>ML776718.1:827140-865123 GCA_009831015.1 Picea engelmannii
CCCACTATGGTAGTTAGATATAATAAATGTAAGAGGACTTTTTAGAAGGTTCTACTTCTAGAAGATTCCTCCTCTAGAATGTTCTTAGGTGATGGTAGCACTATATAAAGGGGCTCAAGCAATGTAATGAGACATGAAGAGAAATATTGTATTTGGAGTGGTAGCTCATTAGGAGGTTGTCCCCTCGAAGAGGCAAGTGAACATGAGAGGATCCCTTCCATAATAGGATCCATTGTATGGTGTTGCCCTACCTCAAGGGTTTGATATAATAAAGTTGTGGTTTTCTATATGGTTTCATATATCTTGTGTGGTGATCGTATTCAGATATATTTGGATCTATTGTGATATTTTTTATTCAGGTATTTGGTTCTTAACAAGTGGTATCAGAGCACTTTCTTTGGGCAAACATTGCGGACAAATATTTTTTATTTTTGCAGATTTTTTTTTCGGAGAAGAAAAAAGAGGGCCGCGACATTATCGAAGTTTTCAGTATATTTATATGCAAAATTTGTAGAAAAGTGTTGTATATCTGAGTTTCTCTCAGAAAAACACCCAAGTTAAAAAAAAAAATTGTCCGAAACAGAGTCCGGGAAGTCAAGATATTGAAGTTTTAAAATCTGCAAATTTTCAGGGTTTTTTTTCGGCGGATGGCAGCGTGATTTTTATTTTTTATTTTTGTAGAAGTTGGAGGAATAATTTTCCCAAAAAAGTTACATATCTGAGTTCCTCTCACAATTTCACCCAATTTCAAAAAAAAAATCAGCCGAAACGAAGTCCGGGAAGTGAAGTTATGATCATTTTAACTTCAGTAGTTTTTTAGGGTTTTCCAGAAAAAGCCGCGATTTTCTGTCGAAACTTATTGGGTCTATTTTTTGGGTTTTTTCGTGACGGCTGTAGGACCGAAGAGTTCATAGGATGCTCAGATGGAGATTTCTTCTCAAAACTTGAAATAAATTCTTGAATCATTCAAAGCCCAATTGTTTCACACATTGGATGCATTTGCACATGGCCTCACAGTCAGCCTCACAGATAGCCTCACAGACGGCCTCAATGATAGTTTTTGTAGTATTCAAGATTAATTGAATAACATGTAGGAGAGACTTCTTATGGAGGGCCTCAGGAATAAATATAATCAAGAAATATATTCTTGGTATGATTTTGAGGCCGATTGTGATGATTGGTATATGGATAGTTGTCATTTCTGGGATGACAACCACTTTCATATTTTATTTGATGACTCTACTCCACCATCTGTAGAGAACATCAATGTCTCACATCAAGAGATAGTTACCAACGTTCAGTCTACATATTCTACAGTGGTATTATTCATTCCGGATTCTACTACGACCCTTTTCCATTATGTGGATGGATCTTCTTATTTGGATCCACATGATAGGTGTCAATCTTTGGAGCATCATTTGGAGTTGGTTATTGGGTTCCAAAATCTTCCACGGGGAGTTCACATGGGCACTTGGACATGGGACCTGGGTTTACAATGGTGGTTGGACTACTTCACCATGGTGGATTTCCTTTCTACATGGGACCTTGGTTCTTCAGTGTTCTTCAGTATTATGGTCCACAATTATCCATGGGACCCTGGTATATGGTTGTACATCAAGCATTGAGGACAACACTTTCATAAGGGGGATGGAATGTAAGGTAGCTAGAGAGGTAGTGGGGGGGCCCAGAGGGCCCATAGTGATAATAGTGGAGGTTATTCAATGTAAGGTGGACTAGGTCCACTATATTATTAAATAAGGCCCACTATAGTAGTTATATATAATAAATGGGTAATTAGATATAATAAATGTAAGAGGACTTCTTAGAAGGTTCTACTTCTAGAAGATTCCTCCTCTAGAATGTTCTTAGGTGATGGTAGCACTATATAAAGGGGTTCAAGCAATGTAATGAGACATGAAGAGAAATATTGTATTTGGAGCGGTAGCTCAATAGGAGGATGCCCCCTCGAAGAGGAAAGTGAACATGAGAGGATCCCTTCCACAATAGGATCCATTATATGGTGTTGCCCTACCTCAAGGGTTTCTATAATAAAATTGTGGTTTTCTATATGGTTTCATAGATCTTGTGTGGTGATTGTATTTAGATATCTTTGGATCTATTGTGATATTTTGTATTCAGTCTTTGGTCCTTAACATTTAAGGACTCATAGAGGTCATTTTACCAAGTACGAGCCATTGGTGAAAGTGAGAGATCACCGTGAAGAAGTTGTTTGAAAATGGGGGAATGGAGAGGAGGACTTCTTTGGTAGGTTTTGGAAGGCTTTAATCTTCCACAGGGAAAGGTTTTTCTAGAAGAAGGATTATGGGATGGTGGAGTCACCAGATGAGTCTTAGCTCATCAAGGAAGGAAAGGGAAAGGGAACTTTCCTTAATTGGAGTTGCCAGATAAGTCTTATCTCATCAAGGAAGGAAAGGGAACGAGAACTTCCCCTAAGTGGAGTCGTTGGGCAAACTAGAGAAAGGATTTTGGATAGTTTGTCAAAGTGTCATTGGGGCATGAGAGAGGATTCAAAATCCTCCCCTACAATGGTGCCAAAATGTTATCGCACAAGTTTTATGTTGGACAAATCCCAACCCAATCCACAAGATGGAAATAACTATGGGAATACCTACCCACTATCACCTTAGGTAAGTACTCCCCTCGCTTTAGTGAAGGAAAAATCCTATAGAATGGGGGTATCCCAGGTGACCCTAGGGGGAAATGAGATGGAAAGTGGAGTAATGGAATATGATTCCCCTATAGGTCAAGCTAAGAAGTGGAATATGGCTTGGAAACAAGTCTTGGTGATGGTCAATGGTTTCCAAATGCTTGAGTATCTGCAAAAGAAAATTGTACATGTACGAGACAAGAGAAAAGACAAGTGTACAAGCCCAATATTCAAATGGACAAGCAAGTCAGGCTTTCTTTCCTATATAACAGTAGTAAACATTGATATAAATTAGAAAGTAAATGATAATAAAATCTGCTAGATATGTCATTCAAAGTTAAGTAAAGATGCAAGAGATTAAGCTAGCAATGACTAGTATAACTCAAGTAAGATAAATCTGGACTTTAGTGACAAAGTAAGGTTGTTAAGAAAAGTTATTGAATATATATTATGGCATCCTTGTGGTTGTAGAAAAATATTGCTACAACAGAAAAATTCAACCACCAAAAATCACAAATAAACCACCCAAAAGATGTGTTAGGATTAGTAGATTATTATGGCATCTTTTTAGCAATTTTCGATGGTTGAAATTGAGTAAGTGAGAGAAGTTTAGATGCATTTGTTGTAGCCCTAATGGCTGTAACATAAATTTTATAACAGAAATAATATGTCATTGACCAATCAAAATTCCCTAGTGACTCAAGCAAGCTAATAAGGCAAATAATTGATTCCACTTTGAAAAATTTGAATATCTCGTAAAATCATGCATTCCAATGCAATAATTTGTTTCTCCAATGCAATTTTCAGATTAGTGTTTTTATCTATTTTGTAAATGGATTCTTTTATATAAGAATAAGATACACAATATCATTATGGGTGTAGTCTCTTATACTCCCTAGAGAATGAAAAACCAACCAAGGGAAGGCTAGGACGGTATAATCCCTTTTATCTCTCCTAGTAACCTTGTAAAACAAAAATGTCTTATCAACTAGTAAATAACATGAACCTTGGTGGAGGGTGTATTCCCTTCTACTCCTCCAAGGGTTTGAGACAAGATTATCAATAAAACTAGAAGAAAATGCCAACAAAATGCAGAAATTTCCTTACCAGTTCCAAAATAGCAAGATCAAACCCTAGTTTACCAAGCAATATCCATCCATAAGCAAGAGATTAATCCTCCAAGAGGTATGCACCACCTTAGCTCCACAATTTCACAAGAGAGAGATGATCCAAATTTCACAAGTAGGGAGAAAATTTCATCCAAGTAATCTTTCTCACGTGAGAGAGCTATGTTAAAATGAAATAAAAATGATCCTTATTGATACAAAACTCCTAAAAAGTGTTTGTCCACATAAAATTTAGGGTAAGCCACAAAGTAAGGATTCCAACCCCCTTTACTTTTCTCCTTTACAAAATAATTTTAATTTTCACATGATGAAAACCCTAAAATGTGGCGTTAACCCTTCCTAGGGTGACGTCTTGGTCACTTTGGCAAGACGTTGAGCTTGACAATGAAATTGTTGGGCATCCAAAGGCCTTCCCTTCATGTGTTTAGGTCTTTTCTCCAAGATATAAGGGATCTTCCTCATCAAAAGTTCCAAGTGTCCACCAAACATCACATCACCACCAAAACCCTAGCCCTAGGGTGACATCAAGCCCTCCAAGATGACGTTTTAGCCTCCAAAGGAAAATTGCTAGGTTTGCAAGGGCTAGGTGAGGTCATCCAAGGTCTCCTCCTTTTCCTATAAAGACAACATTAATCTCTTTTACTACCCTAATTTATGGGCCATGACATCTAGTTGGTGGGATTTCCGCCCCAATGAAGGCCCAAGTTGGGCATGTTCCTCCAAAATGTCCATCAACAAGGTCCTGCAAAGACAGACAAGTACACCCTCCAAGGATCTCAAGTCAAAGCATCATGGCAAGTAAAATCACATTTAATATAAGAGCCACCTAATCATATACATAAAAAACTACCTCATCAAATTAAACAAGTGCTCAAAGACCCTATGCAATTTTCCAAGTTTAGGTATGGGAGGGTTGACAAGGTGACCTATTGGGTGAATCGGTCCTTAAGTCAAGGAGTATTTCCTAGGTGGAAAACTCTCTAAGTCATGTGGACAAGATGAAGTGGATGGGGGTAAGACTTTTGGGCATGGGGTTTATGACATACAAGGGCATGGGAGGGTTGATAAGGTGATCTATTGGGTGAATAAGTCCTTAAGTGAAGGAGTGTTTCCTAGGTGGAAAACTCTCTAAGTCATGTGGATAAGATGAAGTGGATGGGGGTAAGAATTTTGGGCATGGGGCTCATGACATACAAGGGTTCGTATTGTCTCATTTACGGGTGCCTTTGTAGAGGGTGTGTTTCACAATTGTTTTCAATGCATCCTTTTTCCAAGCCCATTTATTGCCATTAATTATTTAAAATGTTTCCAGGTTAAAGCCAAGGTGGGACTTCAACCTAAGCATGAAAAACATTGCCCACCTTGACTCTACCCTAGTCACACTATGCTTCCCCAATTTGAAGATAATGTGTGGGACTTCTACCTAAGTATGAGAAACATTGCCCACACACACTCTACCTTCGTTGACATTTTCATATTGTTATTTTTCACGGGTCCCGTTAGTTTCTTATGAGGTACATTTTGTTTTCCTTAGGATCCCTTGGCGAGCATATAGAAGGTTTATGATTGGATTTTATCTTTTTTCAGCTACAAACCTTTGGGCCTTCAGCCCCTTCCTCCCATGAAATGAAGTACAATCCCTTCTTGGGTCAATACACCCAAAAATGTCAAAAGATAAGGAGACGAAAAAGGGGTGAAGTGTGAAAAATGGTGAGTATGATCGAGAATGGAATGATGACTCATCAAGGTGACTTCCCAGTAGTAAAACCATCCCTAAGGGTGACCACTTACTAGGGCGCAATGTCAACCACCAAGGTGAAACAAGGAAAAGAGCATAATTTCCAAGCAGACATTCTATAATCAAAAGTAGCTTTAAATGCAACATACTCAAATGCCTCAAATATTAAAGTGACACTTACCACAATACCTGACTTGTACTTCATGGAACAAGACCCATCATATTCACGAAGAAAGATGATGTGGTTGATGTCATCGTCATTAACCTGGAATGTATGGTGGTGAAGTGGGGTCTTTGTCTGTGCATGTGGACGTTGTCAGTCATTTGTCTCTCGGTACTCCATGTCTATAACTTGAGGGCCTCGAGACATCATCTCTTTAGTTATCCCTAGAAATCGGGGATAACATTCCCAAACCTTCCTAAATTGAATCCCTAGAATCATTGGAGGGAATTTCATTCATGAGGTCACCCATTAGCATAATACCAATGAGTCTTTAAGCTTGAGTATTTCCTTCATCATTATTTATTCCACCAAAATCAAGGCTAAGTGAACCAAGCATAGAATTCGAAGGTACCAATTAAAGTGAAGTGAGTGTGTGTGGTAAATTCCCACGTGTTGGAGATAAAGGATCTAACAGTTCTATATGCTAAGGATAATTCCCCTGGGATGAAAGATCTTCAAAACCGTACTAACCTAAATCCAATTCAAAACGGGGTGGTTTGTTGGGTAGGTTTGATGTGATTAAATTCATCATCGCATCGCATGAGGGAGCTAGGTCAGGTATCCAACTCACCAAGGATTGCAACCGAGTCCTCTTCCACTGGCTTGGTCCCTGTCATCATAGGCTAAATCGAGGGGGACTCAAGGATGTGTGGATTTTCCACTAGATAAGACTAGATTTGTTGGCCTTTTAATGGATCACTCATAAAATCAATTAGATCTTCCTCCATAAATACATAATAAGATCAGCTCGAAAACCCTTGATTTTGCAAAAAAACTAGCCATGGCTCCAAACCATTCGATCCTCAACACTATTTTGCAATCTACTAGAGATGTTCGTGGAATTATTTACAACAACATATGTGTGCCCCAGAGGGGCTTCACCTTGTTGACCTATATCTTATCACGTTCATTCATAAAGGGGGTTTTTAAATTGTTGAAAATAGAGTCAAAATATTATAGATATTCTTTGAACACCCCGGTCAAATGTCAGTGCCTACCGAATGTACCGTCTATGTCGCCTGTCCACCTGTAGTTCTAGACTGGTGGTGTATCGTTAACTTTCCAACTATTCATTACCACGTTACTTGTCCAAGTACTCATTACCACGGGACGAAATGACTCACAATCGGCTTTAATGTACTGGCTATGGTCATTAGAAAAGATGGGTTCCTTATTCTGCAGATTCCCAACACTGCGATTGCTGAAGATATGAAAATAGCTTAATACTGCAATTGTTGAAAATATGAAAATAGCCCAAAAATACCTTTTTATAGGGATTATAATACTCGACCTGACCATGGCACCTTCATTTTTGGTTACCACATGTGATTGCCACAATACCTTCATACTTAGCCACATGTTCAACACATGCTAATGCAGGATCTCTCGATGTCTCCCTCTCTATATTGTATCGGTTATGTTTGTTACCTTCTTGTCAGGCCTATACTAAACTAATCATAATCACATAGAATATTAAATATTTTATTTGAATTTATATTTTCTATGATTATGATTAGTTAGATATTAAATTCAAATATTAAATATTAAATGTTTTATTTGAATTTATATTTTCTAAATCCAATTTTATAAGTTGGGACGTGGAATTAGTTAATTTTAAATAGGTTAGTTACATTTAATCTAATTTTAAATCCTTGGAATTAGTTAGTTTTAAATATGTTAGTTACATTTAATCCAATTTTAAATCCTTGGAATTAGTTAGTTTTAAATACGTTAGTTACATTTAATCCAATTTTAAATGCTTGGAATTAGTTAGTTTTAAATACGTTAGTTACATTTAATCCAATTTTAAATCTTTGGAATTAGTAAGTTTTAAATACTTTAGTTACATTTAATCCAATTTTAAATCCTTGGAATTAGTTAGTTTTAAATATGTTAGTTACATTTAATCCAATTTTAAATCCTTGGAATTAGTCAATTTTAAATACGTTAGTTACATTTAATCCAATTTTAAACCCTTCGAATTAGTCAATTTTAAATATGTTAGTTACATTTAATCCAATTTTAAATCCTTGGAATTAGTTAATTTTAAATACGTTAGTTACATTTAATCCAATTTTAAATCCTTGGAATTAATTAATTTTAAATACGTTAGTTACATTTAATCCAATTTTAAATCCTTGGAATTAGTTAATTTTAAACATGCTAGTTACATTTAATCCAATTTTAAATCCTTGGAATTAGTTAATTTTAAATAGGTTAGTTACATTTAATCCAATTTTAAATCCTTCGCATAAATTCAGACATATCACTTCAACCATGCTTGGTTGCTTCTTACTTTGAAATTTAATATTGTTTTGAAATAATTTTTCCAGTAGAAAATTAGCTCAATTATATTAGAAATATAATTTGTTTACATCTTTCATTGCACTGCAAGGATCATTACATGAGAAAATAACCACCACCAAATCCTTGATACAAAATCCCAAAATAGAATATAGCCTATCCTTCAATAAGGAGCTCGACATCATAAATGGGCATCCAAGTCTCTGATATAAGATCAAAAAACTATCTAAAAAAAACATACTTTCAAAAGGCTCTCAAAAAGAAAAAAGCCTCTAAAAACAAAAATATCTAATGGATTCTAAAAATCTCCCTGGGTCCTTCAACCCCATTATACCAGCGAACATAGGAAATATGGCCTTCTGGCTCTCCTAGAGCCTGCTTTGAGAGCATATCAGCTTCCGAGTTGAAGTTCCTGTAGATGTGATGAAAACTGATAGACTGGAAATGCTTAATTAAATCTTTAATTCTGGTTTTCCAGCCTTTGACTTCACACACCTGGAGTTTTCTCTTGTTTGACATCCAGTCGATAATCACTCTGGAACCCCCCATGACCTGTAGGCGATGAAATGACAAATGATCTGCAATCACAAGAGATGACCAAGCTCCTAAAATTTTTTCTCTTGTATTAATGCCTCTGCCACAATTAAATAACCATCTAATGACTGTTGAGTCTTGGGAATTTATAGCTCCACCCACCCCACATGAAGTACCATTGAGTTGAGCTGCCCCATCGAACCAAGCATAGGAAGCATTATTTTGTTGTGAAATCAGAATAATTCTTGGGGGTCTATCCTTCAAAGGAACACTAACTCTGTTTTGGAGAGCCAAGGTCTTATAAAACACAGTGTGGATAGAGGGACTGGAGTCTTCAAATAAATCTCTATTCTGTTCGATCCAAATGAACCAGCATATATGGGCCGCGAGCTGAGTGGAAGCAGACTTATCCACAAACCAATTCATAAAACACTCTAACACTGTGTTTCCCTTCCAAATATTTTTAAGGTTCAAATGATTAGTCACTTTCTCCCAAACCGAGACTGTAAAAGGACAAGATATAAACATATGTGAAATAGTTTTTGTTTCTTGTTTGCAGAGATAACATCAACTAGGTCCCTCCCATCCTCTCATTTGTAAAGAGTCCCAAGTGAGAATCCTTCCTTCCGTAGCCAACCAAATGAACAACTTTATATTTAGTTGAATTTTCTAGCGCCAGATCGTTTGTTGCCATAATTCCACCTTCTTCAGATTTTTTGTAGAAGTTATGCCCCAATAGAAGTTTTTGACTGAGGGAGCACCCAATTTATCACCTCCTATCCACATAAGAACATCTTCTCAGTCCTGTGATAAAACTCTGGAGTCAATAAGTGACCTCCTATATAGATCCCATTCAATCGCCATGTCTCCCAAAAAGCCCAAATCTCTGCTACTTAACAAGTAGTTGTATAGGTGTTGGCTGTCGGAGTGCCCCCTATCCTGAGAAAGAGTTATAATATGCCTTTGATTTAGAGCTGACACCAGAATCAGAGAGAGGAAAGAGTGAGGATCCATCCCAAGAATCCTATCTTTGCCAAGAGTAATAAGATGGCCTGAGCCCGGGTTCCAACTTAACCAATGAAGAATTAAGTGCACGGACCTTAATAAACCACTCCAAATTTTATAGGATGCCTTCTATTTGAAAGAGTGAGATCTTAACCAATTTGTAATAGTTGAATGGGGGAGATATTTTTCCATAATAACTCTGTGCCAAATGCCTCCACACTTTAAAACTGTCCAGAGCGTGTTCGTAGCCAGATCTTTACTAAAATAAAAAATTTATGAATTCCCCAGCCACCAAATTTATTTGGAACAGAAATCTGTTCCCACTTACAAATATGTAGATGATTTGATTCATTGTTCCTTCTCCAAAGAAAATTGAACATCAATTTCCTCATATAATTTAAAATAGAATGAGGAACAACTGCAAGTGACATTCAATAGAGGGGCTGTGATTCCAACACTAATTTTAATAAGGTGAAACGCCCTCCCAAGGACAACCAGCTATAACACCAGTTGTCAATCTTTTTCTCCATTTTCTTTAGTAACTAGCTCCAATCATTTGCATGATCCACCCCTGTCTTAAGAAAATACCCAAGATATTTAAACCCATAATCAATATCTGAGAAGTTATATGGGAACATCGCTTTGAAAGGCAATAATTCTTGTTCTGACAGACCTTCCTGTAGCATAGTGGACTTAGATCTATTAACCTTAAAACCTGAATCCAAACATAAATATTTTAACACCTTATCAATCTCCCACCACTCCTGATAAGTAGCATTAGACATAATAATCACATCGTCGACAAATAAAATATGGAGGATTTTGATGGTTCTGGAAACTTTAACACCCGATAACTTTCCTTCCTTTTGGCTGTATTTTAATAACAGACTTAATCCCTCCATTACCAGAATAAAGAGTAGCGGGATAATGGGCAACCTTGCCTTAATCCCCTACCACTTTTAAAGAAGTTCATTGTCTCCCTATTAATCAAAACAAAGAAAGAAGTAGATATCACACATCTCATAATCCATTTAGTCATGTTTAGGCCCATACCAATCTGAATAAGAATCATTCTCGAGACATCCCAGTTAATGCAATCGTAAGCCTTCTTCAAGTCCAATTTTAAGACTAATGATTTGGATTTTTTCTTTTTAATACTATGGAGACATCATGCACAATACCTATTACATCCTGAATCCGCATGCCTTGGAGAAATCCCAGATGCTCTTCCGAGAGTGATCTGGAAAGAATCGGTTTGATTCGATTAGCAATAATCTTTGAAATGATTTTATAGCATAGATTACAAAGTGAAATCAGTCTATAGTCTCCAAACTTTTGTGGCTTATTCAGTTTGGGTATTAATGCAATAAAGGTCGAGTTTATGCATCTTGATATATTTCCATTCATTCTAGCTTCTTCAACCATATCAAGAAGGTCTCCCCCAACTAGATCGAAAAAAGTGAATAAAGAACTCGACCGTCCAACCATATGGCCCCAGGCTCTTATCAAATTTGAACTTTGTAATCACATTTTTTAATTCCCCCAAATCAATCGACAAAAATAAGGCATTTGCATCAGCATCCGTAACCAATTTTTTAAACATGGTTGCTACTCTGACTTGGTTGGTTGTAGAACGGGTTTCTTGATATTTATAAAGTTCCTTGAAATGTTTGACTGCCTCCACTTTATTATTATCCTGACCAGTAAGAAAAATCCCCGAGTCATCCAATATCTCCCAAATATACTTGTGATTTCTCCTGAAATTTGTGCAATTATGGAAAATTTTTGTGTTATGGTCTCCACTTTGAATCCATATAGCTCGGCTTCGTTGGCACCAAAGTTATTCACTTTCATTAAGTAGCCTATTTATTTCTTGTTCCAGTTCCTTTAATAAGGATTCCTCCACTGATAAGTAAGAGCCATCTGAAAGATCTTGTAATTGGGTATTGATCTCATTTTCCAGGAATATGATATGAGAATTTGCCTTAATCTTACTATCCTTTTGCCATTGTTTCGTGCTCACCTTTATATCTTTAAGTTTCCACACAAGCCTTTTCTATTTACCCCCTTCGTCGAGGTATTTCGGGTCATTCCATAGTTTATGAACCAACTCTGAGAAACTCTAATCTAGAATCCATTGGGGGTTCAATTTGAATGGATAAGCCTTAAAAAGAGGAGGCAAATCCAAATGGAGAAGCATTGGAGCATGATCTGATATAAATGGGTACTCCACCCAAGACCTGTAGATGCCAACTATATCACTAAAATATTTAGAAATGAAGGTTCTATCCAACCTTTTAGCAATATAATATGCTCCAGATCGGTCGTTTCTCCAGGTGGGAACCATCTTGCCTAGAACAATGTCAATGAGCTTGTTTCTATGAAAGAAAGTTTTGAAAAAATCGGCCAATGACCCCGAGGAATTGGCGCCTCCCCATATTTCAGCTGAGGAGAGTGTCAATTTGAGATCCACTGCTAAAATTAATTTTTTCTGAGCCAGCAAGCACGACTTTTCCAAGCGATCCTGGAAAGTTTTCCTCTCCACATAGGGTCTGTAGACATTTAAAATAGAAAAGAGCCTTTTACTAGCAAGACAGATCCCTATCAATAAGATTCCACCACAGGTAAGAAACAAAACCAATTCATAAAAGTTTGGATCCAATGAAGCCAATAAACCTCCTGAAGTTCCAACTGAATTAACAACACAACATAACCAGGTCGACCAAAGAGAGTGTAAAAAAGTTGTATCTTTTTTTGCATGAACCAATGTTTCCTAAAAGAATATAATCTCAGGGTGAGTTTTATCAAGAAAGCTATGGATAGAGGCCAATTTGAGGGTTCCTCCAGTCCCCCTTAGATTTAGAGAGAGAAAAATCATTACTTAGCCTGCACCAAGGCCTTCAATGCTCTAAGTGCTCCACCTTCAGTGGATGTGTCGAGGATTGAAACTAGAGACTCAACAATGGATTTCTTTCAGGCGCTCCTACTCTTTACAGGTGAATATTCAAGGCCCATGCCTCTAGACCAAGCAAATTCCTTCCCTCCCCCTTCAACATTTGAACGCGATCAACTAGCCTCCTCATCGCTCGCATCAGGGTTTATGATAGATTTACCAAGAAAAAGAGGGAGTTGAACAGTGGAATTTTGATCATGAATAAACGGTAACAAAGAGTCAAGTACTGTAGTAAGAGAAGTCTCCTCCTCATCTGGTTTTCGGTAGCCGGGAGGAGAGGAGGGATTACTGACCTGAGGTTGACTAGGCTCCGAAGAAAGTCCTAATAGAGTAGGACCCAAAGGATTCGGGGACTGGCTCAGTAGAGGCATACAAAGATTGGACTCAGGCTGACTAACAATATTAGGAAAAGGAACGACCCGTGGAGAAGAAATCAAAGGAGGGGAAGAAGAGGAGACTTACCAACATTAGAAGTAATCTTTTCTAACCAAAACGAAGAATTGAGAGCATCCCTTTCCCATGATGAAAGAGAAGAATGCAGTACTGGGCAATGAAATTTTAACTTACCCGATAAGGTTGACAATGATTTTGAGTTGTCGGAGTCTTGTCACAAGTGAACCAGACCGCTGCCATAGAAGCCAGTATCTGTAGATAAATTAGGGGAGTCATAAGAAGAGTCAAAGCCCACGGGAACATCGACCTCGGCCTCCAAAAATTTACAATCCCGCCTTAGGTGGCCTATTCTGCGGAAAAGGCTACAACGAAATGAGATACCCAAATTGTCTAGACATTGTATGAAGCGTCTACCCCTCCAATCAACCTCTATTGATTCTAGAAGGTTGTGGATAATCTCCATCTCAACCAAAATTCTTCCCACTTTTCTAGTGGTCGCAGTGAGAGTGTCTCTGTCTAACATTATGAAGCTGCCTAGAGCATCACCAATGGCCTTTAGAGCCCCTTCATTCCAAAGATATAAGGGGAGGCTAGGTAGAAGTATCCAGAAGTGTCGGAGGGAAAAATATTTAGTCACGGGGTCGAAATCCACCCGCCATTTTTTTAGCATGAGGCTACTGCCATCATTTACCCATCTACTCCTTAAAAGGAGTTGTGCATCCTCAGGAGATCTATATATGAACCCTAACCAACCTTTAGTAAGATAAATAAGCTCATGGTTATATCCTAAAAAAGACACCCATACGCTTTCCATCCAAGCCGAGAGATTTTCTTTACACAGGTTTCCATAAGCGAACCTCCCCACTAGGCCACATAATGCCAACCTGCAAGTGTCCTCCAAGCCCACATCCGACCCAAGCACCATTCTCTTAACCACCTTGTTTGAAGACCACTGTCTGTGGCTCTTCCGAGGTGCAAGAGTTTTTGTAATCTCCCCACGCAAATTAGAAAAGAAACCACCTCGATTCTCAGACTGTGGATTGAATTCTGAACATGGATTAGGCACCTTCGGAGTGGTATCCTCCAGGCTAGGTAGAATAATAGGGAAGGAAGGTGATACTCTAGACCCTCCGCTCAGTCAACAGTCAGTTGAGTCAGGAAGCTTCGAAATAGAAGAATTTCCAAGTAGTTGAACCTCCGAGGAAACAAAGTTTTTGATAAGACCCACCTCTCGCCATAAAACCTCATTTGCCTCGTCCATTGACTCACTCATGTCAGCACTTAGGTTCGCAAGTCGATGAAGGGCCATAATCGAGCCACCTAGGGTCCACTACAACTAAATCCCAAGGATCAAGGGACCCAAATCATCCTGGAGACTAAGGAAGAAAGAATAAATAGAAGGATTTAGAGAAAATAATGTCCACTGGCCATCGTCGCCATTGCAAGACCTCACTAAGGATAGGAGAAATATCGCAGGTCGACGTTGTAGAAATTCCGCCAAAAACTAAATTCAAAAAACCCTTGTTTGTCGTCCTCCATTCCAACTCCTTTTTCCCTTCTCCCCTGTTTCATCCCATATAAAATGTCCATCGTCATAACTTTGAAATCTCCTAAGGTAATACCTAGGCTACTTTAGACAATCTCATGATTTAGTGCAAGGCATGTTTTTTAAAATCTCATGATTTAGATCTTATGAAAAGTCTACATTCATTCATTTGTTTCTTGAAATCGTAACTCACTTGTATAAACTTTTATTGTTCAGTGATATTTTAAGTATATTTAGATCTTCTCACACACGTATACATGCATTTCTATATTTCAAATTGTAACGTAATGTACTTGTGTACAATTTTATTGCTCGTTGATATTTAGCATACGTATAGATGCATTTCTATATTTAACATTGTAACGTAACATACTTGTGTAAAGTTTTATTGCTTGTTGATATTTAGATTAGCAACAACCACTTTATAGAAGTGGTTGATATACATCAATCGACGTCAATTTTCACCTTTCTAAACTAATAATGTTGATCGACATATATCAACCACTTTTATAAAGTGGTTGTTGCTAGTTGACGATCGACATGCCATGGAAACAACTATTAATATATTAATACATATATAATAATACTCTATTAATCCATTATTAATGTAATAATGTATATTAATGTATTAAAATATTATTAATTAATGTATTATTTAATTAAATATTAAAATATTAAATAATTAATAGTTTTTTTTTAAATCTTTTAATTAATATTGTTAAAGTATTAATACATTAATAGATTAATAAAGTAGTACATTAATGTATTACATTAATGTAATGTATTAATTTATATAAATTGATGGTCTATTAATATATTGTATTAGATTAATATAATATATAATAATAATATATAAATGTTATGTATAGATGAAAGTAATTAATTTAAAATATAATATATTGATTAATATAATTATAATGTAATGTAATAATTACTTAATTAATTATTAATTTATATATTGCTAAAAATATGAATATAGTAATAATGTAATACATTAAATATATTAATGCATTAATAAATACAATGTTAAGATTTTAATACACAAATAAATTAATATATCTACTTAATGCATTAATAAAGTAGTCATACATTTAAATAAATGTAACATATTAAACTATTAATGTATATTAAAACTTTATTGATACATTTCCCAATGTTGCAATGTGACAAACATTTCCCACATTGCCACATTGGGTTGTGTACAACACATTGCAACAATGGGTTGTGTTCGTCTGATCGAGATGTTTTGAAATTTCTGTCACAATGTGACATCAAGATATGCATGTAACATTGCAACATGAGGATATGTTTGTCACATTGCGACAAGATGACTATGTTCATCACATTGTGGCATCTATTAATGTTTGTCACATTACAACGAAAGGGCTATGTTCATCGAATTGGGACATCTATATATGTTCATCACATTGTGATGCCCATATTTGTTCATCACATTTTGATGTTAATATGTTTGGTAGGTTGCAACGTTACTATGTTTGACAGATCATAACGTTTCAAAATGTTCATCACATTGTGACGTTCATTTATTTTCATCACATTGCGATGAAAGGGCTATGTTTGTCACATTGTGACATTCATATATGTTCATCACGTTGCGAGGAAAAAATATTTCGATCACATTAATAGAGCGATATACGACACATTGCAACATTTCTTTATGTTCATTACATTGCAACGTTACTATCCACATTGCAATGACATGACTATGTTCATCACATTGCGACGTTAGTTTATGTTTGTCACATTGCAACATTATTATGTTCGTTACAATGAGACATCGAGAGATGTTCGACATATTGTGTTGTCGTTAAGTGATTGTGACAATGCGATGATAGGGGAAATGTTCATATTACAACGTTGGGAAATGTTCATCACAATGTGACAAAGAAAAAGTTCGTCACATACTAAGGTATGGTCATGAGTGTAACATTGTGAGCTTTGTGTAAGGAATTGCAATGTTGGGCTATGTTTGTTAGATTGTGACATATGGGTTCTATACATTGTGATGTAGGCTTTTTGTTTGTCACACACATTATGGCATTGGAATAGATTTGTGACATTCTAATAATGTGTTATGTTTGTCACATAGAGACATCAAGAAATGTTCGTCTCATTGCAATATTGGCCTATTTTTGGCAAATTGCAACATTGGGTTCTACACATCACAATGCGACAAAAGGTTATGTTTGTCACATTGTGATGTTTGGAAAAGGTTGTCACATTGTGACATCAGGATATGTACATGACATTGCAAGATAAGGACATGTTTGTCACATTGTAATAAATTTTGCATCTTAACACTAAGTCTAATATGCGAGATAATTGGCTTATAAAATTATATGAACATTTCCAATATCCAAGTATAAAAATGTATGTACTAATATATATGTTATTTACATAGCAATGAATCTAGCAATAGTAAGGAATTTAACTAACTGTTATCCATTTAATTCGCTATGGAAAAATTAGTAAAAACGCAGTGGCCACATGGTGGCCAATTGTGCCCAGTCGACAACAACTCAACAATTAAAGGCAAATGTATCCAATCAACATCAACGTAGTCCATCACTCAAGGGAAAACACAATCATAGTTTGAAGCTAAAATCGTGGTCATTACTGCAAGTCAGTAATAGCAAAAAAAAAGGGTGGGCGAATTCAACATGCATACATTCAATTTTTATTTACCAAAACCATGGTAATTTCGGCAAGTGAATTTAAGATTTAAAAGGAGAAATTCATGGGTGATTTCTACAACAACTCAGTCCATCATTTGAAAGAAAAAACGTGGGCATTTAAAACGGAAATCTTAGTCTCATTTGAAATAAAAAAACATGGGCCTTTAAAACAGTAAACTCAGTCTCGTCTGAAAGCAAAAACGTGGGCAATTAAAACAACAATCTCGGTCTTATTCGAAGGAAAAACATGGGCATTTAAAACAACAAAATCAGTCTCATTTGAAAGCAATAACATGGGCAATTTTAAACAGTAAACTCAGTCTCGTCTGAAAGCAAAAACGTGGGAAATTAAAATAGCAATCTCGGTCTCATTTGAAGGCAAAACGTGGGCATTTAAAACAACAAGTTTAGCCTCATTTGAAAGCAAAAATGTGGGCAATTTTAAATGACAATCTCTGTCTCATTTGAAAGAAAACGTGCACATTTAAAACGGTAATCTATGGAAACATTTAAAAGAAAAAACGTTTTTCTATTTCCAGGATACCAATACCAAATTCAGACATGAATCAATTTGTTTTTTCATTGCCCGAATACCAATACAAAATGCAGAAATCAATTCATTTTTCCATTGCCTGAATACAAATACAAAATGCAGACATGAATCAATTCATTTTTGCATTGCCAGAATAACAATACAAAATGAAGACATGAATCAATTCGTTTTTCCATTGCCAGAATACAAATACAAAATGCAGACATGAATTAATTCATTTTTCCATTGCTAGAATACCAATACAAATTGCAGACATGAATCAATTTGTTTTTCCATTGCCAAAATACAAATACAAAATGAAGACATGAATCAATTCATTTTTCCATTTCCAGAATACCAATATAAATTGCAGACAACAGTAAGATAATCGAAAGGATCCAATCATCCAAGGACAATAATGGAGGTAGACGGCTAATAGGTTCGTTATTTTCTCATCATCCTCACATAGAAAGGCAGGGCATTGAGATCCATAGGTCTATTAACATCGAAGCGACGACCGTAGATTAGGCTCTTGGCCGACTGCCCAGGCGAGGACTTATGAGCTAGGGATGATAGGAAAAACCACCACAATGGTCACAATCAAACACCACAAGGAGGTCAATACATGTGGGGAAACGAAGGCCATGGGTGTCAATCAATCATCGAGCTATGCTATGAAAGAAATCCAGTCATCAATCTAGACAATCAGTTTACTTACTCCATTAAACATGCAGATCCAAGCATAAATCCTACAACAATCTACCATACAAAAATGAAGAGAGCATATCATTGCCTGATCACCCGCTCTGAGTAAGGTCCCGCGTGCTCCATGCAACTCCCACTTTTCGACTGACAAGACTTCATCGGTACCTCCCAGCCAATGCTAGGGTTACTCTTCTACCCCCTTAGCTCCCCGAGTTGCAAAGGGGCCACACACACTATCCAACGATTCAACTAGCTCTCAACTCGCCTCGCAAGGCCGAGCTACCACTCCTCACTGAGCTAGGTATCCCAACTCCCACAAGCTAAGTCAGTAAAGTAGAGATTTCTACAGCATAACATTACGCAAATAGAAGAGATCATTCATCCTTCTCCTCCCTTCATTATATAGAGTTTCGAGGTCCCTTACTTTCCTAAAATCTCATTTAATTAAGTTTTTAAAAATTAAATCCTAAAAATTCCTCCCCGTACAAGTGTCACCCATCCTCTTCATTCCTCCACAAATTAATTTCTTTAATTAATTAATTTCCCTTATTTCCCTCACCCACCTAGATTCACTCCTAGAGTCGCTCCTAGGTGTCCCCAAATTCTATTACAGGTTTTAATGACTTTCCCCATTATCAATTTGCTAGTTCAATTTTAAATTAGAAAGTTCTTAATGGTAGATACCTTACTAAGTTTGACTTTCTGCTTTTTCCCTTGGGTTTCCCTTTTCTTCTTATGTTTCCCTCTTTTCCTAGTTTCCTAAATATTTTAGATTTCCCTCTTTCCCCTTTTCATTTAGGACTGAAATTGGCAAGTGTAGAAATTAACCCCCTTTTTCCTTTTTCCCTTTTTATTTAATAATTTTAAATTATCATAAATAATAAAACAATTATTTCCCTTTTTTTCTTAAATTTTACCCTAACAGATTTTTATGAATCATTTAAATTGCTTACCCCCTTATTATTAAAAGATTTAACGAAGAGTATAATTATTATTTATGTTGTTATTATTATTATTATTATTATTATTTTTAAATAGATAGATAAAATTTTACCACTAGCATAATTTAGACTTAGACCTTAAATTTCCGTACTGGGCGACATTTTATTAGAGAATTTGTTTCTAAAAATTCTTAACATGTTATTCGTCCTAAGGCCATCTAGGTTCATTCATTTATCATCAACAACGCGACGTGCCCTTCAGGACGAACTAGGTGCTCCAAGGGTGCCACTCGCCTTAATCTGTTTCCCTTGCACGACGTGCCCTTCAAGACGCACTACGTGCTCCAAGGGTGCCACTCGCCTCTTTCCATTTTCCTTGCGCGATGTGCCCTTTAGGATGCACCACGTGCTCCAAGGGTGCAACTCACCTCTTGAATGACTTGGTAGACATAAAAAACCCCTGAAGTCAATACTCCGCCAGGTGAACTTGTGGGAGACTAAGGGCCTATAAGGAATAAGGCCCCCACCTTATTGCATGCCCCTTAGAATCATCGTGAGTGACTATCGTAGTCTGCCCTCACGACATCACGGGTCCTCTCGAACTAGGTAAATGTTAACCTATAGTTCAAGCCACAATAGGAGTGATAGTAGGTTGTGGAAGAGTTGTTGTCCACACCTCTTCCTCAACATATCTGGTAGTCATGCGTGACCCCTTTACTCCACATGTGAGTTTGGTCAGCATGCTATCATCAACTTGCATCATCAACGAATCATGTCAGAATATATCCATATCATATCATCAAATCAGATGCACTAATATCACAATAAAACAATCAAACCCCAATGGTACACTCCCCGACTCGATTTGGAGTCCAAGGGGTTCCATCGATGCCTCTGCATCCTCGAGGTCCAAAATCCTGCACACTCAGTAAAACCGAGTCAATAGCACATGTCTATGTCAATGCAATAAAAAAAATGCCATCAACCCATAACGCCTCATAATCAAAATCAAATGTTTTAATAGCATAATAATCCGGATCACTTAAGAGCAAGTATCCTCAAAGAATAAGTTTGCTCGATGCGCTAGAGCGGGATGTTACACTTAGATGTTCTCTACTTCTAATTCTTTAAATCTACGTCCATCCACCACTATCACACAATTCACAATATAATTATTTGTAATGTGTTTTGATTAATTACACTTCTAATTCTAATTGTTTTAATTCACATCAATCCACCTTTTTCAGACACATCACTCAATAGATAATTTCACTCTTAATTTTTTTTTATTAAAATTAACTTAGCTCTAATACCATACTAAAAATTACCATATTTAAAATATTAATAAATTTTAGTTATAAAAAATTTGAAAATATATAAGAGCAAAATATATAACTAGCAACAACCACATTTAAGTAAAAAGTGGTTGATATACTCATCGATGCCAATCATTAATGTATTAATAGATAATTAATGTATTAATTAATTATTACATTAATTTATATTGTAATTTATTAATATAACATATTAGTTAATAAATAAATAATATATTAAATAATAACGTAATACATTAATAATAAAAAAAAATGCACCCGCAGGGGTGTAGACCGATTGGCAAGTGCCGTGTAAATGGAAGGAACTATGTAAAATGAGGTCTCAAGGTTGATTCTCACCCCGATTTACTCGGAGGGCGTGCTTGCGGGCTGTGCGTTTCTCCCTAGGGGTTATAAGGCAGCCGACAGGATTCGACCCCGTGTCACGCGAGTACGATACTGCCGTTGTTACCGATTCCCCTAGTACAAAAAAAAAAATAATAAAAAAAATGCATTAATAAAATAATAATCTATTAATTAATGTATTAATACATAAATATTTTAATATCTTAAAGTTTAATGTTTTAATTAATTAATACCTTATTGTAATGTATAAATTAAAGTATCAATTCATAATGTATATATTAATGTAATGTAGTAGTGTAACATGTTAATTAATAAATACCTTAATAATGTATTGTATCAATTAATTTAATTGATACATTAATAGATTATAAATTAACATATTGTAAAAGTATAAATACATTAGTAAAGGTTTGTATATTGATAAACTAAAAAAAATGTAAATGTAATATGTTAATGTAATAATGCAATGTATGAATGTAATGTATTAATTAATTAAAAATACATTATTGCATTAATCATTAAAGTATTAATCAATCAATTAATACATTTATAAAATATTAATAAATTAACAAAATATTAGAGTATTATTGATTAATATATTAATAAAGCATCACATTAATAAAGTATTAAAGTATAAAAAAAAACAATAATATTTAAAGTAATAAATATTTTTACTTTATTAATACACTAATAAAGTAAAAATACATTTATAATGTACTCTAGAATAATTACATTAAAATATTACATTATTACAATAAAATATAAACATTATTATACATTAATTATAAAATATTAATACATTGATGTATTAAAATATAAATGTATTAATACATAAATAATATATAAATACATTGATGTAAATACATTGATGTGATAGTATATTATTATATTACAATTTAATAATTAAATAATATATAATGATATATAAATTATTGTAGAAAATAATAAATGCATTCATATTTTTAAAGTATTAAATGTATTAAATAATTAAAACATAATGTATTAAAGTATTAAAACAATAATCTATAATTTAATGTATTAACTAATTAATAATAATACATTAATAATTAAAGTGTTACTTATTTAATTAATTAATATAATAATAAAGTAATATTAAAATAATACATGAATAACACCCAGATGGGGTGACAAATGGCAAGAGAGGGGGGACAGGTGGCAGGAGCAGCTAGCAGGGAGAGTTAATATCCCAAGCCGCCATCCCCGACGATATTAATTCCCCATGGAATACACCATAGGGGATATTAATTCAGTGCGTTTGCGAAAGCCCATGGAGGAGCACTCTAGCCAGGCCACTGGTACTAGAGGCTTGAACCAATCCCGTCAGCCTTCAATGGCGATGGGAGGGACTTCAATGGCACTCAATGGCATTAAAACTGACAAAGGCACTTGTTCTCACCCGATGTTTGCTAACTACCACCTCTGCTATGTGCTTCTTGGCCCATCTAGCCTGTTCGCTTATCTCCAAGGTGACCTCCACATTTCCTCAGACCATCATTTCCCTCACTCCCTGGTTCCCACCATGCCTTGAGACAAAGGAAAGCCAAGGCGTCCCACCAAGAACAAAAATGACTTCACTCGAGATAATCGACTCACAGCTTCTCAGAGAGCCTTGATAGCTCATTTCAGCCAACCCGACAAACCCTCTAGTAAATCTCAATCCACCCTGCATATTCCAAAAGAGGAAAACCTACCCACCTCACCCCAGACTCAAGCTCTGCTTCCCCTACGTATTCCCAAATCCAAAACCCTGTCCCCGACTGATATTTCTCCTCAGCCATCCCAGCTCGCTTCGGCTTTCCCCAACACATCCAAGGAGGAAGCACTTCCGTCACCTCAACATTCGGGCATGAAGGTGGAAGAAGTTGAGCCACCTCCTCAGCCTGGCCCGAGCCTAGTTCATTTGCATGAGTCCCCCACAACTCTCAGCCCCTCCACCTCTCAAGAATTTCATTCACGCTGTTGGGAAGGGGGCTGCATTTTGGAGGAGGAGATCCCTCCAAGTTGGCAACTAACAAAAGATGGGGAAGACACAGGCGAGGCTGGTACTAAAGAAGGCAATGACGGTGACGACAAAGGAAATGACGGTGTTGAAGACATAGGCAAGATCGTTGTTAAAGAAGGCAATGATGGTGTTGACGATGGCTCACACCACACGTTTCATATCGTAGCAGAGCACTTGGAGCTTCTCTTTGACATCCGGCAGCGGCAGGATGAGCAAAAGCACAACCAAATAACCATCCATCAATGTTTAGATCTGTTGTTTGAAGCACTCTCAGATAACCCTTCTCAAGATCAATGCCCCACTTGCAAGCAGAAGTTCATCCCAACCTACACAGTCAATGGATGTCCAGGTTCCCCAAAAGCTTGACGCGACCCACCCCTGTCTCTGGTTCATGTCAATTCTCATTTTCAGAATGAATAATGATTTTATTTTTACTCTTTTTTACAGTTTTGTAACCATCATAAAAATGGCGGCTCTAGAAGAAGTCTATCCTAGGCTAGTTACGGGGAAATAATCTCCTGTTAAAACTCTCATCTTTTGCTCCAATTTTTGTAATTTGAAACTCGGTCACTATGGTCATACCATCGTTTAGAGCCGCCTGTTCTGGTTTCCCTTATATGGTGGAATAGGTGGCTGCCAAATGATATACAGATGTACACTCATGATGATATAATAAAAGGATCTCTCTTATTTATTTACAAAATAATAATAATACATGAATAACACATTATTAAAAAAAATACATAAACACATTATGAAAACATTAATTCAAAGTAAATATGTATTAAAGTAATAAAGTATTAATAACATTAATAAATTAAAAATACATTAAAACTACTTTATAACATTATTACATAAATACAAAACACAAATGTATTAAATTTTTAAATTAAAATATCAACACATTCATACGATATTCATAATGATGATGATGATGATGATTAACGTTCACTAACACCTAATTGGTCCATCAGACCTTAAGAGGGTAAGTTATTAGTTGTGATTCTTTAGAATTTTGTTTCTGTGCTTGAAAAGCATTAAGAGAAGCTTTCCAACATCACCATACTTTTGTTGAGTTAAGAGGTTAGGAAGGTTGGTAGTGAAATCAATATTTTGAAAATGAGATCTAATATGGGTATAGGCTCGACAATATAAGAGAAAGTGATTTTCATCTTCAACCTTCTTAGTGTCACAAAGGTGACACACTCTTTCATCCCATGGCGTTTTAGGAATTGACCAATGCCCAGTTTCTCTATGGAGCTCGTGAGAATTTGTTCTTATCTTAGGAATGATTATTTTTTTCTTTACACTTGGAAAAACAAATAGATAATTTTGATCTTCTAGATTAGGGTTGATTACATCTTTATAATACCTTAATTTTCTTTTTTTCTCTAACTCTTTATCACACCACATTTTTTCCTTAAATTTTGATATGACGTTTTTTTTTATAGTATCTTTATTCTGCAAAATGGTTTCTTCCATGATTCCCCAATAGTTTCGCCAAGACTGGGTGTCTTTATGCCATCCTCGTTTGAGTCGATAGTGGTTATGACTTGATTTTGAAGCAATTTTAGGTAACCTCTTGTCTTCCATGTTGTTTAACTTGTTCTTATACATTAGGTATCTACTCATAGCCATGCTCTCAATTTTAGGTATCTCTTTTGCAATTTTAGCCAAGCTTTATCTCTTTTACCGTGACTTTCTAGCCAAATGCTAATCTTCTTTTCCAAAATAATTCCATAAAGCTTGGCTAAAATTAGGCTAATCATAATGGTCCTGTAATTAGAGGGAATGTTTTTATCCCCATTTTTAAAAATAGGAAGAATGAGGCTTTGCATCCAGGGTTTAGGGAAGTCCTGCTTGACTTCTAAATTGAAGAGCTTGTGTATGTGAGGGATAAGGATTGGCCCTCCAATTTTAAAAATTTCAGCTTGGTAGCCTTCAATGTCCTTAGCTTTCCCATTTGCAAGCCGCTTAACCCCGATCTCTATGTCATCTAAAGAAAAAAATTATTCCTTTGTAGGGACAATAGGAATGGTGTCCATGGCATTAGGGAACTCGTAAAGACTTTTAAGGTAGGAATTACATCCCATTAAGGGAATCCTATTATTTTCTTTAGTATTGCGTTTTAAAATTTGGCTCCAGAACTTCTTAGGATCCAACTTCTATAGTTGTGAAAGTTGCTCTTGCCTTTTATTGATATAGTATCTTTTTTTCCTTTTAATTAGGGCTTTGTACGTATTGATCTTATCGAGTTTTAAGGGCTCATTAGAAGCATACCTAATGGCTTTCCTAGCAATTTTACATTCTTTATAATACCAAGGGTTGGTTGTTCTATTATTCTTTTTATAGGACACCTCGAAAGAGAACTTGTTAATAGAAATGGAAAGGGTAGTTGTAAAATTAGTTCTTCAATTTGTCCTTATAAGTTAGGAGGTTTAATTTACTATTTAAATCCTTTAAGAAAATGTCAACTTTACTTTTGTCAAAGTGCAAATTCCTTTGATTATCAGAATTCTCTTCAATGGTGCTCCTATGCATGGAAAATTTTAGATTTAAGGTTAAAGGTTTATGATCACAGTCAGGTTGATGGTCATTTAAAAGGTCAAAAGTTGTTATTTGGTTAGAAACGGGGATATCATATATCAGATAATCTACAACACTACTACCTAGCCCATGAATACAAGTCATTTGGTTGGATTTTGGCCACTTCATTACTCCATTGCAAATTATTAGGTCTTGAGAGCTATTGAGCTTGACCAACTCAGTACCAAACAAATTCTCAATTAGGTCTTCAGAGCTTCTTTTGTAGTTATTAGATAAACCAAGGTCCTCATCTAGACATAAGGCATTATGGTTGGAGTCATCACTTAAAAGAGTAGCTTGTTTAGTTGCAGTCCTAGCATTAAAGTCTCTTAGCAAGAGGATATAACTTTGTTTTTCAAATTATAAATATCTTCTTCTAAATTATTATAGAAACAATTTTTATCTAGATTATTTTTCTTATAAAAAGTAGAATTAATAGGTCCAAAATAACAAATTGCTATATACATCTTCTTAGCATTGGTTTCTAAAATTTCTATCCAAATGTATTGATTAAGAGGGTCAATCTTATGAAGTTGAATGTGAGAAGAAATGATTTTCTAATATAACAAACTATGCCTCTTATCCCTCTACAGTGGGATTTTTTGTTCCATGTCGACCACAAGACAAATACTTCCATATTAGGGACCTTAGAATCCTCATGCTCCCAAGTTTTAGCTAGACAGATAATATCAATATCACTCGGGATCAAACTTATCATAGGACCTTTGCGCCATGGAAAGTCACGAAAATTCCAAAAAAGGATCCCAAGTGTCCCAAATTCCTATTTATTATTATCCTTCTTGTCTCTATCCCTAACAATAGATTTTCCATTTCTAATTATTTCTCATTTTCCTTCTTTCCTGGCTTCTTTTACCTTTTGAACTTCCTTCCTTAATTCAGCTTGGTCTTCGGGAATGAGGTCTTCATTTATAAATATTCTTGACCATTTTAAGCTCAGAGATTTACTAAGTATGCTATATTTATGTTCATTACAACTTACTTTGACACGGATCAACCTATCTTTGTGATCAATTATTTTTCCTAGCCTCTTTGCTTCTATGAGGTAAGTTGTATCAATTTGTGATTTATTTTTTAATTCTTCTTTTACTATTTCTAGCGTATCCTCCTCTTGTTGTTCTTTTATACCAAAAATTATGAGGTTCAAGGCTCTTTTGTTACGCTCATGGTCCAATTCGATTATCTTATTCATTTCCTCTTTGATGAGTTTGATATCCAATTTGTTTTCCATATTACTGAGGGTCAAATTGTTGGTTAGTTTTTCTTCTAGCTCTTTAATCCTATCTCTCAAGTTGTGATTTTCTTCAACCCCTTATTCTTGGGTTGATTGTTTATGTTTTCCCATTTCTTGAATTATATGCTTCATTGTTTGCAACTCACTCTTGAATCCTGAGAATCTATCCTCTATTTGAGTTTGAATGGTATATTTAATTTTTTATCAATCATTGCCTCTAGCTCTATTTGGAGTTTTATGTCTCTTTCTTCACTCTTTTTTTCTAATGTTTCTAACTCTATTTGGATTTTGGCATATCTCTCTTCTTCTTCTTTTTTTCGATTGATTTTGTATAATCGTAAAGGATCTCTAGGGTGATTTTGGGGGGCCTCCCCTTGTTAGGCTGAGTTTTTGGAATAGGTGGAGGAGTGCTCATATTGAAAAGAAGAGAAAAAATATGTAACAATTATTCTTATGTATTGACTTTATCTCTCAAATCAACTTTTACTTCTGAAACTTAAAATAAAAAATAAATAAAATATATTTAAATCTCTTTAAGTAAAATTAAAATTGAATCAAAATAAAAAGTGACTCACCTCATTTCAGATGTCCAAATGCTCAACCCTTTGAAGAAGCCAAAAATAATTTTTGAAAATGGCAGAGAAGTCCAGAGAAACTACAGAGATTATTCTGGGTAAAAAAGGTAAAAACTACAGAGATTATTCCCATTCAAAACCCTAGATATATAATCTTAGAAATAAAATATCTCCTAAAAAAAAAAGAGAAATATTATTCCCATTCAAAACCCTAGATATATAATCTTAGAAACAAAATATCTCCTTCAAAAAAAAGAAGAAGAGAGAAGTATTATTCGCATTCAAAACCACAGAGATATAATTTCAAAACCACAGAGAACTAGTATGCACGTTAACCAATACAATATGTTACATTAATAAATTAATAATAAAGTAATGCATTAATAAATACAATAATAAATTAATAATACATCTTTTGTTTGTTTGTTAGAAATGGTCATTACTTTTTAATTTTTGGGTGTCTCCTCTTCACTAAACACGTAGTAAGGGTATTGAACTTGAGTCGCCTAGAAAACAAACCCACACTTTAACCACTTTAACTAGTGGGAACTGACAAAAGTATTAATAAATTGAGTTTATACTTTATACTCTATTAAATTTGTTATTAGAACTTTATTATTATTAATGTATTAATACTTAAACTTAAACATTTCATTAATGTATTAAATAATAATACAATAATACTTCAACGCATTAAGGTATTTATGTATGAATGCATTAAATAATATAACATTATGGTTGGTCATGGTTGAACTTCACCATGCTTGGCCATGGTTGACCATCACCATGGTTGACTATGGTTGAACTTCACCATGATTGGTTATGGTTGACTATCACCATGGTTGATCGGGGTTGACTATGGTTTCTCATGCCCATGGATGAGCTTTGTAGACCATGTGGAAACAATCATGGTGGGCGATGTTGATTATGTTGATGAACAAACAAAGTACATTAATGAAGTACTAAAACATTACTAAAGTAATAATAAATTAATACATTAATAATGTATTAAGAAGTTGATGTGGAAATACATTAATATACTAAAGTACTTATGTATTAATTGTTTTTGTTTGTTAGTTTGTCCTAACCTGTGGCTAAGAAACCGGGACTCAGGGGCATCTAAGCTGTCAAAATCACCCAGGGATCACACTCGACCTGAGCCACACCAACCCTTAACATGGCTAGATTTTTTGTCCTCGTAGGTTTCGAACCGGTGATTTTAACATCACAGAGTGCTTTAATAGCACACTCCATCACTGACTATGCTACACCTAGGGGACCGTACTTATGTATTAATTAGTTAATATGTTAATGAACTATTAATTAATGTATTAATATGGTTCTTTGTTACATTATGGCATTGGAATAGGTTTAACACATTCTGATAGTGGGTTATGTTCATGATATTGTGACATTGGGAAATGTTCGTCTCATTACTATGTTGGTCTATGTTTTTCACATTGATACATTGGTTTGTGTACATCAAATTGTAACAATGGGTTTTGGTTGTGACATTGCAATGTTTGTCACATTATGACGTCAGGATCTATGCGTTGCATTGTGACATGAGGATATGTTTGTCACATTGCAACAACAGGACAATGTTCATCACATTGTGGCGTACGTTTATGTTCATCGAGTTGCGACGTTACTATTCATATTGTAACAATAGAGCAATGTTCATCACATTGTGACATTTTTTTATGTCCGTCATCATGCAAACATAAAGGGATGTTAAAATGTATTAATAATTAATAAAGGAAGTACATTAATAAAGCATTGAAACATTACTAAGGTAATAATAAAGTAATACATTAATAATGTATTAATAAGTTGATGTGATAATATATTAATGTATAAAAATACTAATGTATAAATTAATTAATACATTCATGATATATTAATTAATGTACTAATGTGGTTGTTTTTCACATTATGGTGTTGGAATAGGTTTGACACATTTCAACAATGGGTTATGTTTGTGACATTGCGACATTGGGAAAGGTTAGTCTCATTGCAATGTTGGTCTATATTTGTCGCATTGCCACATTGGTTTGTGCACATCACATTGAAACAATGGGTTGTGGTCGTCACATTGTGATGTTTGAAATTTTTTGTCACATTGTGATGTGAGGATATGTGCATCACATTGCTACGTGAGGATAGGTTTGTCACATTACGATAATAGGACAATGTTCGTCACATTGCAATGTCCGTTTATGGTCATCATGTTATGATGTTACGATTCATATTATGACGAAAAGGAAATGCTCATCATATTGCGATGTTCATTTATGTTTGTCACATTGTCACGTTACTATTCACATTATGACTTGAAAGAGATTTGTTCATCACATCACATCATTTTTTTCTGTTCAACACTTTGCAACATTATTATTTTTGATAGATTACAATGATACTATGTTTTCCATAGTGGGATGTTATTATGTTCGTCACATTGAAACACTACTATGTTGGCGATGTTTTAACATCCATTTTCATTCATGACATGACATCATAATGTTTTTTTTTGTCACATTATGGAGTTGGTGATAGTCAGTTATGTTCGTGACATTTCCACATTGGGAAATGTACTAATGTGGTTGTTTGTCACATTATGGATCTATTAATTATGGTGTTGGAATAGGTTTGTCACATTGTGGATCTATTAATTATTGTACTAATGTTGTTGTTTGTCACATTATGGCATTGGAATAGGTTTGAAACATTTCAATAGTGGGTTATGTTCGTGACATTGCGACAGTGGGAAAGGTTCATCTCATTGCAATGATGGTCTATATTTGTCACATTGCCACATTGGTTTGTGTATATCACATTGCAAGAATGGGTTGTGGTATCACATTCCGATGTTTGAAAATGTTTGTCACATTTTGATGTCAGGATATGTGCATCACATTGCTATGTGAAGATAGGTTCGTCACATTACGACAATAGGATAATGTTCATCACTTTGGAATGCATGTTTATGGTCATGACATTGCGATGTTACTATTCAAATTGTGACAACAAGGAAATGTTCGTCACATTGCGACGTTCATTAATTTTTGTCACATTGTGACAAAATGTCTTTGTTCATCACATTGCGACTTTTTTATGTTCAACACGTTGTGACGTTATTATTTTTGATAGATTGCAATGATATTATGTTTTCCATAGTGAGATGTTACTATGTTATTCACATTGCAATATTACTATGTTCATCATGTTGTAACATCGACTTTTGCTCATGACATGATAGCGTGAGTTTTATTTTTGCAATGTAGGGTTTTTTTTGTTACATTGTGGCATTGTTGACAGTCAATTATGTTTGTGACATTGTGGCATTGGAAAATTTATGTTCGTCATATTGAAAACATAAACAAAGGTCCAAATGTATTAATAATCAATAAAGGAAGTACATTAATAAAGTATGAAAACATTAGTAAAGTAATAATAAAGTAATACATTAATAATGTATCAATAAGTTGATGCAACAATACATTAATGTGCCAAAGTACTAATGTATAAATTAATTAATACATTAATGGTCTATAAATTAATGTACTAATGTGATTGTTTGTCACATTATGGTGTTGGAATAGGTTTGACACATTCCAACATGGGGTTACGTTCATGACATTGGGACATTGGGAAAGGTTCATCTCATTGTAATGTTGGTATATATTTGTTGCATTGCCACATTGGTTTGTGTATATCACATTGCGACAATGGGTTGTGGTCATCAAATTGAGATGTTTAAAAATGTTTGTCAGATCGTGATGTCACAATATATGCCTAACATTGCTACGTGAAGATACATTTGTCACATTGTGACGACATGAAAATGTTTGTCAAGTTGTGACATTACTTTTCAGATTGTGTCATTAGGCAATGTTCGTCACATTTCAACGTCCATTTATGTTTTTTAGATTGCGAGGTTACTATTCAGATGATGACAAAAGGTATTTTTTCACCATATTGTGATGTTTGTTTATGTTCAACACTTTGGAACATTGTTATTTTATACAGATTGCAACGATACTATGTTCGACACAGTGGGATGTTACTATGTTTGTCACATTGCAACATTACTATGTTCATCATGTTGTAACATCCATTTTTTTCATGACATCATAAGGTTTTGATTCACAACATAGGTTTTTTTTTTCTGACATTATGGCATTGGAATAGGTTTGTCACATTTTGAAAATGGTGTATGTTCATCACATTGCGACGTTTGGAATTGTTCGTCTCATTGAAATGTTGGTATATGTTTTTCAAGTTGCCACATTGGTTTGTGTACATTGCATGGTGACAATGCATTGTGGTCATCACATTGTGACGTTTGGAAATATTTGTTACAATGTGACGTCATGATATGTGTGTGACATCTCAACGGGAGGATATGCTTGTCACATTGCAACAATAGGGCGATGCTAATCACATTGCAACATCCATTTATGTTTGTCACATTGTGAGTCACCGTGTTTGGAAGATTGCAACATTACTATGCTAATCACATTGGCACATTATTATTTTTGTCACATTGCAACATTACTATGTTCATCACATTGGGACATTATTATGTTTTTCACACTGCAACATTATTGTGTTCGTGAGATTGTAGCGTTTGGTTTTGTTCGTTAGATTGCAACATCACATTATGTTTTTCGCATGACAAGGTTGGTTTGTGTTCAACACATTACAAAAATGAAGTTATGACCAAGTTTTCATACCATGGCATTTTCTTTTTATATATTATTTTTTCTTATTTTATAATGAAATAATTTTTTCATCAAAATATTTTTTTTTTATATTAGAGTCTTTAATAAAGATATGAAAGATGTTTATATATTTTTACAAATTGAAAATATGTTTATGTCAATCAAAATATGTTATTTAAATAATTTAATTTGAATTAAAAAGTATTTGTACTTTGTATGTTAGTATTCTAAATATTATTTTAAACAATTTACTTTCAAGTATTGTGAATGAAACAAAGGTGATAGAATTTTTCATGCCATGGCATTTTGACAAAGATATTTTGTGTTTTTTTCATCTTCAACCCTTTGAGTGCCAAAAAGGTGATAGCTTTTTTAGCCCATGACTTTTTATTTTTATATATTCTTTTATTTATTTTATTTATTTTATAATAAATAAATTTTTCATCAAATATTAAATTTTTTTGATAAAAATAAAAAGATATTTATATATTTTAACAAATTTAAATTATTGATATTTAAATAATTTAATTTGAATTAAAAAGTATTTACATTTTGTATATATTCTCATTATTATTTTAAACAATTTATTTTTAAATAAAACAACAAAATAATTATATATATAAGAGATGCCAAAACAATATGATAAATAAGTATAAAAATAAAATAAATAAAAATAATACACAAATTTATAACCGAAAAATAAAATTTTAAATATATTTATAAAAACCACTTAAATAATATATTTATGAAAACCACTTAAATGATTTAAAACAAAAATTTAAATGTATTAATCAAAATGACTTTAATATTTTTATTGTATAAATAAATTTAAAAATATATATATAAAAGTCTATTAAAAAAAATCACAAACAATTTATCTTAATAAATTTTGCAACTATATATTCAAAACTAAATATTCAAAACTAAAGTCAAAATTATATGTTTATAGATATATTCAAAACTAAAGTCAAAATTATATTTTTATAGATTAATTGAAAAATGTTTAAGGAGGCCTTTCCTCATAACATTAGAAAACTTAGATAATGTAAATATTTATAAATATGGATATACACAATTTTAAAATTATATAAAATATGGATATAAAATTTTATATAAAAAATAATATTAAAAGATAAATTAGATCAATCATAATTATTTATTATTAATTCTGTATTTATCAATTTAATGTATATTTTGAATTTATAAAAAATAAATATTAAAATTTTTAAAAGATATATTTTTTTAATTAATTTTAATGAATATAAAATTGATTACTCTAAATTCAATTCAAGTGTAGTAAAATCTTATTTATATAAAATATTATATTTATGTTTAGATGTAATATAATTTTTTATACAATAATTTGTATACTACGTGTAATTATTAAATCTATTTTTAATATATAAAAAATTAATTATTACCAAAATATTTGTTAAATCTACTTTTTAATATATATATAAAAAAATTAATTGTTACCAAAATATTTATATTTATATGATATGAATATTTTTATTCAAATATTATATTTATAACATTTAATTTATAAAAAAAATGTATATTTATATTTATATATATTAAATTTATATAAAAATTTTAAAATATAATTAATTTTTACTTTTTTTTATATATATATATATATATATATATATATTAAAATTTAATTGAATTTTAATAATCCAAAATGGTTCAAATCCTTTTTAACATAACCTAACATCATGTAAAGTCGAAAGCGTGAAGTCCTTATAATAGAACTCATAAGTCATAATAGGAACACTTACTTCCAAATCAACTTAAATATGAAATTATTCAATCATTTGTAATCCAATAAAAGGATAAAAAAAATTCTAATCACATAGAACAGAAGACCACTCTGTGAAGCATTGCGCACAATATCTTCTGCGTGTGGCGTTTGAAGTATCACAAAGTCAAGCCAGAGACCCTGGACACCTGCCATTCTAGTTAAATGGGAGCCGACATATGACTATGCATTTTATTGAATACGGCTAGGGTTTACAGATGTTGTATTGATTAATTACTAAAAAATAATGCAAGTGGGATACACCTATTCTTCACGCCTCGCTCTTAATGTTGTCTATAAAACATTGCAAATACTTCTTCATTATCTCATCAACAACTATTTACATGTGTAGCCCTGCCCACTATACTCATTCTTCTTATACCCAGTCAGCACATAAGAATACATCTTGTTCTCGTTCGATTTCCTGTTCTGAAATTAATTGAGGATTGGGCAGCAAGGAACCCACAAATGAGCCATGACAGTGACCCTTCATTCCTGTCCTCACTTGGATGTGTCAAAGAGTATGTTTAGTTAGATGTATTAAAGTAGTAGAAATGATTCATTTAACTTCATATCTATCCAGTATTGAGATGTCTAATCCTCCTCCACAGGGTTGGAATTTGGAATTGTTTTCATTTTATTCATCACGTAATACTAATAATCTTATTTAACGGGTATAATGGTCCTTCAGAAACATTTTCCCATAATTTCTCATCAAATTCTCACTGTAGATCGTGCGTCGCTTTTCTCCCGACAATCGGTTAAGATTTGAAAAACCCTGGGAAAAGGTTTTTCCTATACTTTTCTCGGTGCATTCAGACGAGATTTGAAAGTCCCTCATGAAAATTTTTTACAACACAAATATGAAAGTCCCTCAAGAAATTTTTTTCAACCCAAAATGCATGAATTTTTAAAAGCAGATGCTTACAACGCTAATACAAATCCTATTTTCAAATTGTCGAAATGGAAGTGCACATGGACTACAATTAATATTCTTATTCACTGTTGTTGAATTAATATTCTTAGTCTTGACAATAAATCAAATAAATCAAATCAAAGACTCAAATTCCCGATCATGTTATTCACTGCAGTTTTTTTTTATTATGTCGATTATATGTTGATTATGCATGATTAATGTATAATGCATGATCCTCAACGGTCTGGAGAATATTGGGCGTTTCCTCGACAATATGCGAACCTGCGATAACAATACATTTACTACCAGGGAACACCAGAGGGTTAGAGATTTATATTCTTTTAATGTATTCCACCTTTCAGTTAAATAATGATACCTCCGCAACCAGTAATATGATATTATATAGATTCAATAATTTCTTTTCATACATGAATGCATATAGATACTCGGTGGTTTGGAGCATGATCCTGGGAGGTCTGGAGCAGATTGGGTGTTTCCTGGAAAATATGTAGACCTGCGATAACAATACATTTGCTACCAGAGGGTTAGATATTTATATTATTATTAATGTGTTTCACGGTTCACCTGCCATCGCATTTTAGAGTTAAAATTCATGAGAGCATAGATGCACAGGAATAACACACAATTACCTTATCATATTGCACACATACATACGTACATATATAGTTGAACTCAGATTCAACTTATCTCAAACATAGCTATGGAGGTTGAGAGAATATCTCAACAACTCCTACAAATATTCAACCAACTCCAAACCAATCCCTAAATTAATCATTAATTCTAACACCCTCCCTTAATGATTACATTACAAATAAACCACATATTACAATTCTCAAATCACAACATAGATCTCTGTCTGATCTGGTCTTCATCAGCTCCTACACCCACTTTGATGCCTCTTCATCAGCTCCTACACCCACTTTGATGCCTCTGGACTACGCTCTTTCTCTTCCTCTTCTTCGAGCTTACCATTCAACTCATTTAAAGCATAAATGCTTCAGACCATCATTCATGAACTTCTACAATGGAAAATTTGACAACTCGGCTCATCGGGGCTTCCGTGATAAAAGATGTCAATTATTGATGCATTCTATAAACATGCCTCCATCTGTTGGATTTTTGCTTTCGGCTATCCTTCAGTGTCTAGAAGAGCATTTTGGATACGGAATGTCCTCAACATTCAATTATACAAGGTGACTTCCAATAAGAACAGTTGTTCTTGAAACCGGGGTTGCCCAGCATATATCAAGATACAAGAGTTCCTACTTCCTTTACAACATAAGTAGCACTCACACAAGATCTGAATTCATCATCTTGGAGCATAGAGCATAGATGCACAAGAATAACACACAATTACCTTATCATATTGCACACATACATACGTACATATATAGTTGAACTCAGATTCAACTTACCCCAAACATAGCTATGGAGGTTGAGAGAATATCTCAACAACTCCTACAAATCTTCAACCAACTCCAAACCAATCCCTAAATTAATCATTAATTCTAACATTTAGGACACCTAGCATCCTCCATTGCCATCGCATTTTAGGATGCCTAACATCCTCCATTACCACGTGCAAGTATCACTTCCATAAACGTCCGCCCACACCTGGGATCCCGTTAACACGTGCAATCTTCTTCACTTCCAGAAACGTTCGTCCACACGTCGGATCCTTATCTGGGATGCCATTGTAAGACTAATTTCTTGAATTAGTTATTAATGACCCATATGAAGAGACGGAGGGGATTTCTGTCGTTACAGTTTTACGGAGCTCTTGGTAACAGTTTCAGGAACGATATCGAATCTCCTACTCTGATGAACAGGTGGAGAATAACGGTCTTGGGGAAACTGGTCCTCTCTCTGCCCATAAATGAACCTTCAGAATACCCATCTTCATACGATCTGAAAGTGCGTACGGTAGCAGGGTAAGAGACAGAAATCCGATTTCTGTTCTGTGCAGAGGGTCTTCATTTTCTGCTCTGTGCAAAGTGATCTTCCAGTGATTTCTGAAAAACGTAGTGGAGGAGCAGAGGGTTCTGAAAACGCAGCAGAGACTTCACTATTCCCCTGCACAAATGGATCCAGGTATTGATTCCGTTGTAATTTAATGTTGGTAAAGAACTAGAAAGTTTCTAGGTCCTGTAATCAATTAACACACATTTAGTTTGTATTAGAAAAGTTTTAACATGTGGTATCAGAGCCTACGTAGAGAACTTTCTCTTCTCTTTCCATTAATTTTTTATCTGACAAATGCATTCTAAGAAATCATGTATAAGTTTTGTGAATGCATTTGATAGACCAGTTTGAAGCCACTGTATGAATTTAGGGTATACAGTGTGCAAATCATAGAGAGAATGTTTTATGTTACTCTGTTTAAACACATTACTGTTGAATCAACATGCAGAGTCGTTACATTGATTTAAGGTCTATATTAAGAGACGGTTTGGTAGCCACCAAAGTGGTCCAACTGGAAAGACTCGTAGATATTAAGTAAAATTATCGAAATTTAGTACTAGTTTCCCCTGGTATTAAAATAATAACTCTGCAAATCGCAATTATTTAATCACAAGAATATTAGGTTGGCCCAAAGGTGCACCAAATTTTTTGAAAGATTATTTAATTGGAGTAGGATGATTGATGGGTATTCACAATTGAGGCCAGTATGGATAATCAAAGGTAACATACCTACTTAGTTGTGAATATTTTGTCAATCAGTCCTATTAGGTGAAAGGAAATCAGCATAATTGTTAAATAGTTTACCATAAGATTAGCCCAAAGGTAGGTCACGGTAATACTATTCACTATTGTCTAAACCATGATTTTCAAATTTCTTATAACTCTTAGCATTAATGTCACATAGCATGTATTTATGATTGCAGTATCAGTTCCTGTGTTGTTGCATTCGCATGCCTCTTCTATCCCGATCTTGAATGGAATGAATTTCTCAGATTGGAAAGAACAGGTTCAGTTTCACCTTGGTGTTCTGGATCTAGATGTAGCACTTGAATCTGAAAAACCAACTGCTATTACTAGTAACA
>ML776718.1:912827-925647 GCA_009831015.1 Picea engelmannii
TTATACAATAGAATATTATTATTTGCTAACTAACTCCTTGAAAATTCAAATAAATATTATAATAATGAATTAGTTAGATCTCTCCTCAATCCATGCTTGATGGATGTTACAACATGTGGAAATTATCCTCTCCAAAGAAATTCGCCCTCATCCAAAAATAGTGGTAGTATACACCAAATAATGCTCGTGAAGGGGACACACCACCAAAAATAGGCATCAAGCCAATTCAAATGGCAAGTGTCCACATGGCATGTTCCCTCCAAGAATGTGCATGCATGAAATGACTCCACATGCGTAAATTCCAAGGTAGCCAACTTCATGGATGGTTGTGAAATATGCAAAGTGGATGGAGCATCCACAACAAAGTATGTGATCAATTCCTAGCCTTGGCTTGCCTTGCCTTTGCTTGTCTTTCTTTTCTAGCCTTTCCTTTTCTTTCCTTACTTGCCTAGCCTTACCCTACATTTTCCTTGCCTTGTGTTTCCTTACATTGCTTTGCCTTGCCTTGTCTTACCTCACATTGCCTTGTCATTTTATGCAATACTATGCCTTTCTTTGACTTTCCATGCCATGACATGTCTTCCCTTACATGTCATGCCTTGCATTTCCTTCACTTTTTGAGTTATTCCATGCCATTCCATGCCTTTCCTTTCCATGTCATGCCTTGCCATGCCTTGTCTTTCCATGCCATGCCTTTTCATGCATTGACATGCCATGTCTTTCCTTGCCTTGCATTTGTTAAAATAATAGGTGTGCTCATTTTCACCATAGGCAATATCACTATATTGTCACCCATCCATAGGCACAAGGCCACCCTTGAGCACCTTAACCTTGACAGATAGAATAATTCTAGAAGCAGTCACTAGAACCAATAGCCAACCAAAGTAGTGTACATCTCTCCAAAGCTAGCGCACCAAGAAGAGAAACCAAGCCATAAGACAAATACCAAGTCACTACTGCAACAGTTGCATCTCTCCTCCAGTCATGCGTATCACTATTCCTTATGAGGTTGTGAGTGAGAGTGAGACCAAATGATCTCAAGCACCCTCTATTTATAGTGCTCCAAGTCAACTAACTAGGTCAACTTCTCTTTCTTGGAGTATAATAACTTAATATTAAATATTCTCTTGAGTTGACTTGTCTTCTAGGGTTCTTATTCAACCATTTAGGGTTTCTTTAGCTTCCCGAAATATTATAGTCTCATCAAAGGTTACACATGGAAGTTAATACGTGCTGCAACTATCATAACATCAACACTCCTTCCTAGCTAGGGAGGTATTAACGGTAATGGTCCTGAGCACAAACAAACCATTCTAATGGTAGCATCATCATAGCCACACATGCTATCTCATGATCACACATATCAATTCACGAGAACCGTCATCACTATCCATCTAGTTGGAACACATATTGCAATATTGAGATGCACATGGTGTATTGGTACATATTATTTTGTCTTGGGAAAAAAAAAATCGGTAACACGTAAACAACATGCACATGGTGTATCGGTACATATCATCTTATTTTGTGAAGGGACGAAAGATATATTGGGGATTGAGATGCACATGGTGTATTGGTACAACTTAAAAAATTATAAACTCAAACAACATGCACATGGTGTGTTGGTACATATCATCTTATTTTTTCAAGGGAATAAATGCATTCAAAGATTAAGATGCACATGATGTATTGGTACATATCATCTTATTTTTGTCCTGGGAAGAAACACAAATTGGGAACTCAAACAACATGCACATGGTCTATTGGTACATATCATCTTATTTTGTAAAGGAAAGAAAAACATTGGTAGATTAAGATGCACATGGTGTATTGGTACATATCATCTTATTTTTTCTATGGAAGAAACACAAATAGGGAGATTGAGATTATTGCACTAGAATGTTACATTTAAAAAGTTCTGAAACATTTGCAACATTTCTTTTCATATTTTTCTCAATATTTTATAAACCTAGTGTTGGTATGGTTTTATGTTGCCAATAAAATACTGTAATAAATGATGACTATGATGATAATATCAAATTTATTATATTAATCCTTAAGAAAAATTATAAGGTAATTGATTTGTTTTAACATTTTGTTTCAACCAATAAAAAGATTGGAGAGAAAAAATCACAATTCTCTAATTATTATAAGCTAACAAGTTATGAAAATAATTTGAGAAAAACAATACATTCTAAGAAAAGCTAGTTGCAACATGCAACCATTATGTATGAGATGTAAAAACATAATCTAATGCTAATAAACAAGATTAAAAAAACTGGAGAATTTTTTAACTCTTTAGTTATCATATGATTTAAAAACTTAAGAAAATATTGTGCACAAAAGCAGGGCATTCTAAAATAAGATAGGTCCAACATGCAACCACAATATATTAGAAGTAAAATCATAATCTAATATTGTCAATGTCTAATTGCAACCAAATTTAAAACTATCACTTATAGCATCGTTGCAGACAAAATATCTTAAAAAATGACTTAATTGATTGAGTTAACAAACTTAAATCCATTTTAAATCGGGTCTTTTAAAGACAAAAAAGACTTAAATCTCTTGGTTTAATTAATTTAATATTATAATATTTTAACATTTAAAAAGATAAAAATAAAATAGTCTTATAAACTAGAAAAAAAATAATTTAACTTTTAACTTTAATTCATTAAAGAAGTTATGCAACACATAACCCACCCACACATATATATATATATATATATATATATATATATATATATATATAAACCTTCTTTAGTAATATCAATTTTTTTTTATCATTGTCAATACTTTAAATTAAATAAATTTATTTTTATCATTATCGATACAATAAATTTAAAATTCAAACAATTTTCAATTTTTTAAAACTTAAAATTGAAATGTATATTTTTGAAAATTAAATTAATGCTTAAGTGGGAACAAAACGTTGAGACATATATACACATGATGCTCCATAAACCTTAATTTGCCTTCGGTATTTCACATCGAGCACGTCATATTTTTTTGGCTTGAAAGCAAAAATATATAAATAGACACATTACTAATCAACCAGAGCCATCCAACAAAATCCAGTCCTAACATAATTCAAAATATCGATACAATGCATGACTGCATTCAGAGTATCATTACAATGCACGACATGCTTTCATATACTCTTTCGATGTGATGGTGGAAACTACCTCACCATTAGCGAGAAAACTATCGCACCGACATCCACCAAAGAAGAAAAGAGAGAAAACAATTAGAAAAGAGAGAAAACAATTGCAGTGGCATATACCAAACGAGAAAAGAGAGAAAACTATGTTTGAGTGTATCTTTCAAGAACAATGGTTATTGGTTATCTTTGTGTGTTTGTGATGTTATGTATGTGAAAAAGATGAGGTTGTATGATACATCATTTTTCTATATAACTCGTGAATATAACGAACTATGTATTTCAACAGATGGAAGTATGTGAATAGGATGATTTAATATCTAGAATGTTTTTCGAATTATGTCAAGAATCGTTGGTCATTACAAATACGTCATTGATGGTAAGAAGTGATTGAGAGTTCAATTAGTAAGTGGTAGCTCAAATGTATGGTTGTGAGAAGAGTGTCTACGAGATTTCAGAAGTGGATCAAGATGTTGATGAAGACCAGACCAGAGATAGATCAGAGTCCAGAAATATTTTTATGCGATTTAAGTATTGTTATTTGTGATGTAAACATTAAGGGAGGGTGTTAGAATTACTTCTTACTTTAGAGTTGGATTGGGTTTTTCAGATCTAGTTAGTTGTGAGAGATCTTCTCCAACTATTAGATCCTACTTATGTGTTTAGTTGAGATATTCTCTCGTGAGTTTGTAGTATAAATATGTACTTGATTGAATAATAAAATATGTAGTATACTTTTTGGTGTGTATACAATATGTCTACTCTCGACTATTTTATCTTAGTATCAAAGCAAGTCTATGATCTGGATTATTTTGAGAACGACATGAAGACTGAAATATAACAGAGATACAAAAAAGAAATACACAAATATTGATCCAGATTTTATGAGCAGAACGAAACGAATACAGATTATTATTATGCTTAACAGAGAATAACAAAGGCACAATAAAATTGGCTTCTATCCAATAAGGAAATATGATGAAACTGTAAAATGCAGTGGAAAACAAGCTTGTTGGAATGGTGGTGGCTTATCTCTAAGAAGAGATGTGACGGTTGTGCTCATTTGCAAGAAGATGAGTACAATGAGGCTCTAAAATCCCTTTTACAATAAATATGAATGTGAAAACCATATACATCCAAAAACATAACCCTAGGAGATGAAGCACCAAAAGTCATGTGGGCCCCATTGGGGTAAGCTAGTACATCAACTTCCTGGGGTCATAACGTTTTCATACGATCTTCATTTTTGGCACACGATAGCCCATTGGAAAGGTCTATCTGAGAACTGCAAATATTTCATTCATAATTGTTTCGCTATTTAGTTTGACTATGGCAATCCCTAAAAATGTTGTTTAGGGCCTCAAAACAGCCCTGGAAGTCAGTATCCAAAAACTAGGAAAAAACTTCCAAAATGAACTAGTTGGAATAGGTGGGAGGCTACCGAAATCCATATGGATCAATCCTCCCCCCTTGGGAAGAAAATTTCTCCATTGCATTGAGTTCCCCCATAAGATGAGGAAATTTTTGTTGAATTTGGCCCTAGGTGAGCCACTTGACTGGGTGCAGGAGTTGTCCTGCTTTGACAATTCAATAAAGATGGATCCTTTGTTGTTGAGTTCCCTTGACATGTGTCCACAATATGATCACTGGATTCCTGGTGCATGCATTCATTGTTGAGCTCTGTTGGTGTCAATTTTTTTGCTATCTCTGAGGTGTCCAATAATGGTGGGAAATATGGCCAAAGGAGAGCCATGTTGAACATTGGGTGCAATCCAAGGAAAGGGGGAATGTTGAGCTCAAAATAATTATCACCCACAACCTTGGTGATGGTGTAAGGTCCATAATGGAGTGGGTGAATATTCTGATGGGGCCCTGTAAGGCATTCTTTCTGCAAGTGCAAGAAAACTTTGTCTTCCACCTGAAACTTATGTGGCACCCGGTGTTGATCATGGCATTGCTTGTACTTGGCATTGGACTTTTGTAAAATATCCTGAACCTATTGGAGGATGTGTTGGATCCACTCAATGAACCGGGTGGCTTTGTTAGCTTTAGTTGGAGCAAGGGACGAGTTGGTTGGGGTGGCCACGAGGGGTAGTGCAACATCCACGTGCCCCAATGGTTGGAATCTCAACCCCACCTGAAAGGGGTTGTGTTTGGTTGAGCTATGTAGGGATCGGTTGTAACTATATTGAACATAGGGAAGACTCTTATCCCATGTGCGAGGGTGGTTGGAATTGTACATGCGCAGGATATGCATGATCATCTGATTGACGACCTCAGTTTGGCCATCTGTCTGGGGGTGGAAGGCAGTGGATTTGGTGAGTTTGGTGTCCAGTAGTGACTAGAGGCTCGACCAGAATTTGTTGAGGAATTGATTGTCCTGATCTGAGACAATGGTTTGTGGGATTCCAAAATGTAACCATACTCGTTCAAAGAATATCTTGGCAATGTCCTCTACTATCAATCTCTTCTTGCAGGCAGTCAGAATCGCCATCTTGGAAAAGCAATCAACAACCACAAAAACAAAGTCATTTCCCCTCTTGATGGATGGAAGCCCCGACATGTAGTCCATTAATATGGATTCCCATATTCTGTCAAGAGTAGGCAGAGGGGTGTACAGGCCCTATTTCTTAGTGGTCAGTTTGGCCAACAGAAATTTTTCTGCAGCACTGCCACTGTCTTTTCGATGCCAAAGTGTCCTACCACCCTATTGTAATGGGATTCCCAAATCATCTTCGCTCACTTGCTTGATGGAACATAGAGATGGCATAGATGGAACAATAGATCGTCCTGAAGATGGAAATTAGTGACAACTGAGTTTTCGCCCAACATTTGGTAGGTGGTGGCGAAGTTAGGGTCTCTCTCATAGAGGTGGGACCATATGAAGGTCTCATGGCCAAAAGATTCTAGCACTGTGGTGAGTGTCATGACTGGAGGTTGGCTGAAGAAATTCACAACTCAGTTGGTACTTCATGTTTTGTACTTGATGTTGAGGTGGAACTATTGCAAGTATGTGGACCACTTATGATGGAGGTCATTCTGCAATTTTCCTTGTGTCTTCATGAAATACAATGGCTTATGATCAGTTTGGATGATTGTCTCCTTCCTAATAATGTAATGTCTCCACTGGCAATAGTCTTGCACAATGGAGTACATTTCTTTGTCGTAAGTAGGGTACTTATAGAAAAAATCTAGTAGTGTCTCACTATGATAGGCCATGGGGTGGCCATGCTGAGTGAGAATGACACCCACAACATAGTCTAAAGAATCTATCTTGATCTCAAAGGGTTGCTGCAGGTCCACTAATGAAAGCATTGGGGATAAGCACAAGCGCTACTTCAAATTATCGAACACTTGTTGTTGGGGAAAGCCCCACCCAAATTTTTCCTTTCCACCACCCCTGGTTACTTGGTTGAGGGCCCATGCAATATGGGAGAATCCCAGCATAAACCTATGATAGAAATTATCAAGGCCCAAGAATCTTCGAAGCTCAATGAGTGTGGTTGGGGTTGGCCAGTCACGAATCACCTGAATATTGGCTGGATCCACATGCACACCATGTTGATCAACGATGTAGCCTAGGTAATGGACCCTGTCCATGACGAAGGATAATTTTTCCAATTTGGCATATAGATTTTGCTTCCACAGGGTGTGCAGAACCTGTTGAATATGTTGCAAGTGTTCGTCCCATGTCTTGTTGTAGACGAGGATGCTATCCAGATACACAACTACAAAAGTATTGGTGAAAGGTTGTAAGATATCATCCATCATCCTTATGAAAGTTATTGGAGCATTTTTCAAACCAAAGGGCATGACCTGCCATTCTAAAAGACCTTATTTTGACTTGAAGGAGGTCTTCCATACATATTTTTATTCTATTGGGACTTGGTGGTATGTAGACTTCATATCAAAATTACTAAAGTATTTTTCCCCCATGAACTGATTAAGAAAGTTGTCGATTCAGGGAATCGGGTATCGGTTCTGGATTGTGATTTTGTTCAGGGCCCAGTAATCAACACAGAGTTGCCAGGTCCCATCTTTCTTCTACACCAACATGATTGGGATCCCACAAGGAAATGAGAAGGGATGGATGTTCCCCTTTTGGATAATTTCTTGGATCTATCACTTGATCTCATCATTCTCTAATAGAGAGTAGCGATAGACTGACCCAATGGGTAGTAGTGCATTGGGGGTCATATCGATGGAATGCTTGACCTGACAGTGCAGATGTACCTCGGTAGGTGAGGAAAAGATATCTGAGTATTCTTCCATGACCTTATCCACTTTCTTATGATGTGTGGAGAGGTCAAACAGGGAGGACCTGGATGTGGCTGCGATATTTTTCTCACTTTCAGAGCGAATCACGAAGAAGAAAAATGTCTCAGGCTGAGAGATGACCTTCCTTCATTGCTTGGAAGAGATCAAGGAAATAGCACTAGGTGGGACTGCCTTGGGTATCCTGTACAATTTCTTGTCCAAAGTAATAATAACATTGTGAGGCCTAGAATCATATATAGCATGATGTTTCCATAAATAAGTTTGGCCCAAAAGAACATTACAAACTTCAAGATGAGTAACATCATACAATACCTTGTCTTTGAAGGGCTTGATGGTGTACGACATGCAACACTATTAGCTGATGCAGAGATCACTTCCTTGGCGAAGCCATCCAATGGTGTATGATTGCGGGTGTGGCGTTGTCGGCAGGACTAGCCATTTGACGACCTCTGCTGAGATGAGGTTCTTCTGGCTACTGTTATCAATGATGAAGTGCAGCGGGGTTCCTTTCACCCACATCTGTGAATGAAAAAGGAACTCGCCTTTGTCTAGCTCATCTGGTTCATTAGGCTGGAGCTTGGTGATAGAAACGGTGGCACTGGGTTTTGTATCAATGATCCATATCCCCTTTCTAGTTCTAACTTAGAGTCGGAACCTGCATCTGATTCAGAGGCTTTCACCTCAGCTACCAATGACTACTTTGAGCGGCAATCAACAGTGTTAATCCATGGGCTCTTATGGAAGTTGCACCACTTCCTAGTATCTTTTTTTTTTCTTTCTGGTGTCCTTATTTTCTTGCGTCTTGGACTAGTATTCCTGAGGTTTTCCATATTTTCTTTGTCCTTTGTTCTTCGGGTTGGGGTTTCCCTTTCCTTTATTTTTCTATGAGGGGTTCCCAAGCCCAAATTGTCACATCTTCTCTTTAATCTTATGCTTGATTTTGACGGCATATTGATAGGCTGTGCCCAAGGACGATATGTCTAGAAACTTCAATTTGACCTGGATGTAGCTATGCAAACCATCGTGATACTTGAGCACCAGATTTCACTCAGAATCTTTGATACCCAACTTGGTGCACAAGGTATGGAAGATATTTGTGAACTCCGGCATTGCTTGGTCTCTTTTCTACTATAGTGTGGTCCATTTTGTATAGAGGTTGTCATAACTTCTAACAGGGTAGTATTGTTCCTTAATAGCATCCCTAAAGGACTCCCAGGTGTCTGCAACTGTAAATAATGAGGGTTTCTTTTTTTCCTTTTTCTCACAAAAATTTTCCCACCAATCTTTGACATGGGGAACGACTTTGAGGAGCACAAGCACAAAAGTAATATTTTCTCTATTTGAAATGTTATGGACAGAAAAATACCCTTCTAGTAGATTCAATAATTTTCTTATAGCAACTCCATCTATCTAACTTTCAAATATAGGAATATCAAAGTTGATTTGTACCTTGAAGGGGGGGGGGGGGCTTCGCTCGAGGAATATGCGTTGCTTATTCATAGTCGTCGAAGGATTTGCGCAAAACTATCCATCATGTAGTTCCTCTTTTGTGTGAGGGATTCCTCAAGAAAAATATTGAAAGAATCTCCTATCCCATTGTCTTTCCTCTCTCCCTCCATGATAGGTTGCTTGGGCGTGCGAGATATTTTGTCCTTAAGAGAAACAAGATCAAGACCCAATTCTTTGTACCCTGACCTCGTCAGGGACATGCATTAAGAATGACAAGGAGCAGACCGAAAAGGATATAGATTATTATTATTATTAACACAAAATAACAAAGATACAATAAAACTGGCTTCTATTCAATAAGGAAATATATTGAAACTGTAAAATGCAGTGGAAAACAAGCTTGCTAGAATGTTGGTAGCTTATCTCTAAGAAGAGATGTGGCAGTTGTGTTCATTCGCAAGAAGATGAGTACAATGAGGCTTTTAAATCCTTTTTACAATAAAAATGAATTCCAAAACCCTAGACATCCAAAAACATACCCCTAGGAGATGAAGTTCCAAAATTCATGTGGACCCCATTGGGGTAAGCTAGTACATCAACTTCCTAGGGTCGTAACTTTTGCATATGATCTTTATTTTAGGTGCACGATATCCCATTGGAAAGGTCTATCCGAGGACTGCACATGTTGTCGTTAGACTATGACTTTTTATCCATTCTAAATGTGGTGAGCCCTGAAAACATTGTTTAGGGCCTCAAAACAACCCCGGAAGTCAGGAACCCAAAAACTAGGAAAAAATTGTCAAAGTGGAAAACTGTCAAAATTAAATAGTTGGAATAGGTAGGAGGCAACCGAAATCCATCTGGATCAGAGATATTGCAAGAAACACAGAAATATAGTGAAACCCAACTTCTATTAATGAATAAGAGAGAAAAGCATTGTAGAAAACAAACTGGCAGAATGGGGTAGCTTATCTCTCAAAAGAAAGAGATGTTGGCTACGCTTCATTCGCAACAAGATTTACATCACACTCCACTTCATTCTTAAAGGGCATCCTTCACCTCAATTATATATGAGAGAGTGAGAGGAGAACAATTCCCATGATGCATGTGGGACAAATTGGACCAAGTTTATAAAATTCCATAGGCATGTAAAACACTAGGACTTCCCAGGAAGTCACCCATCCAAGTACTACTCTAGCCTGAGCGCACTTAAGTACGGAATTCTAATGGGATTTGGTGCATTAACGTTATGTTTTAGGTATGTACATAAGACCACTAGGAAATCATTAAATGATGTTTGTAATTAAAAAATAAAGATGATGTTACATTCCATTCCCGATCAAAAGGGTGAATATCAAAACCACAGGCTCAAAATGGTGATTCAGTGGAAGACGTGGATGGCCACTAAGATCCATCTAGATCAGTATAGGTATAACCCCCTCATGGAGGGCCTAGAAAAATGAGAAATATGTGAGATTTAATCTGCTATAGGAGAGTAGAATAGATTAGTGTGTCTTCAATGTGAATATTTTTTGTGTGCCTGTGTGAGCGCTGCAAGTTTAAGCAGCTGCAATTGAATTGTGTTGAAGTGACATGAATCAATCCATAATCACTACATATTTGAGTTTTTGTTTCTATTATAGGAATTGTTGCAACTATGAGAAATAAGGAGATACAAATGTTTATACTACAGTAATTTGACACTCTTTATCCGGATTTCTATGAATCCATCATTTCAAGCTTCCATGGTTTGTCTGGGCGATTATCAGGTTGAGAAATGATAAACAGGCATTGGTCAACAACTTCATTGACATACACAAGAGTCAAAACATGTGTTTGCACTCCCACCATCCATGTGGGTTCCTTTAGGTGTTGTCTTCATCGCTAGATTGTACTTCGTCATGTCCACATCAATGATGCATCCCTTTCTCCGCGACTTATGGGTTCACCTCTCCAAAGAGCATCAATGTGATTCTCTTCTTGAAGGATCAAACCTGATATCGTCAATCCTCAAGATCAAAGAGACCATGCTTGATAATGCCAAGATAGGAATTGAGAGTTTCCTATGCATGGTCGGGAGAAGGATTTATCAATTATTGTGTCAAACAATTTTCTCACTGCTCCTATAGATCAATATCATAGTGATAAATGGAAAAGCTATTTTTGTTTGGGATGGCACTCATTGTTGGCGCTCTAAAATCCGTTCTACCACTCATCATATCAATGGGGTTTCATTGAAATGTGATGGGGTGTACTCAATCTTGACTATGGGATTTATTTTGATAGTAATCGTCACTACATTCTTTCGAGGAAACATGGGGTTTCAACATGTGAATTTGAAATCTATTCGAAGACCGATTGAGGAGCTCTCTTTAGTGGCATAATTATATTAATATTTAAAAACAAAAAAATGCTAATGTATTACAATTATATTTTGTTTGTAAGAACATATGATGAAGAACCAATCATAGAACAAAGTAACATAATTTAAGCTAGTGGTTCTTGACATACTTTGGTGCCACAAGAACACATCACTAGTTTGATTATGTCTATAATTTGTTATAAGTTGGTGGTTCTTGTTGTTCTTCAGTGCTCCAAGAACAACGTGGTTATCTTTGTGTGTTTGTAATATTTTGTATATGAAAAAGGTCAGTTTGTATGATAGACTACTTTCCTATATAACTGGAGAATACAACGAGCAATATATTTTGACAGATGGAAGTATGTCAATAGGATGATTCAATATCTAGACTATTTTTCGAAATATGTCATGAATCGCCAGACATTACAAATACGTCATTGATGGTCATAAGTGATTGAGTCTTCAATGAATCAATTGGTAGCTCGAATGAATGGTTGTGAGAAAGAACTTTGTCTATGAGATTTTAGAAGTGGATCAAGATTCTAACGAAGACCAGACTAGACAGAGATCATATTCCAAAATTACTAATGTATTGCATTTATATTTTGTTTGTAAGAATACATGATGAAGAACCAATCATAGAACAGAGTAACATAATTTAAGCTGGTGATTCTTGACGTATTTCGGTGCCACGAGAATACATCACTGGTTTGATTATGTCTATAGTTTGTTATAAGCTGGTGGTTCTTGTTGAATTTTGATGCTCCATGAACAACGGTTACTAGTTATCTTTGTGTGTTTGTGAAATTATGTTTTTGAAAAGGGTGAGGTTGTATAATAGATTGCTTTCATATATAACTGGTGAATATAGCGAGCTATGTATTTTGACAGATGGAAGCATGTCAATAGGATGATTCAGTATCTATACTATTTTTTGAAGTATGTCAAGAATCATTAATCATTACAAATACGTCGTTGATGATCAGAAGCAATTCAGTATTCAATTAATCAAATGGTAGCTTGAATGAATGGTTGTGAGAAAGAGCGTTGTCTATGAGATTTCAGAAGTGGATCAAGATGTTGATGAATACCAGACCAAAAAGAGATCAGAGTCCAAAATTATTTTATGTGCTTTCAGTATTGTTATTTGTGATGTAAGAATTAAGGGAGGGTGTTAGAATTAATGCTTACTTTAGAGTTGGTTTGGGTTTGTTAGATCTAATTTGTTGTAAGAAATCTTCTCCAACTATTAAATCATATTTATGTATGTAAGTGAGATATTCCCTCATGAATTTGTAGTATAAATATGTGCTTGATTGAATAATAAAATATGTAGTATAGTTTGGGGGTCCCTTGTCCCACAAACAAGGGGGTCTCATACACCAATTTGGTGTGGCTTTGTCGTGACCTTAAAAATAGATTATTATTATTATTATTATGTCTACTCTCCACTATTTTATCTCCATTATGATCATCAATAACAATAATATTACTATATAATTATGAATAAATAAATAATGTTATAATATTAAAATGAGAAAGACAAATAACATTTTAAGGAATTTTTTATG
>ML776718.1:925857-940126 GCA_009831015.1 Picea engelmannii
ATCAATATTTTTAATCAATTAAAAATTAAACTTCACTAATTTTGTAAATTAAGCCATATTTTTTTTATTTTAAATTTAAAAATAAAAATGTAAAAACATGTATATTTAATTATATAATAAATAACAAAATGAAATAATAAGGTAAATGTGGTTTAGATATATTAACAATTTGCCCATAAAATATATATATGGACAAGTTTGCATCCACTACTGGCAAACACTCATTAAAATTTAAGTAAAAAGTTTAAATGAACGGCCATTGAAACAATATCTATACATAGAATTTCCATCTAAGAATATGTGTTACCCCATCATTTAATCATAAATAAATGAGAGTTGACATTGCTATCCTTGATTCAATATCATGTATTGTAAATTTTGGAAGCAGATAAACATGGTGGATGAGAGTTTTTCACATCTATACATAGAATTTCCATCTAAGAATGTTAGCGCATCATTTAATCATAAATAAATAAATGAGAGTGTGCATTACCATCCTTGATTCAATATCATGTAATGTAAATTTTGGAATATCTGTTAGCACATCATCTAATCATAAATAAATGAGAGTTGACATTGCCATCATTTAATCAATATCATTTAATGTAAATTTTGGAAGAAGATAAACATGGTGGATGAGAGTTTTTGGATGTGAAAAAGATAATATTATATATATGATAAATAAAAGTTTTGTTTTATTTTAGAATATTCATTAATACGTTGAGACATATATATACACATGATGCTCCATCGACCTTAATTTGGTTCCGGTATTTCACATCAAGCACATCATATTGTTTACTTAAAAGCAAAAATATATAAATAGTGACATTACCAGTAAACCAGAGCAACCAAATACAGAGTCATAACATAATTCAAAATATCATTGAGAGTATCATTACAATGCTTTCAGATACTCTTTCGATGCTATGGTGGCAACTACCTCACCATTAGCATCTACCAAACAAGAAAAGAGAGAAAACAATCACACCGCCTCTACCCAACAGGAAACGAGAGAAAACTATAGCACTGGCATCTACCAAACAATAAAATAGAGAAAACAATCACACCCGCATCTACCAAACAGGAAAAGAAAGAAAACTCTCTGAGTGTATCCTTCACCTCGCCATAGAGTGTATCACTGACAACCTTCACTAGACGGGTGTGGATCCTGAGAGTAAAGACCAAAATTGATAACATAGGTCTTGGCAGAACTTTTGTACTTTTGCATCATTCTTATATATCATTAGCTTCAGCAATTCATTCATGGTGTCCGTCGGTGGACTATACTTTCTCAGGAATTTTATTCTTTTATCTTGCAATTTCTGGTATAATACTAATGCCAAGGATTGGGGATTTATACCTGTATAGGCATAGGGATAGAGTACTGTTGCTATGATAGCTGCTACTAAAACTTCGTCGGAGATTTGGATGCATAAGTCTCCCTTAGAGATGAATCCTTCAAAGTCCGGTTTTATAGTAGATGCATTCTGTAAACCTGTGTTCAGACTATTCATTATTGCTGCAGCATATTTCTGTGCATCCGTGATGCCCGATCCTGGATCTGGAAATGCTTTAATTATAGATAGTAGCGAGTAAACGCTCATTTCTTTCTCTACTTTGTTATAGATATTATCTAGTTTGTCTAATGCCATTGTAAACTTATGTTTCTGATCTATAAGAGTGAGAATAAAGTTCCATACTGTATCTTTTACTTTATCAAATCCCCATTTGGCTAAGGATACTCCCACCTTCGTTAAAATATCTCCATATGCTATTGTGAGTAATCGTGAAGATGCTTCTTCTTCCATATTCCCACACAATAAACTACTTCTTCTTCTTTTCTGACTTTGTCCAAATCTTTTGTAGCTAACCTTGGGACTCTTTCTTCTTGAATCGGCTGTTATACTAATATTATGTAAATAAAATACTACAAAAATAAGAAGGGGACAACTAATACGATACAGTTACAACCTTTCTGGATTAACCTTTGCCAGAAAATTCTCTGTCGGAGAAATACTCTTTCTTGCAATATCCTTCCCAAAATAATCTTTTCTGGATTAACCTTTGCCAGAAAATTCTCTGTCGGAGAAATAATCTTTCTTGCAATATCCTTCCCAAATAACTTGCTCTGGAAGGCTTCCCTGCGGACATAAAAAGGACTATTCCTGCAAACACGAAGATTAGGGTTATATGTAGCCATTTTCTAAACACGCACATACAAAACTTATCGTAGTGGTTCTTTCATACAGTACGTATTGTTAAAAAAATGACAGAAATCCTAAATACGCACATCACTTAAGATATCCAGACTTCGCTAAGCATATATAGAACCGAGATGAAAGATTTCTCAGATGGAAATTATAAGCCCATTGATATAAAATAATTCTGTGAATGTTATCAATAAACTAACTGGATAACTCCAACGTTAAAAAATACCTTCCAACGAACTCTTGCTTACTGAATCTCCGGAGTTTGTCAACAGGGAACCTCAAGATCTTTATATTATATCAAACTCTGAATTACACAGATAAATCTTCTACACCTCCCGCCCTTAAACACAGAATTACTTCCAGCTCTTAAACACAGAATTACAGACTTTAAGACTCCAAATCTCTTCTTTGCCTCCTATTTGCTTCATTGTGTTTCTTACGTTGGGAGAGACTCCTTCTTATACAAGTTTTAGCCGGTTCCCGGTTACATAAAACTTACACTAAGCGGTCAAAATTTCTCTTTGGCGGGCAGGTCATCCGCCAAAAGTACATTAGATTCTTTACGGACAGCCCTGGACACCACGTTTTAATTTTAACACGGATATCATATGTTATCTAACTTGTTTATTATACCTGCCGAAGCAGGTTATATTGTAATTGCTTTAGGTTAAATTTGCTTCGACTTCTATTTTATTGATTAACTTTATAATGTTTATTTTATCTGTATTAATTGAAAATTTCAATTATTTATTTTATCATTAGGTTATCCCAGAGATTACGGACCTTTCAGAAGTCATGGAAGCTCAGTCCATGTGCCAGGACTGTAGAGACTGTACGTTGTCTTCGTTCATAAATTGGTCCCCCTTTTTGTGACAGCTTGCTCTGTACAGCCATAGCAGTCAATAAAACACGCGGAAACCCAAGATGTCATTCAAAATTTAAATCCTGATTAAATCTTATGGAAGAGTACAATATCCATATCCATATCCTGATTGAAGGTTATGGAAGAATACAATATCCATATCAGGATTAAATCTTTTCATTTGATTAGAGAAAGAAACCATGTTTAGTGTTTTAGGTTATTCGTGATTAGAGAAATTTCCAACGGCTTGGTTTTACAATAGCATTTTTCTGGTAGCACTAAAATATGTCATCATTTCAGTGCAATTTCTGTACACATCCCAATAGATTGTATATAAAACTACTCATAAATGTTTTTATTATACCACACTAATTCTATGAAGTGAGTGAGTGTTCAAATTTTTAATTCTATGAAGTGAGTGAGTGTTCAAATTTTACAATAGCATTAATTTTTTAGATTATTATTAAAATTGGTTATTTAATTGTTGATGAAATTATTTTTTGAATTTAAACCACTAACCACATATTAATAATAATAATAATAATAATCTATTTTTAAGGTCAAGGTCAAACCACACATCAAGAACTTGTAATTTTTTAAGATAAAATTATAAATAAATAAACTATAATCTTGAGTACTAATATATTTATTATATTTAGTTAAACTAGTAATAATAACATGAATATTAATATGTTAGATATATATTTAATACAATAATTATATTCATTTTACCTGTGGATGATTCATTCTTATCTTTTTGGTTTACATCCAATGGTGATCCAAATTCTTTAGAAGTAGCCAACGTTGCAGTAGTGAAGAAAACCCATGTGTGACACATTGATGCATGCTACATTGGTATCATAATGTTAACTTGGGTTGATTCGTGGGTTGAATCCCTATGCATCTTCCAGGTGGATATTGGTAGCCTCTCACCTAATCCAACTGGATTATTTTGTATGTTTTCATGTCAGCACATCTTGTTGTACTTCCAGGGCCGTTTTGGAGGTCTAAACAGTGTTTTTTTGGCTCGCCATAGTCAAACTATAAACATAGTCAGAGTTTAATGGCAGAATGTATAGCTCTCTAAAAGACCTTACCAACGGGTTATCACTCGCCTAAAACAAATGTTGTATGCAAAATTTACGACCCCGGGAAGTTGAGGTACCAACTTACCCATAGGGCCCCACATGAATTTTGACGTTTCACCTACTAGGGTTAGGTTTTTGGATGTCTAGGGTTTTGGCATTCATGAGTAATATCAAAAAGGCCTCTAGAGCCTCATTGTAATTCATTTTCCTCACACGGATGTGTGTAGCAACCACATCTCTTCTCAGAGATAGCTACCACCATTCGAGCAAGTGTTTCAATTCTGCAGTTTTACAGTTTCAGCCTATTTCATTATTCAATAAAAGATATTGTTCACTAGATGTATGTGTTATTCTTCATATCTCTTTGTTTATTATATTCAGTCTGTTAATCAGTTCGTTCCACTCCTAAATCTGGATCAGTGGTATCAGAGCGGTCTACTCTTCATTTATTTCTTTTCGTGCATGTCCCCAACAAGATCTGGGTACAAGAAGTTGAGACTCAAACCAATCGATCCATTGTAAGATCGACCGTCTCGAGTGCGACAACAACCCATGGGGGAAGAAAAGAAATATGATGGAGCATGAGATCCTATTAAAATGTTTCTCGAGGAATCCCTCTCACGACAAAGGAACGAAACGATGGACAACTTCGCGCAGATCCCTCGACGGTTACCCACAGGAGAAGCATCTTCATCAAGCGGCCATGCAACCCCCTTAAAGGTATAGGTAATTTTTTGTATTCCATTATTTGAAGGACTAATAGATGCGGATGTTGTAGATAAATGGTTGAATCTGCTCGAAGGGTATTTTTTAGTCTACAATTTTTCTGATAGGGAAAAGATCACTTTTGCACTCCTCAAGGTCATTCCCCGTGTTAAATACTCGTGGGATACTTACTCTGAGCAAAGGGTCGTAGAGGAATTTATAATGTTTGTGGTGGCCCCTACATGGGATTCCTTCCGGGACACCATTAAATAACAATACTACCCTGTTGGAAGCTACTAGGACTAGTATACCAGATGGATCACCCTGCATCAAGAAAGGGACCAGACAGTACCATATTTCACCAATATTTTCCATACCCTGCGCACCAAATTGGGTATCAAAGACTCTGAGCGTCATCTGGTGCTCAAATACCACGGTTGTTTGCATAGATACATTCAAACAAAAATGGAGTTTTTGGACATCGCCTCATTGGGCATGGCTTATAGATACGCTATCAAGATTGAGCAGAAATTTCAGCAGAAAAGGCAAGAGTTTGGATCTTCAAACACCTCACAGTCGAAGCAGGGCAAAGGCGGCTCCAACCCACATAGCAAGGGACCAAGTCAAGATGGTCACCCTCAGGAAAACCAATCCAAGCCACAACACAAGAAGGGAAATGTGAAGACGAAGAAGGACACAGGAAAATGGTGTGAGAACCATAAAATCCCTTGGCACAACACCGAAGAATGTCGCTCCAAGCAGTCACTCATGGTCGAACTGAAGGCTTCCGAGTCAAAGGACGATTCTAATTCCGAATCAATTCCTGAAGGAGGGAAGCAAATTATCGATTGTGAACCCAGTGCCACGGTCGCTACCACCAAATTCCGACCAAGCGAACTAGAAGAACCAGAGGAAGGGAAATGCCTCTTTCACTCGCACATGTGGGTAAAGAGGGCTCCACTCCATTTCATTGTCGATAGCGGTAGTCAGAAGAACCTGATTTCAGCAGAGGTTGTCAAGCAGCTGGACCTGCCAACAACACCATACCCATAGCCCTACAACATCGGTTGGCTTCGCCAAGAAAGAGATCTTTCTATCAGCCAACAATGTAGTCTACCCTATGGCATCAAGCCTTTCAAAGATGAGGTACTGTGTGATATTGCTCCCCTTGAAGTTTGTGATGTTCTTTTAGGACAACCATATTTGTGGAAGCGTCATGTTGTGTATGAGTCCAGACCCCATAGTGTTATTATTACTTTGGGTAGAAAATTGTACAGGATACCAAAGGTAGCACCGCCTAATGCTATTTATTTAATCTTTGTTAAGCACTGTAGTAAGGTCATTTCACAGACCGAAAAGTTTGCCTTCTTTGTTATCCTTGCTCACAATAAGCATAAGATCATCACCACATTCGTGGCCTCTACATAGAACCTCTCTATACAGCAGAAGCAAGTGGACGGGATCATGGAAGAATAGAGAGACATCTTCTCCTCACCTATAGGGGTACTGACACACTTCCAACTCAAGTATCCAATTGATCTAACCCCCAGCGCACCTCTACATAATGGACCAGTCTATCATCGCTCATTGATGGAAAATGACGAAATCAGGCATCAGATCCAAGAGCTTCTCCAAAAGGGGCACATCAGACCCAGCTCCTCCCATTGCGAGGGCCCGATTGTACTGGTGTAGAAGAAGGGCAGGACTTGGCGACTCTCCATTGATTATAGAGCCTTAAAAAATCACGGTTAGGAACCGATACCCCATTCCCAGGATTGATGACCTTCTTGACCAACTCAAGGGGGAAAAGTTCTTCAGCAATATTGACCTAAATTTTGACTACCACCAGGCTCCCATCGAACCAATTGATTTCTGGAAGACAACCTTCAAGTCTAAAGAAGGTCTCTTCAAATGGCTAGTCATGCCCTTTGGCTTAACAAATGCCCTAGCCACTTTCATGAGATTGATGGATGATGTATTGAGGCCCTTCACCAAATCCTTTGTTGTGGTTTATTTGGATGACATCCTCATCTTTATCAGAACCTGGCAGGAGCACATGTGGCATATTCAACAAGTTTTGAGCACTCTGTGGCAACACAAGCTATATGCCAACTTGGAAAAATGTTCTTCTGGCATGAACAAGGTCCAAAACTTAGGCTACATTGTTGATGAGCATGGGTTACATGTTGATCCAGCTAAGATCCATGTATTTTGTGACTGCCCTGCCCCAGCCACACTGACCGAGCTTTGGATCTTCTTGGGACTGACCAACTTCTATTGGTGGTTTGTGTTGGGATTCTCCCATATTGCATGGTCCCTCAGCCAAGTGAACAAGGGTGGTGGTAAGGCCAAGTTCCTGTGGGGGAAGGAACAACAATGAGCATTCGATGATCTGAAGCATCACTTGTGCTCAACTCCAGTACTCTCCTTGCCCGATATGCAACAACCATTCAAGATTAAGACTCATGCATCTGACTATTTTGTGGGTGCAGTTCTCACTCAGGACAGTCATCCAGTGGCATACCATAGTGAGACACTCTCAGATACTATCCAGAAATGCCCCACCTATGACAAGGAAATGTATTTCGTTGTACAAGCCTGTCGTCAATGGAAACATTAAATTCTAGGAAAGGAGACGATCATACACATTGATCACAAGCCTCTGTAGTTCATACAGACACAAGGGAAATTGCAGAATGACCACCATCAGAAGTGGTCCACCTACCTACAGCAGTTCCATCTCAACATCAAGTATAAGACATGTATCTCAAATCATGTTTTTAACTGCCTCGGTCAACACCATGTGGCTGCACTCACCATTGTGCCCCATTCCTTTGGACGTCAAGCATTTGAACGGCCCCAACTTTATCAACAAGATTCAGACTTCACCACCACCTATCAGCTCTTGGGTATAGGCATGATTGTCACCAATTTTCACATTCAGGATGGACTATTATGCCACCTGGGCCATCTCTATGTTCTTACAAGTGAGCGTAAAAAGATGATTTGGGAATCCCACTACAGTCGAATGGCGGGATATTTTGGTGTGGATAAAATTGTGGTCGTTCTTCAGAAAAAAATTTATTGGCCAAAACTTCAACAGGACCTCGGCAAGTTTATTTTCCTTCTCTTGTAGTTCCTGGAGGCTCCCATCCTCTAGGAGGTGAGTCCACAGTTGCGCTCTCTTTTCTAATAGCTCAGTGTATCTATGTAATCTTTGGTCAATGTCCTCTGAAGCTATTGTTGCCTCCTATTCTCATTGCGCTCAGACTTCTGGGGGAGTAGTGGGTGTGACGCGCTCCTCCAGCTCTTTAATTTTCTCTTTATATTTTTGGATAGTCTCCTCTATCCTACGCAGCTTCTCTTCTAAAGACCCTGCCTCCTCATTTGTATTATTGGGAGTGGCTTGAAACAATATGTGGATCTGATTCTCCATCCCCTCCACCTTTTTTTGCGCTCTCTCTTTCTGTTGCGCTTCAAGGTTGAGGGCTTCCTTCATAGAGATGTTTTATGTCTGGAATACCTATAGGTTCGTCACATCCACTCTTGCTCTAGACTGAATCTCCTACTCAACGCTTACCTGAAGTTTATACAATGCCTTTGTTGGAATCTTGGCCAATGTTGTGTCCAATGTTTCAATGTCCTTTAGGGGTTTTTATGTTGTTTCTTCATCAAGGAACATCATCTCAGGCGTGATGATGAAATTGGCGCTCGCCTGCACTGCAAACTGCACTGTTTTAGGAAGTAGCACTCCTTCCTTAGCCTGCATGGGTGTTTATTTTGGTGCATGTGTTGTCCCGATCCTTAGTTGCTCCAGTGCAACTTTTACCTCTTGCACCTGATTTGCAATTGAATCCTTGTGCTTCTTCGCATTCTCCCACACCTCGGCCAGTCTTTCCTCAACTGTTGTCACCACTAACTCCACATCGTCCGAGGTTAGTGATATGTGGCACTATGGTCTGTGGGCCTTCACATTCTTTCGGCCACCACTAGTTTTCTCCCTTGGCTGCCTCTCTTGGGTGTCTGATGGCTCAGGACTAGTGGGCCTATGAGTATCTCCTACAGTGGTTGGCCCCATTTCTTTTGCCTCAATAATCTCCTAGGTTCCTCTCCCTGGTTCTTCTTCCTTAGGGATCTCCCATGTCTTTGTGGCTATTTCTTCCACGCCCACTTCCTTCGTTGATTTTATTGGTAGTTGTTCTATGCACGGTGGAGCCTGTGTAGGGCCCCTTGGTGGTATGTTCTATGTTCTTGGTTTCTTCTTAGCTGGGGTGCTTCCCCCCTCTTGGCCTTGCGTACTCCTATTTTTAGTTTCGACCCCATTGGTGCCTATTTGGTGCATTGGGGCTAGTCTTCCCTACATCTGAGTTTGTGAACTTGGTACTGCGGTTGGAATCTTTGGTACCTTCCATTCTTTGGGCCACTTCTGGACCTCTCTCTGGATTTCTTTCGTCATTACGTATTAGTTGAGATGTAGCCATTCCTTGGCTTTGTCTCTCTTTTATTGCATCCATAATATATGATGTGTTTCCCTGAAATTAGCAACCTGTCCAAACTCATGGACAGTCTCTAGTGAAATGTGTCATATATGCACAATGAGGTCCTACATTTTTGCGAAATACCTCGCAAATATTTCTGTTTTTGTCTTCTTTATCTTCAAGTCTGCGTTGTTGCATAATGATATGTAGCATGTTGTGCCAAATTTCCCCGGTCTCTCGAGGTACTTGTTGTAGACTGGTTCCTTCCAGCCAATGAGGCCAATGAGGATGAGTACCATGAGTAGTGTAACTCAAAGCCCCAATCCTGGGTGTCTTAACAGTATTCTAAGAATGATTTCAAGAGGTATGGGGCCCAACTCATTGAGCTCCCCTTTGCACATTGAGCGGCAACGATGACCACACCGGTTGGTACTTCCTCTTTGCGACACTTGCGCATCAAATTTCATCCAAGGAGTCTGGTGGAAAACCTTGTCGCAGGATTGTTGATGTCACTAATCCTGATGCCCCTGTTACCGCGCTCCACGCCATACTTGGCCTTGATCTCATCCGAGATGGCCTTGGCTCTGGTCTTATCCTCCAAGTATTTTTTTGGCTTTTCCCCATCTATGGGTAGCCCCATGATTGTTGCGATGAGGTCCACAGTGATAGGCACCGGCCTATCCATCCATAAGATCCCGACGTGCACTCATGCAAGCAATTTCTTGACGCATGCGTTAATATGCTTTCCCTGCCCAAAATGTAGGACATCCAATAAATTCATAATTCCTGTGTTATACAGCCCAAGAATCCACTGTGTCGGCTCTAATAGTGGCATGCCTGATGAGCCTTCTCCCCTGCTTTCTAAGTAGTTTTGGGGTGCCAGGTCTAGAAATTTGGTGACATCTGCCACGTCATGGTCATAGAACTTGATGGCGGTCACTCCGTCGACCATTTCATCATCTACACGCACCTCGCTCAGAATCTTTGGCAGAACCAGGGTCCCTTCTACTTGTGGTTGTGACCCTCTGTGCATGCTACTTTCAGTGTGACCCTTACATTTGGCTTGTGGGGATGAGGCCCCCACCTCTGGTACATCCTTGTGGACTGTAGCCTATCCTACTTCTGGTTCGTGGCTCTATGGCATTGAACCCGTGACATTCTCGACCGATTGTGGCCCTGGTTCCCTCAATGTGTTGGAATCGGTTCTCTCTGTTTCCTCCTCCAGTTTCCTGACCTCCTGTGATCGGTTATGTTCCTCCTCTATCGTCACTGGGTTTGTTGCATACCCTAGTGTGTGGATTTCATCCACATCCACCACTATGGGCACTTATTACTCCCTTGCGTCTATCGCTTGAGCAATAATTCTTGTGTTTCGGTCGGCCCTGCCCAGCTCTCCAACTCGTGGTGGTGACATTGTGACGAGGTCTACACTGTAAATCTTCGAAATCGATGGTTGATAGCTTGAAATATCGCTATATCACTCTTTCACTTGGCTCTGCGCTCTTCTCCTTAGAAATTGACACAATGAGTTTCTTTCCCCCTTTTTCTGACTTTATAGCAGGATGGAGAAGTGACAATTGTTTTGCACTAACAATTGTCCATTTTTCACTTTTTGGCAATGTGTCCTACACGTGGTAACTTTGTACTTGTTAATTGTTGTCTTGTGCGTCGTGTTTTTAGACTTTTCCCTTTCCATCGCATTAATTTTTTTACCTATGTGTACGGATTGTCGTGTGTTTGTCTCCATTTCAACAGTCGACGTCAGTTGGCGCCTGCATTCCACAACTGTCATTTTCTAAATTGCCACGTTTTCCAACCATTGGTCATTTTTCTAGCACACTGGGATTTTTGAGCGTGTAGATTCCTTGGCTTCGATACCCTTTTTGTCTCGTGAAATATTATTATTTCATCATGCTGACTCAATGACTTGTGCATGCGAGCTCTTCTCTTTTTCATCACGCTGAAATGTTGGCTTGTGTGCACAGATTTTTTTTATTTTTTTTACATCAGTTCTTACTGCGTGGTAACTTTCAAGATGCGGGTGGTCAACTGTCCTTGTACATATTCATTCGACTCCCATTGATCATGCCCCTTAATTATATTCCTTCCAAATCTTTCAACTGTACAACTCCTCTGTCTGTGACAGTCTTGACCTCATATGGTCCCAACCAATGCATTCTGAACTTTCCTGATATTGAAAAAACTTGTTGTCATACAGTAGGACTAGGTCTCCTTTATTGAAACTTTTCTCTTGATATGTCGGTCATGCCAAGATTTTTCCCTTGATTTCTTTACTTCTTGGTGAAAGCCTGCTAGAATCCTATATTCTTCCATGCTCATCAGCTGACTTAACCTTTCTTGTACTGTGCCTCGCTCTATCATGTTTGTAATTTTTGCGACATGCAAACTTGGTACCAAGAATTATAATGGCACCATTGCTTCTTGTTCATACACCAATATAAATGGTGTCTTCCCTGTCAACTTCTTATAGGTAGTTCTATATGCCCATAATATTGTTGGTATCTTTGAATCCCAGTCGTCCCTATTGACATTGCAAATCTTTGTTATGGCTTCCACTATTCCATTTTCTTAAGGATGGTATGGTGTAATTTTATTATGGTAAACCTCGAATTCTTCAGTCAGAGCTCTGATAGTGTTGTTGATAAAGTGAGTGCATTGGTCACTCATCATAAGCCTTGGGCATCCAAATCTGGTGAGCACATGTTCAAATAGGAAGTTTGTTGTTGTCTCTGCATTGCAACCTTTAAATGGTGTTGCCTATGCCCATCTTGAGAAGTATTTTTTCACAGTGATGATGTATCGCGTGCTTGATCTTCTTGTGGGTGGGTGAATTGGTCCAACAAAATCGATAACCCATTTTTCAAACACTTGTAGCATTACATGTGGGTGTAAGGGCATCTCATCCCATCTGTTTGGTTTTCCAGCCCTTTGACAAACTTCACATTGTTGGCAGTATTCCTTTGCATCTCGATGAGTAGTTGGCCACCATAATCCTACGCGCAGTACCTTCTGCGTTGTATATTTTCCTGCATAGTGTCCTCCTGCTATTCCTTCATGGGATTCTACTAATATCCTAGGTCTTTCATGTTCTAGTACGCACCTTCTCAAGATGTTGTTTGCCCCCATTTTATATAAGTGCCCTACAATCAATTGGTAGTCAGCTTCTCTAACAACAAGATTCTTCCTTTGTGCGGTGTTAAGTTCCTGTGGCGTAGTCCCTGTACTTAAATACTCAATAATGTCAGCAAAATAATCATCTGCGACCTAGGATGAAAATGACTGTGCATCAGGAAAAGCATCCTCTAAGTTTGTAGGCTCCTCGCCATTGGTGACCCTTGACAAGTGATCATGTCTTGCGTTCAACTTCCTTGGTTTAATGATCTAAAAATGAAGAAGACTTGAAATTATTGCAATGTAAATGTTATGTGTTTAAAGCAAATGGATCAGTTTGCAACACATAGATTAAGGGATTAATCATGAAAAATACACATAGACAGCAGCATAATCAATGAACATAAGAACATAAACATAGCAATTGATAAAGGAGTTCACCCCTCTCTTGGGCTACATCTCCTGGTCCAGCTTCCAATGGATCATTATTATTAATTGCTCAAAAGTGCTCAAAAAAATGTCTTACAATGCTCAAACTGACAAACCGACTGCTTCAATGGCTTCAGAGCGTCCAAAAACCCCTGTCTGGGCTCTTTCGGCACCTCAATCGGTCGAAAAAAGAAGAAGTTAGGCCTCCTGGAAGTCCCCCCTTCAAGCTTGTTGTCTCTACATCTACAAAACGCACCCTTTCTGAATGAACCTGGCACACACACAATAAATAGCATGAAAACCCAGCATCGGGCACAACCGCGCCAACGGTGCAAACTGTAGGACAGTTATGGGCTCGCCAGCCCCTAACCGCCTAGCACTTGGGCACATGGGTCATAGGACCACACATATTGGCAAAAAGGACTTAGAACCGTTACAACTGTTTAACTCCCCCCGCACTCCAGTTATGGTCACATGGCATAAAGGCATACGACCGGGGGTTCCAAACCGTTGTACCAACACCCGCGCATATATGTTATAATATGGTCATATGCATTGAAATAAAACCGCGGGCCATGTATTGAAACCCCGCGCCAACCGTTATGTGCATAGTATATATGGTATGGGCATATACAAAAGAACAAATGACCGCGGGTCGAGGCTAAGCCCCGGCCCAACCCCCCACCAACGGTCTCATACATTGAATTCAAATAAATATAAACGCGTATACATTACAAGGCACATCCAGTGGTCCGTTGGTCGGACAGTCATTCCAAAGGCGCTATGTGGTGGGGGAGGTCCAGGGGTTGAACCCCATGGACTCCAATAATTTTACATAACAACCCATAAACCAATAAAGGGGTGCCACGTGGCATCCCATCACTGGGCCACGTGGCAGCTTACCATTGACCAACAAAACACCACGCGTCGCTTCCTGGTTCGACCACGTCTACCAATCAAAATCTGCCATATCATCACCTACCACGTCATCATACGGTCATATGGCCCTGCCACGTCGGACTATACGGACTGTATAGTCAGCATCCTTTTTTTTGCCTGTTTGACTTTATGAACAGATCGCAATATCTCTCGCTCCCGACGTTTGTTTGAGACGAAACAAGTTGCGTTGGGTTCGCAACGACAAGGCATACGCTCTCATCTGGTTTGAAGTGATTCTGAGCACTTTGAATTTTTGAGCAAAATTTGATCCCCTGATCATACCTCCCCATTGGGAAGCTTTTGGACCTCCAAAAGACTATTTTCAGTCTATGTGAAGATGAGGGTAAAGTTCCCTCACCCTTCCAACCTCAATCCACTTGGCCTTGCTTGGATTCGTCCCCTTAAGACCAACTCGAAGATACT
>ML776718.1:943976-998566 GCA_009831015.1 Picea engelmannii
GCTTTAATGAAGGAATTTGCGAAGGAGTTTTACCATGCCCCTTTGGAGAATTCGAAAGAGGTCTTGAACTGGTAGAAGAAGAAGAAGAAGAAGATGGAGGAGAGGGTGGTGGAGAAGCACCATTCCCTCCATTTCCGTTTGGAATCTTGTCACCGCTGCTTCCCTTATGCCTTGAAGGGTTGGATCCTTCACCCTGTGACAATATGTTCCTTTCCATCAAGATCTTCATCATCTCTCTCATCTCCATGACAACTTTTCTGAGATCTTCATCTTCTGCAGGAACACGTTCATGACTTTCTGCATGAGCCATGCTTGGTGAATGTCTCCCTCAAACTTGCGGTGATGGTATATGCTTCCTCCTTGTTGGATGAGAACTTGGCTCCACAAGTTGCCCTTCTCCTCTTCTGAGTTTCAACCTTGTGAGCATCAGAAACAAAACTTGCAAACAATCAAGTCTTCAAAAACCAGTGCTCTGATACCAACTTGATCTAAAAATGAAGAAGACTTGAAATACTTGAAATTATTGCAATGTAAATGTTATGTGTTTAAAGCAAATGGATCAGTTTGCAACACATAGATTAAGGGATTACTCATGCAAAATACACATAGACAGCAGCATAATCAATGAACATAAGCACATAAACACAGCAATTGATAAAGGAGTTCACCCCTCTCTTGGGCTACATCTCCTGGTTCAGCTTCCAATGGATCATTATTATTATTAATTGCTCAAAAGTGCTCAAAAAAATGTCTTAAAATGCTCAAACTGACAAACCGACTACTCCAATGGCTTCAGAGCGTCCAAAAACACCTGTCTGGGCTCTTTCGGCACCTCAATCGGTCGAAAAACGAAGAAGTTAGGCCTCCTGGAAGTCCCCCCTTCAAGCTTGATGTCTCTGCATCTACAAAACGCACCCTTTCTGAATGAACCTGGCACACACACAATAAATAGCGTGAAAACCCAGCACTGGGCGCAACCACGCCAACAGTGCAAACTATAGGACGGTTATGGGCGCGCCAACCCCTAACCGCCTAGCACCTGGGCACATGGGTCATAGGACCGCGCGTATTGGCAAAAGGGACTTAGAACTGTTACAACTGTTTAACTCCCCCCGCGCTCCGGTTATGGTCACATGGCATAAAGGCATACGACCAGGGGTTCCAAACCATTGTACCAACGCCCGCACATATATGTTATAATATGGTCATATGCATTGAAATAAAACCACGGGCCATGTATTGAAACCCCGTGCCAACTGTTATGTGCATAGTATATATGGTATGGGCATATACAAAAGAACAAATGACCGCAGGCCGGGGCTAAGCCCCGGCCCGACCCCCCGCCAACGGTCTCATACATTGAATTCAAATAAATATAACGCGTATACATTACAAGGCACATCCAGTGGTCCGTTGGTCGGATAGTCGTTCCAAAGGCGCTATGTGGTGGGGGAGGTCCGGGGGTCGAACCCCATGGACTCCAATAATTTTACATAACAACCCATAAACCAATAAAGGGGTGCCACGTGGCAGCCGATCACTGGGCCACGTGGCACCTTACCATTGACCAACAAAATGCCACGTGTCATTTCCTGGTTCGACCACGTCTACCAATCAAAATCTGCCATATCATCACCTGCCATGTCATCGTACGGTCGTACGGCCCTACCACGTTGGACTGTACAGACTGTACAGCCAGCATCCTTTTTTTTGCCTGTTTGACTTTATGAACAGATCACAATATCTCTCGCTCCCGACGTCCGTTTGAGATGAAATGAGTTGTGTTGGGTTCACAATGACGAGGTCTAAGCTCTCGTCCGGTTTGAAGTGATTCCGAGCACTTTGAATTTTTGAGCAAAATTTGATCCCCTGATCATTTAACTATGACTTCAAAGTCAAATTCCTTAAACAACAGTACCCATTGACAAATTCTCCTCCCTAACACTGGTTTGTTGACTAAGTATTTAAGGGCTGAATGATATGTGAACATATTAAAATGTTTTCCAAGTAGGTAATGCCTGAACTTTTGAAGTGCATACACCATTTCTAGACCTTCTCGCTCTGTAGTGTTGTAATTCTACTCAGAGTCTGATAATTTTATGCTTGCAAATTCTATGGGATGGTCCAAATCCCCTGCTCCTGGTTGCTCCAGATAGCTCCCAGGGCTATGGTTGATGCATCTACATGCACATGGAATGTCTTCTCCCAATATGGAAATACTAAGTTGGGTGTTGTGACCATACTCTCCATCAAGGTGTCCAACCCTTGCTGATAGTTCTCATTCCAATGGAATTTAGTATCCTTCTTGATCAATTTCTCCATCAGCACAGTGATCTATGCATACCCCTTGATAAATTTTCTATAATATCCTATATGTCCCAATGTGGCTCGCAGCTGGCGCACTGATTTTGGTGGTGGTAAGTTCACAATTACTGGAATCTTTGCAGGATCCATGATCAAACCTTATCTGGATACTATGTGACCCAATATAATTCTGAAGGGTGTTCCAAATATACATTTCTTAATGTTCAAGGATATTTGGAATTGCCTGCATCTTTCTAACATCAACCTCAACAACTATACATGATCCTTCAACAAGTTGTACACTATCCAATCATCCAAATCTACCTCTAGAAACTGATGGATGAATTCTTTGAATGAATCAATGACTACTCTAGAAAAAATTGTTGGTGCATTCTTCAGTCCAAACGACATGACTGTGTACTAGTAGGATCCTCATTTTGTTGCAAAGGTAGTATTGTATCAATCTTCTGGTGCTATCTTGATTTGGTGGTAGCCTGAGAATCCATCAGTGAATGAGTATGCTTCCTGGCCTCCCACATTTTCTAGGACTTCATCTGTAAAGGGTGTAGGGAAGGGATCATGTAGGAAAGCATCATTGAGCTTTCTCAGATCTACACAGATTCTTATGCCTCCTTGCTTTTTCTCCTGAAATACCATGGGGCTTATCCATTCTTATTCTTTTACGAGTTTTATGATTTCTGCTTCCAACATTCTATCTGTTTTTGCTCTTACTTTTTGCTTGTAAATGGGGTTCAATCTGTAAGGCCTTTGTCTAACAGGTCTTGCCTCTGGTTTGAGAGGGATCTTCATCTCTCCAAGTTCTCCTGCAATACCTTTCATTTATGTGAAGGTTGTTGGGAACAGGTCATTGTACTCGCGCAGTAATTCTGTTATCTTGTCCACTGTTTGCTCATCCCGGTAGTCTTTAATGTTGGCCATTTTGGGATTCTCCACTGTCCCAATGTTGACTTTCTTCACCTTGATCGGCACAACAATTACTTCTTTTTCTAGAGGTGGATCTTCCACTTCTTTTTCGCCTTCAACTTCCTCAATCTGAATATCGCACGTGTCATCTTCATCTGGTACTTCTTCCTGCACATGGTAGCATGACAACAATTCTTTCATTATATGTATGTTCTTTTGTTGTTCTTCTATTATGAGTTCAACTTTTGGGTCCTTAATGAATATCGCCACTCTTATTTGTTTAGGTGTTTCATCTATATTGGGGTTCTCATGCTCAAATGAGAAAGTGATTGTAAAGTTTTGTTGTAGTACTGTCCAGCTCGTAGTTCATCTACGCAGTTCCTGGTCTATATACCAGTTTGCTAGGATGCCCTCTAATGTGTGTACAAAATGATGGGGCCATTCCTCCGGGGGTGTCATTTTCCTCAACGCTCTGCACTTCTCCAAGTGTTTTGTTGGTGCCCCTTGTCCATCATATTTATGTTGTCAGTTGCTTCTTTGTTCTACGCCAAAACTAATGCACAGTAATCGCTTACATTGGTACCGGTCCTTGATTGTTTCTTTGTGTGCACCCCACCATCTTGCAAGTGTAGCCTTAAGTGTGATGTCGAGAGATAACAATCTTTGGATGTTTGATGCTTCATCCTCATATCTTGTTAGGAATTCTTCCAAGTGGTTGATTACATGGAAACTTGGAGGTTCTCTAACTTCTATCCCAACCTAGTATTTTAAATTAGAAAAAATAAAATAAAAATAAATAAAACTAACATTTATTAAAAAAATTAGAAAAAACTTAAAATTACCCGGTATCAAATTCATTCGTAACCTAATAAATCCCGAAAAAAAAAATAAATGGCAATATAAGTGAATATGAATTCAGTTCATATTTGTATTGATAAAACCAATGCAAAATACTACAAGTTGTCATTTAAAACCATATAAAAAAACAAATCAGTAAATATTGGTTCTGTCTCCATTACCGCAGTTAAAGAGTTATGGTTTTCTGTAATGATGATGGTGACAACACTTGGGTGACAATGAAAACAAAATTAAGTTTTTTTAATAAAACATATGCATAGCATAATCATCTATCGGCCATATCGGAACGAAGCCATAAAACATAACTAAAACCCTATAACTATAATAAACAAATACAAAGTGGATATCTAAAACATTTATAAAATAAATGAATTGAAGCTATGGTATGTGGATATCTAGAAAATTAAGAAATATAACACTTGAGCAAAGTCCATATCAGATATAATCTAAATTGACACTGGTTCACACTAGTACTTCGTCATCCACTGAGGTTATTATGGAATTTTTTTAGGATGGAATCATTACCGGTTTTATTACTTCATCTCCAACCATTTTTCCTATACAAAATATTTAGGTTGTGAATTATTGTTCAATCTAAAAGGAAATAAATCAACAATAGTGTGTTCCTTATTCCTTTTGGTCTTTCAGACTTCTATGCACACCACACACTCACTTCAAATAGCTTTTAACTCTAACTCATGTACATATAAGCCTGTGAATTTTAGATTCCATCTCTCATTTTCTAGGCATTTCCACATATCTTTGAACCTAACCGTGTGAATTTTAGATTCCATCCCTCATTTTCTAGGCATTTCCACATACCTTTAACAAGCAACATTATTTGGAAATGTTATTATTATTTTTTTAATATAATTATATATTTAATTATAAATAATTATATATTAATATAATATATTAAAGATAGATTTTTAAATAATAAAATAATTTTAATTTTGTTAAAATTTGAGATAAAAAGAAATATTATTATGTTTTTTTTATATAATTAAATATGATGATGATGATAATTAACATCCACTAAGATCGAATTGGTTTATTGGACCTTAAGAGGGTAAGTGATTACTTGTTATTCTTTAGAATTTTGTTTTTGTGCTCCAAAAATATTAAGAGAAGCTTTCCAAGATCGCCATACTTTTATTGAGTTAAGAGGTTAGGAAGGTTGGTAGTGTGACAAATATTTTGAAAATGAGATCTAATATGGGTATAGGCTAGACAATCTAAGAGAAAGTGTTTTTCATCTTCAAGCTTCTTAGTGTCACAAAGGTGACACACTCTTTCATCCCATGGCATTTTAGGAATTGACCAACGCCCAGTTTCACTTTTCACTATGGAGCTCGTGAGAATCTATTCTTATCTTAGCAATTCTTATTTTTTTCTTTACACTTGGAAAAACAGACAGATAATTTTGATCTTCTAGATTAGGGTTGATTACATCCTTATAATACCTTAATTTTCTTTCTTCCTCTAACTCTTTGTCACGCCACATTTTCTCCTTAAATTTTGATTTGACGCTTTTTTAATAGTATATTTATTCTGCAAAATGGCGTCTTCCATGATTCCCCATTAGTTTAGCCAAGACTGGGCATCTTTATGTCATCCTCGCTTGAGTTGATGATGGTTATGACTCGATTTTGAAGCAATTTTAGGAAGCCTCTTGTCTTCCATGTTGTTTAACTTGTTCTTATACATTAGGTATCTAGTCATAGCTATGCTCTCAATAGGGGAGAGGCTTGCTTCTAAGAGGAGGATGGGATATGGCGTAATTCCTTTAATTTTAAGATTATAAGTTATAAAATTCTTTGTATTTGCTCTATCTTTATCTAGCATTCACGAAAGATACTATAGCCCCAGACTTCACATCCATAAAGAATAACAGGTGTAACAAGAGTCTCAAAGAGGAGTTTCTTCTTATCCCAAATCCAAAGATCAACTGATTTACAATTGTTTTCAAGCCCATAATAAGCTTTCCATCCCCCAATAATCCTTTTCTCAATGCTATAATTCCAATTGAGCTTGTGGTGAATATCAATTCCAAGATATTTGTATCAAGTCACTTCCTCCAAGTTGTTGTTGGCATATACAAAGGTATCATAAGGGATGTTATTGGATTTAATAATCATGACCTTAGTCTTATCAGTATTAACAATCATACCCATATTGGAGCAAAAATCCTTGGGGATTCTTTGTTAGTTTTCAAGATCATGGGGACTCCTTGCCATAAGAACTATATCATTGGCATAAAGAAGAATATTGATGACTATACTAGTGAGAGTAGAGCCGACACAACTTGTTTTTTCCAAGAAATCTTCTAACTTGTCAATGTATATGCTGAAAAGGGTAGGGGACAAGGGACAACCTTGTTTGACTCCGATATTGCAGTTGATCTCTTTTGACCAACCCTCAATGTTTCTAAGCTTAGCAATAATGTTCTCATACATCCTTATTGTAGCAACCCTCAACTTGAGAGGCACTTTTATATCTTCCAACCTATTCCAAAGGTTTTTCCTAGGAACCATGTCAAAGATTTTCTAAAGTCAACAAAACAACAAAAAAAATTGGTTTTAGTATTGCAATAATCCTCTGCAATGATCATAAAGGTAACAAGATGGTCCATAGTTGAATGATATCTCCTAAACCTGGCCTGGCCTTTAACTCTTTTACCATGACTTTCTAGCCAAAGACTAATCTTCTTTTCCAAAATAATTCCATAAAGCTTGGCTAAAATCAGGTTAATCATAATGGTCCTATAATTAGAGGGAATGTTTATATCCCCATTTTTAAAAATAGGAACAATGAGGCTTTGCATCCAGGGTTTAGGGAAGCCCTGCTTGATTGCTAAATTGAAGAGCTTGTGTATGTGAGGGATAAGGATTGGCCATCCGATTTTAAAAATTTTATCTTGGTAGCCTTCAATGTCCTTAGCTTTCCCATTTGCAAGTCACTTAACCCCGAACTCTATGTCATCTAAAGAAAAAACGTATTCCTTTGTAGGGACAATAGGAATGGTGTCCATGGCATTAGAGAACTTGTAAATACTTTTAAGGTAGGAATTCCAGTCCGTTAAGGGAATCCTATTATTTTCTTTAGTATTGTGTTTTATAATTTGGCTCCAAAACTTCTTAGGATCCAACTTATATAGTTGTGAAAGTTTCTCTTGCCTTTTATTGATATAGTACCTTTTTTTTCCTTTTAATTAGGGCTTTGTACATATTAATCTTATCGAGTTTTAAGGACTCATTAGAAGCATCCCTAATGGCTTTCCTAGCAATTTTACATTCTTTATCATACCAAGGGTTAGTCGTTCTATTATTCTTTTTATAGGACACCTTGAAAGAGAACTTGTTAATAGAAGTGGAAAGGGTAGTTGTAAAATTATGATAGAGTTCTTCAATGTTGTCCTTATAAGTTAGGAGAGTTAATTTACTATTTAAATCCTTTAAGAAAATGTCAACTTTACTTTTGTCAAAGAGAAAATTCATTTGATTATCATAATTATCTTCAATGGTGCTCCTATGCATGGAAAAGTTTAGAGTTAGGGTTAAAGATTTATGATCAGAGTTAGGCTCATGGTCATTTAAAAGGTCAAAAGTTGTTATTTGGTTGGAAATGGGGATATAAGATATCACATAATCTACAAAACTACTACCTATCCCATGAATACAAGTCATCTAGTTTGAGTTTGGCCACTTCATTACTCCATTGCAAATTATTAGGTCTTCAGAGCTACAGAGCTTGACCAACTCAGTACCAAACAAATTTTCAATTAGGTCTTCAGAGCTTCTTTTGTATCTATTAGATAAAACAAGGTCCTCATATAGCCATAAAGGATTATGGTTGGAGTCATTACTTAAAAGAGTAGCTTGTTTAGTTGCAGTCCTGGCATCAAAGTCTCCTAGCACGAGGATATTACCTTCCTTTTTCAAACTATAAATATCTTATTCTAAATTATTATAGGGACAATTGTTATCTAGATTGTTTTTCTTATAAAAAGTAGAATTAATAGGTGAAAAATAAAAAAAATCTATATACATCTTCTTAGCATTGGTGTCTGAAATTTATATCCGAATGTACTCATTGAGAGGGTCAATCTTATGAAGTTGAATGTGAGGAGAAATGTTCTTTCTAATATAACAAGCTATGTCTCCTATCCCTCTATGGTGGGATTTTTGTTCCATGTCAACCACGAGACAAATCCTTCTATGTTAGGGACCTTAGACTCCTCATGCTCTGTAACACCCTGTTTCCCCCAGTCTGTAAAAATAACTATATTGGCCAAGAACTATGACAAACTCAAAGATGTGAATGTTTGATTTGACGGACCTTTGTATAAAAGGTCGATGAATGTAAATTATGTTATGAATATGTGTTGCATAACTACAGGGAGGGGGATGTGCTAAAAGAGACCATGATGGCTAATGAGAGGTGGTGGAAGGGACCTGGAATGGTTGCATTAACTTCCACTGAGCCCGTACCATACTGGTTTTTACTTGCTCAAAGACCAAAGCAACTCTCTGACCCTGGAATGGATTTTTCGTCAGATTGGTAGGTGGGGAGGCTCCTCACGAGTGAATGAGGGGATGGGGGTGAACCGCCCATCCGTAAGAGCTCTCAGGCCTGACCACGGATGGGGAAATTCATGCCACACGCAATCTTATAGAGAAAAGGCAAGAGAGGAAGTGTGGTAAAGGGCAGAGGAAAAAAGAACGCACAACAGGGATCGCGAAAGAGAACGGGAGAAACTCTGGAAACACAGAGAGTTCTGAACACAGGAGAAGGAGAGTAACCTTCATCCTAGATTATTTTTCTGTCTCAGGAGAAGGAGGGTAACCTTCGTCCTTGACTTCCATTGACACGGAAGTAGGAGACTGAATCTCAAAGCATCGTGGTCTAGCTCGGGAGTGGCTAGTGGTAAATTCATTTGGAGTCATTGAGCCTCTAGTTGGGTGGAAACGATCACCCCTCTCAGCAGTTGCATCACACCTGGTGGATCTGATAAGTGTTTTATGCCTTGTATTTCAAATTGAATATCATGAATACATGCTTATGTTTATATGTCCATAATAATTTATGTGTGGAATGATTTCCTGGTGTTTTAGACTGGAAATAATGGATGCATGTGTATGCTTACATGCCATAGTTGGTTTCTGTACAAATGATTAAGTCTGGGGCATGAGTTCACTCCACCGAGAATTGTCTTGTTTGTTTGATTCTCATAATATTCTGGGAAGGCCCCTCGAGAGTACTCTTCCCGGGGAATTACCCCATAAACCTTGGAACCATACCGAACCTTTACCTAGAGACTCGACTAAGATCAGGGACAACTGCCCAAGAACTGTCAGAAGGTTCACATGATCAGGGTTTGGAAACCTTATGCAAGAAAGAGTAGCTCTCAAAGGTCTCGGAGTCATGGGAGTTTGAAGCTCCAAGAGGTTGAATTTTGTGATTCAAGTTCAGAAAGGATAGCAAGTCTGATTATCGAAAGAGAATACCCCATCGTTTGGTAGATGAACAGTTGGAATCCTTTCGAAAATACCCCAGATCTGTCAAGACAGATGGATCTAGAGGAGGAGCGTAGGCATTAACACCTCGACCCTTTTAGCCTTCGCAAGTAGCGATGGGATCTAGGACCGTAGATCCAAGGATCTGACGGAGCTCTATTGACTGTCGATCTTAGCCTTTGCAAAGAAAGGAGAGTAGCATTTCACTGACTCGTGACTTGGAGTGGTCAAGGGTAGAACTACACGAACTCACGATTCACAAAATTGTGATGTGATCATGGTCATTGGATCCAAGCAACGAGAAAACCATTGGATCAGAACCTTCGCGTGGTATCACGTATCGGGGGTTCAAAGGTTGAAAGAACTTCCTTTCGAATGCAAAAGTCGCGAAGTGCCGAGCATCGAGGGCTCGTGCGAACACGTGGCACATTCGTTAGGTGGGGACCGCGTGGTTGACAGGTGGCATAACAACAAGTGCCTAGAGAAAGGTGGGAGAGGGTGATAGGTGGTGGACACATGTCACCTGGGAAAGAGTCAACCCATTGTTGAATTATCATGGCTCGGGGTTTCGCAGGATGAAGAAGTTGCACCTTGATCGCTAAGGTCGCGAAAAAGTCGAGAGTCGAGGTCTTGTGCCACGGGCGGCAGCGGCACAGCTCATAAGAAGAGTACAATGGAGGAGACAAGTGGTGTGTACAAGTCGCTTGGCAGAGTCCACGTAACGTTGACCTCTCACATCTCGGGGATTCGCAAAGGAGGAGCACGAGGGCTCAACACTCCAACTAGTGAAGTCGCAAGTTGCGAGTAGTGTTAGTGTTTATCCTAGACTACGGTTACATGTAGCTAGTGAGGAGGGAGCCATACCCATATCACATCTCGGGTATCGGCGTTTGGAGAAAGAGGACTCGAGAGCCTTAACTCCCAACTCGCGATTTGCAAAAGGTGCTTGCGCTAAGGTCAGGTTGTAGTCGCTTGGAGGAGGATAAGGAAAGGGATGGTCTGCGCTAGGCCCCATAGAAATTCGGGGATTCTGTCCCTCGAAGAAAAAGACAAAAAATCTAGGTTGTCATAGTGGGTGTGTGACAAATTGATATCAGAGCATGGTTACAACACTTGGCCTTCTTGGGCTCATGAACAAGTTGCGCAGAAACTCCATTTGAAGTACTATTAAAAGGAGTAACCCTCTATCTTAACCCCATTTATCAAAAGTCAAAGTTAAGAATGAAAATTCCTATTGTGTGTATGCATTTGAAAAATATGAATTATGCACTGGTTATAAATGAATATAAATATTGACTAACAACAAGTGTTTTTCCTGCACACAAGCGGACGATCAACCACAGGGAACTGCATACGCATAGAATGGTGATGCACCACGAAGTGGGGGATGGATCCCACAATAGAGACGAAGAGTCTGACAAAAGGAGGGCGGTAGAGACCCCTCTAGATCTAGCTGATACTCTGAGAAGCCTCATGGTCGAACTACAGAGTTGCAAGGTCGATAACGAGAGTTTGATAAAAGAGTAAGAGAAGCAAACAGAAATTAATGCAGTCTTGTTGCAGAGTTTATCCGACATACAAAGACAATTGCAGCATGGACCTGACACCAGTCACACGGACCAATGATAGACAAACAAAAGCCGAAGTCCACCTGAGATGTGGAAACGTGGTCTTCTAAGTGACCACACTAGGAAGAGCACCTCGAGAAAGGTCCACCCCAAAGATAAGGCACAAGCGTCGGACGATTCCTCTGGAATGGAAACTGGCGACTCGGAGGGATCTTCTAGTAGCAGAACTAGTTCTTATTCCCGAAGAAAATGGAAGAAGCAAAAACATTCCAAAAGTCATAATCTCGAAGAATTCAAGAAGGCCAAACCACCCTCTTTCGATGGTGAAATAAAGAAGGGGGAGGAAGTGGAGGCCTGGCTCCTTGGACTAAAGACGTATTTCAGAGTCCATGACTTCTTAGAAAACTTGAAGGCCCGATTAGCCACTTTCAACTTGAATGGAAAGGCTTCCATTTGGTGGGAAGACCTTAAGAATGTAAAAGGGATTCACGAAGATGACCTATCTTGGGAGTGGTTTGAGAAATACTTCAGGAAGAAGTATCTATCAGAAAAGTATTTCGACGAAAAGACTAAAGAATTCTGTGAACTCAAGTTGGGGCAACTCACCATAGAGGAATATGTTAGCGGATTCCTTGAGTTGTTGAGGTACGTACCCTATATAAAAGCAGAAAAGGCAAAGGTGCAACGATTCATCGGTGGACTACCTAAGGACTATCAGAACAGGATTGAGTTTGACGAGTCAAAGACCCTAGAAGACACTATCCGAAAGGAAAGATATTGTTATGAACAGTTGGGGCATCGGATAGAACCTTGTGAAGGCTGGAAGCAGAAGAATAGTTTGGGATTCTAGAAAAAGGGGTTTAAATCCCCAAGATTTAAAAACTATAAAAAGGACTCAAGGATGAGCTTCCCAACCTGAAGTGTACACCAACAGAATTTTCCCTCCTAGAGTGGAAATAAACCTTCTGGATCTACCCCAGGAAAGATTAATAACCGAAAGAGAGAACCCTTGAAATGTTGGGGTTGTGGAGAATAACATCTACTGAGGGACTACCCGCATCGACATCAGAACAATCGGAGAATTTACAACGTCCAAGAAGCTACCACCGTCAATGACATGGCCAGGACTGTGCCGCAAATTTATGTAGCCTTGGATGATAAACAAGCTGACCACCAAGCTTCAGTGGTGGAGATTGAAGATATGATCACCAACCATCTAGTGTCTATTCTAATTGACCCTGGTTCAAATTTGAGTTATATAGCTCCTAAGGCTGTTGATAAGTGTAAATTACAGCCACATAAACACGCCATGCCATGGTTGGTACAATTAGCCACTGGCACCAAAAGAAAGGTAATGGAGGTCATACCAGCTTGCCAATTCACTATGGGTGAATTCCCCACCCAAGAAACCCTTAACAACTACCCCTAGGATCATATGATCTGTTGATTGGTATGGACTGGCAAGCCACATATAAAGCTAGACTGGATTGTTACCATAAAACCTTAGAATGTGTAAGTGAAGAAGGAAGAAGGATAACCCTTCAAGGGATCCAAAAACCTATCTCGGTGAGACGAATATCAGCCCTTCAAAAGAGAAAGTATTGCAGAAAGGGATGTCCACTATATGCGATACAGGTGTTGGAATCAGTTGAAGATGAAAAACCAAGCCTCGAAGACCATCCCACACTAAGAGAATATAGAGATGTATTTTCGGAAGAGGTATCGGGTCTACCTCCGAGAAGGGACATTGAATTCTCGATAAAAACTTGCACCAGGAGCGATGCCAGTGTCTAGGACACCCTACAGGATGAGCACACCCGAACTAGTTGAGCTTAAATTACAACTAAAAGAAATGATGGACAAAGGCTATATCTAGCCCAGGGTGTCTCCATGGGGAGCACCAGTCCTATTTGTGAAAAAGAAAGACGGTACCCTCCGACTGTGCATAGATTATAGACAACTCAATAAGGTAACCATAAAGAACAAGTACCCCTTACCCAGGATCGATGACCTATTCGATCAATTGGGAGGTGCTTCCGTCTTCTCAAAGATTGAATTGAGATATGGATACCATCAAGTCCAAATCAATGGTGAAGACATCCACAAAACTGCCTTTAGGACGAGATATGGTCACTATGAGTTTGTGGTAGTACCATTTGGATTAACCAATGCCCCTGCCACTTTTATGTGCTTGATGAACAATGTGCTCAACAAATTTCTAGATAAATTTGTACTGGTTTTTATCGACGATATATTAATTTACTCCAAGAATAGAGAGGAACATGAGGAACATCTTAGACTTGTGCTTCAAGTGCTAAGAGAACATCAACTCTGTGCCAAATTTAGCAGGTGCGACTTTTTCCAGAAGCAAATACATTACCTGGGCCATGTCATATCTGAAGAAGGAGTAGCAGTAGACCCTGACAAGATCAGGTCTATCATGGAATGGCCTACCCCAAAGGACATTTCAGATATCAGATCCTTTATGGGCTTAGTAGGATACTATAGGAGATTTATAAAAGGATTCTCCAAGATTGGTTGTCCAATCACTGCCCTCCAGAAGAAGGGAGCTAAATTCACGTGGACACAAGAATGTGAAGAAAGATTTCAATCCCTAAAACATCTATTGACCCACGCACCCGTGTTGAATATCGTCTATCCCAAAGATGACTTCCTCGTGTGCACAGATGCCTGGAAGGAAGGGCTCGGAGGAGTCCTTATGCAAGGAGAAAGTGTAGTCTGCTATGAATCCAAAAAATTGAATGAGCACGAAGTCAACTATGTGACCCATGATCTAGAACTGGCCGCCATAGTGCATGCCTTAAAAATGTGGAGGCATTACCCCCTGGGAAGGAAATTTGTACTTATGACAGACCACTATGGATTGCGATATCTGTTTGACCAACGAAAGCTCAATGCCAGACAAGCTAGGTGGATGGCCCTTCTTAGTGAGTTTGATTTCGAAATCAAACATATCAAAGGAAAGGAAAATAAGGTGGTTGATGCCCTTAGCAGAAGTATGAAAACAATTCACCTAACAGCGGTGAGCACCTACGAGATGAATGTCAAGGAAAGAGTTAAGAATGCATAAGAAACAGATGCATTATTCCAGACTATGACCTCGTACCTGGAGCAAGAACCCACAGGGATAAAGTATGAAGGCTACCAGATGATAGATGGAGGTCTGCTAACTTACAAAAACAGATTGTATATTCCCGATTGTGATGACTTGAAGAGGTTCATAATGGATGAACTACATAAAAGACCATATACTAGTCATCCAGGATACCAGAAGATGATCACAGCCACCGGGAAACAATTCTATTGGCTTGGATTGAAGAAAGACATAGTTGAGTACTTAGCCAAATGCATAGAATGCCAACAGGTTAAAGTAGAACACTGACACCCAGCAGGATTATTACAACCTCTACCAATCCCAGAATGGAAATGGGAAACCATCTCCATGGATTTCATCACCGGATTACCAACCTCGACCAAACAGAATGAAGCCATCATGGTAGTGGTGGATAAATTGAGCAAGTCCGCTCATTTTATCCCCGTCAAGTGGACTTGCAAGGTAATAGACATCGCCAACGTATTCATGAAGGAGATATTCAGACTACATGGTATGCCTAAAGAGATCGTGTTTGACAGAGACATGAAATTTACTTCCAACTTTTGGAAATCCTTGATGGTTGGTCTGGAGACCAAATTATTGTTTAGCACAGCCTATCATCCTCAAACCGATGGACAAATGAAAAGAGTGAACCAAATATTAGAAGACATGCTAAGGATACATGTAATGCATCAACCCAAAAAGTGGGAAGATTACCTACCACTGGTGGAATTTGCCTACAACAACGGCTACCAAGAATCCTTGAAGACGAGTCCTTTCGAAGTCCTCTAAGGTAGGTCATGCAACACTCCAGTCAGTTGGAGTAATCCTGTAAAAAAAATTACTATTGGACCTGACATGTTGAAAGAAATGGAACAACAAGTGATTCAGATAAAACAAAATCTAAAGGTTGCTCAGAATAGATAGAAAAGTTACGTCGACCGAAAGAGAACTCCAAGAGAATTCAAGACAGGAGACCACGTATATCTTAGAGTTAGGCCCAGGAAGAGTTCCCTAAGGATGGGAGCTTGTGCCAAGTTGTCACCTCAGTATTGTGGACCCTTTGAAGTTATATATAGAGTGGGACCTGTAGCCTATAGGCTAGCACTTCCTCCCACAGTAAAAACACATAATGTTTTCCATGTTTCATTCTTGAAGAAATATGTACACGATTCTAATCATATAATTGACTGGTCTGTGATCTAGGTAGAACCGGAGGGTTAATTCCTGCCAAAACCTCAATGCATACTGGACCAAAAGGAAACCCCACTCAGAAACCGAACCATTGCACAGGTCAATGTGCAGTGGAAACATTTTGGCCCAGATGAGGCTACGTGGGAAATGGAAGATGCCATGAAATAGGCATATCCGATTTTGTTTACTTATGTACATAAACGTCATATTGATAGATAGAACATCAAGGACGATGTTCCTTTAAGGGGGAGGGAATTGTAACACCCTATTTCCCCCAGTCTATAAAAATAACTATATTGGCCAAGAACTATGGAAAACTCAAAGATGTGAATGTTTGATTTGACGGACCTTTGTATAAAAGGTCGATGAATGTAAATTATGTTATGAATATGTGTTGCATGACTGCTAGGAGGGGGATGTGCTAAAAGAGACCATGATGGCTAATGAGAGGTTCTGGAAGGGACCTGGAATGGTTGCGTTAACTTCCACCGAGCCAGTACCGTACTGGTTTTTACTTGCTCAAAGACCAAAGAAACTCTCTGACCCTGGAATGGATTTCCCATCAGATTGGTAGGTGGGGAGGCTCCTGATGAGTTAATGAGAGAATGGGGGTGAACCACCCATCCGTAAGATCTCTCAGACCTGACCACGGATGGGGAAATTCATGCCACATGCAATCTTGCAGAGAAAAGGCAAGAGAGGAAGTGTGGTAAAGGGCAGAGGAAAAAAGCACGCGTGACAGGGATCGCGGATGAGAATGGGAGAAAGTCTGGAAACACAAAGAGTTCTGAACACAGGAGAAGGAGAGTAACCTTCGACCTGGATTATTTTTCTGTATCAGAAGAAGGAGTGTAACCTTTGTCCTTGACTTCCGTTGAGATGGAGGTAGGAGACTGAATCTCAAAGCATCGTGGTCTAGCTGGGGGGTGGCTAGTGGTAAATCCGTTTGGAGTCACTGAGTGATGCAAGCACGCCCCACCCTCGCGGGCACGTCTGCTCTCACAGGACCTTCCTCTCTTCTCAGCCTGAAGAACTCAAAGGTTCTCCTAATTCCCTATCAGGAATCTTCCTACCCACAGATTCTCTTCGTTGTGCGATCCTCTTCCTTAACTTCTCGGAGGATTAGAACTTGCAACTTCACGAGTCCAACAGTCGAGCGCTACACCCTCGTATCCCCGAGACCCGATGGTCATTCAACTCGCTGACTTCTCCCTGAGCGATTTCACTACTCACGACCCCGCTACTTGCGATACCAAACTTTTGGTTCTCTAACCTCCGATACCCGAGGTATCGAAACTCTGATGCGCACGTGTGACTTGACCCGTCCACACCCGTCACTTCTCTCGGGACTTCCGCACTATCACTAACTCGCTCCCTCGCGAATTCGCTACTCGTGAGGTTGAATATCTTCCCTGTCAACTTCCGAGGTCTGAGGTGCCGAAACTCGCGACCTCGCTCCCTTGTGACTTCGCGATTTCCGTGGCCAAGTCCTCGAGCCTTTCCTCGCGAGGCTCCGATGCACAAGCCCACGTGCGGATCCAACGATCCTCCCATGATCTGGATCCAACGGCTATTCACCTTCTCGCTCCTTGCGACCTCGTGACTTGGGATATCCAATACTTGGGCTCTCCCCCTGCGAGCTTCCAAGTTCGCGAGATCATTAGATCTCCGCCACCTGTCCTTCCTAGATGGACGCTCCAGATCCTCTTGCCATTTCGCTGCCTCATGATCTCGCGTCTTTTGACACAAATCTTTCAGCTCTTCCACTTACGAGCTCCCGAGATGCAAGGTGCCACCTGTCCCCTTGCCAACTTCTGTGGACCCACGCTATCCTTGGAGTAGTCGAGATCTCGGTTCTCACAATCTCGCAACTCTCCTCACCAAACTTAGGACACTTTCCTCACGAGGTCCCGATAGGCGATCTCATGAACAATCCAATGGTCTTGACCGACTTGGATCAACGGTGCTGCCCCTCCTGAGCTTTGACTCCTCTCCACACCTACGCTGTAACTACCTTGCACCTATGGGAGATCCAACGGCTCTCGAAACTTCGTGAAATCTCTTCCAAAGATTTCGTCTGTCCGTTCTCCCCTTGAGGATTCTGCGAAATAAAGAAGTGTCTCTCCACGAGACTCATTTGCTCGCTCGCCAACCTGTGACACTTTCCTCTGACTTCCAATGGCATCTTCCTTGCACTTAGCCTTCAGTGAATTCAAAGGTCTATTCCTCCTGAGATTTTCCACAACTTCAACAGTCTCTTAAGGAAAAAGAGATCTTTGTGCACGCACTGGCAACTCTGGCCTGAAACCTTTCATTGCACAAACTCCAGGTGCTCTTCTTCAATGATATCACGAAGGTTCTATACCCCTTGATCTTTCCCACTCTGACTGTTTCAGAGGGACTTGCACGCGCTCCTCGCAACGATCGTTCAACAACTCTCAAGTGTTGAATCCCTTCAACTCTGCGCAACTCCTGCAGCAGCAGTCTTTGATTCCCTTTGCTCAGATTCACAACTGAGACTTCTTCTTCAGCCTGCGCACTCCTTGCATGGCTTCAACAACCCACTTCCACTTCTGGGTGAATGAGAACAAAATTTAAACTATTGAGCCTTCATCAACGCACTCCTTGCAGATGACTTCAACTGCACCCTTTGCAGGAATCTCCATGAACTTGAATCAAAGCTTCCTTCTATTAATTCAAAATGCATGTACATGGGTGTTCTTCATACAACATTCTCTGCTTGCTCTTCTCTTCTCCTGAATTCTTTCTATCATGTTACAATCGTACAATGAGGGTGTCTATATCCATTTTCCCTCTCGAACTCTCTAAACTATCAAATCTAGACTTAAACATCCTATCTACCAGCATTAACTAGATTAAATGCCTCCTATCTACCAAAGGATGAGAGCTTAAAGGCTCAAGGTCCAATACAATATACAATGCTCCTTCATAAATGGCTTCATTAAAAGACTTGCACTACAATCCCAAAGCACTTCAAAATTTGGGTTTGTTTATCCAACTGATCTCCGCTTGATGTGTTGGCTCGCTTGATGAGTTGGCGATGCTCCTGCATCATACTCCTCGGCTTGAAAACTTTCATGGGCTCCTGTCCATGAGCTCCTGCATGATTTGTCCATGCTTTTGAATCATTGCTTATGTCTCCCAGCTGGCATCTTCTACTGGATGGTTCTTCCATTTGACCAGATACTCGAAGTATTGCTTCCGCCTAGTCTTTTTGCTCACCCTCTTGTCAAGTATATGCTCATCTGTGGCTTGTCTGCAATCAACATCTGCTTCTGCCACTGGATTTCTAGTTGTTCATCAATTTTATCTATTGCTTCCTCAGCCTTATAGGGATATAAGTCTGAAACATTGAATGTCAGAGATATTCCTATCTCATCTGGCAATTCAATTTCATAAGCATTTTCTCCCAATTTCTTTAGGACTTTGCATGGCCCAATTTTCTTCATTTTTAGCTTATTGTATGTTCCCCTTGGGAACCTTTCCTTCCTCAGATGTGCCAGAACTAGATCACCAACTTCAAACTGAAGTTGTCTCCGATGTTGATCTGCTCTGTGCTTATATCCCTGGTTTGATTACAGCAATCGCTCCTTCACCCTACTGTGAAGTTCTTCCATCGCCTCTGCAAACTCTTCAGCGCTTGCGCTCTTAGTCATTATCTGCTCTGAATCCCTCAGTTCAAATACTCCTCTTGGCTGCCTACCGTATACAATCTCAAATGGACATTTGTCTGTGCTCCTGTTCACTAAGTCGTTGTATGCAAACTCTAACTATGGCAACACATTGTCCCAACTGCTATGATGCTCTGTCACCAAACTTCTTAATAAGTCTCCCAGACTTCTATTTAGCACCTATGTTTTCCCATCCATTTGAGGATGATAGGCAGAACTAAACATCAAGTTAGTCCTCATCTTCTTCCAGAGTGTCCTCCAGAAATGTCCCATGAATTTCATATCCCTGTCCATACTATGCTTCTCGGCAATCCATGAAGTCTCACAATCTCTTTGAAAAACAGATTTGCGAGGTGAGTCGCATCGCTGGTCTTTTGGCATGGGATAAAATGTGCCATTTTGGAAAACCTGTCAACTACCACAAAGATCGAATCATGTCCTCTTTGTGTCCTAGGTAATCCCAATATGAAATCCATGCTGATTTCATCCCACGGCCTCTCGGGTATGGGTAATGGTTGACAGAATCCCGCATTCTGCTTCCTGCCTTTTGAATGCTGGCAAATTCTACATCTGTCAACAAACTTCTTGACTTCCGACCGCACCCCTGGCCAAAAGTATGCTTCTCTTAGCTTTGCAAATGTCTTGTCGTGGCCAAAATGCCCTGCCAATCCACCACTGTGTTTCTCTTTTAGCAGATTCTCCCTCATGGAGCAATTCAGAATGCATAACTGATTTCCTCTGAACAACAGTCCATTTTGGATCATGTAATCTATCCATGGGCTTCTGTCTTTGAGAACTGGATTCTCAGCTGCTTCATATGCCTCTGCAAAATTTGCATCATCTGCATACATGTCCCTAAGATTTTCAAAACCCAATGTTTTGACTCAAAACTCCTGCAGCAACAAACACTTCCTGCTCAAAGCATCAGCCACTTTGTTAGCAGTACCTGAAATGTGTTTAATTACAAATGTAAAATTCTGCATATACTCTACCCATTTAGCATGTTTTTTATTCAACTTTTCATGTTGAGTCACAAACTATAAAGCATGATTATCACTATACAGAACAAATTCTTTCGGGATCAAGTAATGCCTCCACTTTTTCAGCGCCTGTATGATAGCATAAAATTCTTTATCATACGTGGAATATTTCACTTTTGCCTCATCCAGCTTCTCGCTGAAATATGCAATTGGTCTGTCCTCCTGGCTCAAGACTGCTCCTGTGGCAAAGCCACTTGCATCACATTTCACCTAGAACACTTTCGTAAAATCTGGTAACACCAAAACCGGTTGTTCCGTGATCTTTCGTTTCAACAGGTCGAAACTCTTCTCTGCCTCTTCAATCCAATGAAAATATTTATGTCTTTTCTTGACGGTATCCATCATCGCTGTGCTAATTCCACTGAAATTCCTGATGAATTTTCGGTAGAAACTAACCAGTCCATGAAAACTTCTCACCTCGAAAATATTTCTCGGTGATGGCCAATTTTTAATTACCTCCACTTTACTTGGATCCATCTTTAATTCATTTGCCGATATGACAAACCCCAAGTAAATGAGTTCTTTCTTCATAAATGAAGATTTCCTCATGTTGATCAACAACTTCTCTTGCTGTAGCTTCCTCATTACTGCAGCTAAATGCTTCAGATGCTCTTCTTTTGTTTTGTTGAAAATCAATATGTCATCTAAATAAACAATGACAAACTTACCAATGAATTCCTTCAGCACTTCATTCATTAGCCTCATGAATGTACTCGGTGCATTCGTCAACCCAAACGGCATGACTAACCATTCGTACAACCCTTCGTTGGTTTTGAAGGATGTCTTCCACTCATCGCCTTCCCTCATGCGAATCTGATGGTATCCGCTTTTCAAATCAACCTTTGAAAAACATTTGGCTCCACTTAAACAGTCCATCAAGTCATCCATTCGTGGAAATGGAAACCTGTACCTGATGGTTATCTTATTAATGGCTCTAGAATCAGTGCACATTCTCCAACCTCCATCTTTCTTTGGACTCAATATTGTTGGAATAGCATGCAGACTTAAGCTTTCCCTGACCAAACCTTTATCCAATCGTTCCTACACCTGCCTTTTGACTTCTTCGTTCTCCTGCGGCGTCAACCTATACGCGGCTTCGTTTGGAAATCTGGCTCCTGGTATGAGGTCTATATGATGACTGACACTCCTCATCAGCGATAACGAATGAGGTAATTCGTCCACCACAATGTCAGCGAACTCTTCCAGTAGTTCCTGAATTTCTTCCGGTAAATCATCCACTCTTGTGCTGGTCAAAACTATTTTTGGTTTCCTGACCACAAAGAATTGTGGATATTCCTTTTTCTTTACTTCCACCAGAAGTTCCTTCCCACTCATGAGAAGTACAGTATTTCTCAGTTCTGGTTTTACTTCTTTATCTTTAATTGGAAGTAGCATATGTGTTCTTCCATTCTTCTCCAAAGTGTACGTATTCATCTTCCCATCATGAACTATGTTCCTGTCATATTGCCATGGTCTGCCTAGCAATAAATGACATACATCCATAGGAATAACATCACAGAGTATTTTATCATTGTATCCTCCTATCTTGATGTCAACTAAGCACTATTTAGTGACACTTACCTGATGCCCCTTCTGTAGCCATGAAACTTTGTATGGACTCGGGTGATCAGTCGTCTCCAGTTCTAATTTCTCCACCATCTCAGTTGAAACAAGATTATCTGTGCTACCGCTATCCACGATAACCTTGCATTTCCTGTCTTTGGTCTTGCAAGCTGTTCGAAAAAGTCTGTTTCTTTGAGTTGTGTCCTCCACCTCCTTCTCGGGTGTTAAGAGAAATTTGCGCATCATCAATTACCTTCCGTCTTTTGCGTCTTCTGCTTCAGCAGCTCGCTTTTGTGCCTCGGCGATGTGAGCTTCTCCTCCATCCTTCTTCCTATTTGGATAGTCAACTGCCTTGCGTCCATTCTTTCCACACGTGAAGCATGTGATGACTCCACCTCTGCCTCTTCCTCTACCTCTGGTACGAGGAAATGTGTTATTATCAGCGTATCCTCCGCTCTGTTCTATCTGTTGCCTTCGTTTTTCAGCGTACTGGCCTCGTTGTGAACTTCCACCTCTTTTTGTTCTCATCTGAGACTTCTTCCAGTCGTCCTTGGATTTCTGGAACCTATCTTGGGCAACTAACTTACCTTTTGGCTGGCTCCTACCTCGGCCTCGCTATCCTGGCTTACGGCTCAGCTTCTCTTTGGCTTTCAATGCCATCTGATACGCATCCTCCATCGTTCTGATGGTCTTCATACTTATCTCATCCTAGATATCGTATCTCAAGCCATTCAGATACCTGGCAACTTTTTCATCATCGCTTTCCCGATGACCTGCTCTGATATTTAGCTTGTAGAATTCCTCGGTATACTCCTTTACCGTCATCAACTTCTGTCTCAGGTTCTGCATTCTCCTAAACAGTGTGATTTGATAATCCCTTGGGATGAACTTTTCCTTCATCTTCGCAATCATTCAATCCCATCTTTTAATCTTTTGCTTGCCTTTGCTGCGTCTATCTGCTTGAAGCTCGTCCCACCATAATGCTGCGTGTCCCTTTAATTTTGTGACAGTATGCCTGACCTTCTTATCCTCCTCGATATCCTCATAATCGAAGTAGATGTCAAGAGCTCTAATCTAATCTAGAAGCTCTTCTGCATCTAGATTCCCTTCATAAGCTGGAATGTCCATCTTTATTTTCGAACTCATCTGGGCGATAGCTTTAATTAATCGCTCATTGGTTGCGTCTTCGGCTACAACTTCTCCTTGTTGTTCAGCTTCAACTTCACCTTCGGAGTCACTCAGATCTTCAGCACTGGCTGTGCGTCTCTGTGTTGCTTCCATGTCTTCTAATCTCGCTCAAAGATCACGTATTTGTCTCTCCATTTCTGTATTTTGTGCTTGTCTCCCTCTTCCTCTCGGGTTTCCCCTATCCTCTGGATCAGGTGATTGTCTTTCTCTCCTCGGTGGCATAGTGAAATCTTCTTTTCTTCTCTGCTACAGAAAATAGAGAATTTTTCTCGCTCTGATACTACTCTGATGCAAACGCGCCCCACCCTCGCGGTCACATCCGCTCTCACAGGACCTTCCTCTCTTCTCGGCCCGAAGAACTCAAAGGTTCTCCTAATTCCCTATCAGGAATCTTCCTACCCACAGATTCTCTTCGTTGTGCGATCCTCTTCCTTAACTTCTTGGAGGATCGGAACTCGCGACTTCATGAGTCCAACAGTCGAGCGCTACACCCTCGGATCCTCGAGACCCGATGGTCAGTCAACTCATTGACTTCTCCCTGAGGGATTTCACTACTCGCGACCCCGCTACTTGCGATACCAAACTTTTGGTTCTCTAACCTCCGATACCTGAGGTACTGAAAATCCGATGCGCACGTGTGACTTGACCCATCCACACCCGTCACTTCTCTCAGGACTTCCGCGCTATCACTACCTCGCTCCCTCGCGACTTCGCTACTCGCGAGGTTGAATATCTTCCCCGTCAACTTCTGAGGTCTGAGGTGCCGAAACTCGCGACCTCACTCCCTCGTGACTTCGCGATTTCCATGGCCAATTCCTCGAGCCTTTCCTCGCGAGGCTCCGATGCACAAGCCCACGTGTAGATCCAACAGTCCTCCCGCGATCTGGATCCAATAGCTATTCACCTTCTCGCTCCTCGCTTCCTCGTGACTTGGGATATCCAATACTTGGGCTCTCCCCCTATGAGCTTCCGAGTTCAAGAGATCCTTAGATCTCCGCCACCTGTCCTTCCCAAATGGACGCTCCGGATCCTCTCGCCATTTCGCTGCCTCGTGATCTTGCGTCTTTTGACACAAATCTTTCAGCCTTTCCACTTATGAGCTCCCGAGATGCGAGGTGCCACCTATCCCCTTGCCAAATTCTGTGGACCCACGCTATCCTCGGAGTAGTCGAGATCTCGGTTCTCGCAATCTCGCAACTCTCCTCACCAAACTTACGACACTTTCTTCACGAGGTTCCGATAGGCGATCTCATGAACAATCCAACGGTCCTGACTGACTTGGATCAACGGTGCTACCCCTCCTGAGCTTTGACTCCTCTCCACACCTACGTTGTAACTACCCTGCACCTCTGGGAGATCAAACGGCTCTCGAAACTTCGTGAAATATCTTCCAAAGATTTCATATGTCTGTTCTCCCCTTGAGGATTCTGCGAAATAAAGAAGTGTCTCTCCACGAGACTCGTTTGCTCGCTTTCCAACCTGTGACGCTTTCCTCCGACTTCCAACGGCAGCTTTCCTGCACTTAGCCTTCAGTGAATTCAAAGGTCTATTCCTCCTGAGCTTTTCCACAACTTCAACAGTCTCTCAAGGAAAAAGAGATCTTTGTGCACGCACTGGCAACTCTGGCCTGAAACCTTTCACTGCACAAACTCCAAGTGCTCTTCTTCAACGATATCACGAAGGTTCTATACCCCTTGAGCTTTCCCACTCTGACTCTTTCAAAGGGACTTGCACGCGCTCCTCGCAGCGATCGTTCAACAACTCTCAAGTGTTGAATCCCTTCAACTCTGTGCAACTTCTGTAGCAACAGTCTTTGATTCCCTTTGCTCAGATTCACAACTGAGACTTCTTCTTTAGCCTGCACACTCCTTGCACGGCTTCAACAACCCACTTCCACTTCTGGGTGAATGAGAACAAAATTTAAACTACTAAGCCTTCATCAACGTACACCTTGCGGATGACTTCAACTGCACCCTTTGCAGGAATCTCCATGAACTTGAATCAAAGATTCCTTCTATTAATTCAAAATGCCTGTACATGGGTGTTCTTCATACAACATTCTCTGCTTGCTCTTCTCTTCTCCTGAATGCTTTCTATCATGTTACAATCGTACAATGAGGGTGTCTATATCCGTTTTCCCTCTCGAACTCTCTAAACTATCAAATCTAGACTTAAACATCCTATCTACCAGCATTAACTAGATTAAATGCCTCCTATCTACCAAAGGACGAGAGCTTAAAGGCTCAAGGTCCAATACAATATACAATGCGCCTTCATAAATGGCTTCATTAAAAGACTTGCGCTACAATCCCAAAGCACTTCAAAATTTGGGTTTGTTTATCCAGCTGATCTCCGCTTGATGTGTTGGCTCACTTGATGAGTTGGCGATGCTCCTGCATCACTGAGCCTACGGTTGGGTGGAAACGAGCACCCTTCTTAGCAGTTGCATCACACCTGGTGGTTCTGATAAGTGTTTTATGCCTTGTATTTCGAATTGAATATCATGAATACATGCTTATGTTTATATGTCCATAATAATTTCTGTGTGGAATGATTGCATGGTGTTTTAGACTGGAAATAATGGATGCATGTGTATGCTTACATGCCATAGTTGGTTTTTGTACAAATGATTAAGTCTAGGGCATGAGTTCACTCCACTGGGAAGCGTCTTGTTTGCTTGATTCTCGTAATATTCTGGGAAGGCCCCTCGAGAGTACTCTTCCCTGGGAATTACCCCATAAATCTTGGAACCGTACCGAACCTTTACCTAGAGACTTGACTAAGATCAGGGACAACTGCCCAAGAGCCGTCTGAAGGTTCATGCAATCTGGTTATGGAAACCTTATGCAAGAAAGAGTATCTCTCTAAGGTCTCGGAGTCATGGGAGTTTGAAGCTCCGAGAGGTTGATTTTCGTGATTCAAGCTCAGAAAGGATAGCGAGTCCGATTATCGAAAGAGAATACCCCATCGTTTGGTAGAAAAATGGTTAGAATCCTTTCAAAAATACCCCAGATCTGTCAAGACCGATGGATCTAGAGGAGGAGCACAGGCATTAACACCTCGACCCTTTTAGCCTTCGCAAGTAGCGATGGGATCCAGGACCGTAGATCCAAGGATCTGACGGAGCTCTATTGACTGTTGATCTTAGCCTTTGCACAGGCAGGATAGTAGCATTTCGCTGACTCACAACTTGGAGTGGTCAAGGGTAGGACTGCACAAACTCACGATTCACAAAATCGCGATGTGATCATGGTCATTGGATCCAAGCCACGGAAAAACCGTTGGATCAGAACCTCCACATGGTATCGCGTATCAAGGGTTCAAAGGTTGAAAGAACTTCCTTTCGACTGCAGAAATCGTGAAGTGCCAAGCACCGAGGGATCGTGCGAACACGTGGCATGTCCGTTAGGTGGGGACCGCGTGGTTGACAGGTGGCATAACAACAAGTGCCCAGAGAAAGGTGGGAGCGGGTGACAGGTGGTGGACACATGTCACCTGGGAAAGAGTCAACCCATTGTTGACTTATTGTGGTTCGAGGTTTCGCAGGATGAAGAAGTTGCACCTTGATCGCTAAGGTCACGAAATGTCGAGAGCCGAGGTCTCGTGCGACGGGCGGCAGCGACACAACTCATAAGCATAGTACAACAGAGGAGACAAGTGGCATGTATGTGTCGCTTGGCAAAGTCCATGTAACATTGACCTCTCGCGTCTCGGGGATTTGCAAAGGAGGAGCACGAGGGCTCAACACTCCAACTAGCGAAGTCACAAGTTGCGAGTAGTGCTAGTGTTTAGCCTAGCCTACGGTTACATGTAGCAGGCGCTAGTGAGGAGGGAGCCATACTTGTATCGCGTCTCGGGTATCGGGGTTTGGAGAAAGAGGAGTCGAGAGCCTTGACTCCCAACTCGGAGTTGCAAAAGGTGCTTGCGCTAAGGCCAGGTTGTGGTCCCTTGGAGGAATATAAGGAAAGGGATGGTCTGCATTAGGCCCCATAGAAATTCGGGGATTCTGTCCCTCGAAGAAAAAGATGAAAAATCTAGGTTGTCGTAGTGAGTGTGTGACATGCTCCCAAGTTTCAACTAGACATATAATATCAATATCACTCGGGATCCAACTTATCATAGGACCTTTGTACCATGGAAAGCCACGACAGTCCCAAAAAAGGATCCTGGGTGTCCCAAATTCCTATTTATTATTATCCTTCTCATCTCTATCCCTAACAATAGCTTTTGGATTTCTAATTATTTCCCATTTTCCTTCTTTTCTGGCTTCTTTTACCTTTTGAACTTTCTTCCTTAATTCAACTTGGTCTTCGGGAATGAGGTCTTCATTTATAAATATTCCTGACCCTTTTAAGCTCATATATTTACTAAGTATGCTATATTTATGGTCATTACAACTTACTTTGACACGGATCAACCTATCTTTGTGATCAATTATTTTTCCTAGCTTCTTTGCTTCTATGAGGTAAGTTGTATCAATTTGTGATTTATTATTTAATTCTTCTTTTACTATTGCTAGTGTATCCTCCTCTTGTTGTTCTTTTATACCAAAAAATATGAAGTTCAAGGCTCTTTTGTTACTGTCATGGTCCAGTTCAATTAGCTTATTCATTTTCTCTTTGATGGGTTTCATATCCACTTTGTTTTCCATATTACTGAGGGTCAAATTGTTGGTTAATTTTTCTTCTAATTCTTTATATTATATTATAAATATTATTGAAATTATTTAATGTGTGAATTTTTAATATTTTTTATTTTTTAATATGGTTAAATAATAACATATTAATATTAATATTAATATTAATTATTATAAATTATTATTATATATTTTTATACCACATGTATTAATTATATTAAGATAATATAAAATTCCTCGAATGGGGTGATAGTGTGGGACACATGGCACTCGGAGGTGGCGCGAAATGGCTAGCATGGAGAGGGCCATGTGATTGAAGCGTGGCACACCCCACCGCCACCCCCATGCATTTAAATCCCACTTGCTTTTATCCAGGCACCATTATTCCTGGTGCGTTTGGCTTGCTCCTATTGTCCCCTGCATGGCTCAACCCGATGAACTTGCCATTACTCTGCACATGCGACATCGCCTCCTTCTTCAACTGCAAAGTCATGACATATTCCATCCTCCCTCCTTTGCTACGTGCCCCTGCAAATGGCTTCATCTCTAGCTCCTCCTTATCTACCTGGGCCCTTCCCCTATGCTTCCCTTCTCCCCCTGTGCTGTTAGAATGCCAAGGAAAAGAGGTAATCCAAGGCGAGGCTCACCCTAGCAACCACTTCGACCTCCACTAGTCCTCTCTCTAGTGCCTTCACTTTCCCTGGGCTCTTCCCCTAGTTCATCCCCCTTGAACTCCTCGCAGTCTCAGCCTGAGAAATTCCCAAGAGCCCCCTCCTCCCCTCCAGCTTCCCGGCTCGAAGGGATGGCTCTCTCTGATAGTTCATTGGGTCTTCACCCAGGACCCATCTCCGACTTGGCTTCTTCTTCAGTGCCGCTTCTCGTAGTCCTACTGAACTCACCAGCTAGTGCACCAGGCCTGCCAGAGAATTCCTACACTCGCCCATCCTTGGGAGCACCACCCTTTTTCCGGAGAACCCAATCGAGGACACATTCATTTTCAAACTCCGTCCAAGATTCGCAACTGCGGGATAGCCTCGCCATTCTCCACGGTCTAGTCTTCGAGCTTCGACAAGGACTGGACGACCTCCAGTTTCAACTGGAGATACTGGACGACAATACTGTTGCGCTCCTCCAAATCCTCTCCTCTTTCCAGGGGACCTTCCACTCCTCACCAGTTGTAGCTGGGACAACAGAGTACACTCAGGCAGAGTACATTCAGGCAGGCGACTTAGGGGGTGGGGGGCTTCCCACAGGAGACGGAGACTTGGGTCCGGCCCTGCATGTGGACATGGACGCAGAGTACACGCCCTTTGCAAAAGAATCACTCCATCAGCACATTGCAGTAGGATCAGGCATGCATGCGCCCAAGGAAATGGGAAGCACATGACCTGGTGGCGAAAAGGAAAGCGGTGACAAGGATGCAACCATGCAGGAGCAGATGGAATGGAGGGGGGAAATTGTCGAAGAGGAGCCCTGGGACCCAGCGACCTTTGTCATCTCTCCATTGGGAGGGCAAAGCTACAAGCCAGGTGTATGACCTCTGTCCACATGTCATGTATGACCTCTATCCACATGTCATGTCTAACCTCTGTACCACTCAGATAGATTTTTTGTTTCTTGTTCTTAGTTTGCTATGTCTGAACTATGCTTACAACTACTGAAAGATTGCTAGCTACTTTGGTCCTAATACCAGCTGGCTGAACTGGTTTTTCTCTAAGACAGTTCAATTATTACAGCACGACACTATACAAATTTTGTAACTCTGATTTTTGAAAGTTCTTTATAAAATTTCTTACTTATAAAAAAATTAAAATAATATAAAATTAGAATTATACTAATTTTTAATATATTAATATAATGTATGAGGATTGATAAATACTCAACTTAGTGGAGCAAATTAAACATTGTTTTGTTCTGAAATTTTTCAATGTGTATCAAATTTAAATTTTTTCTTAACCCTTTGGCACTTATTTCCAGTATTGTTTAACGCTGGCATATCTATTTCTTATGCTTTGATTATAATAATAAGCAAAAATAAACAAATGGGATCAGCTTACATCAGCTTGACATGGATATCAACCCTATTGAAAAGAAACCATAAAACATAACTAAAACCCTCTAGATATCTAATATAATTAAAATATAATAAACAAATACAAAATGGACCCGTATAAGTCATGTCGGTATTACTATATCTCAAGAACAAAAGCTACAAAGATATCATATATGAAATTGAGAATATAGTTGTTCTCTAATCCAGCTATTAGATCCCTGCCCAACAAAACCGATGTTATCGCGAGAACTTTGACTAGTTCACACGAGCTCTTGTTTCAATATGCATTTATTCACTAAAATAACTAATATATTACACTATACTTATACTTAAAAAAATGTTTATATTTCTTTTAATTTGAATTAATTAAATTATTATTAATGTATCTCATATATCAAGGAAGTAAAATTAATTCACAAAGCATCACATTTTAGATAATACAAATTGGATGTTAGAATTTATATTTTGATTTTTTATTTAATTATATTAATATATTAAATACCTATTTTTTACAACAAATTAAACATTTTTGTGTCTGTGCAGCAGATTTAAAAAAAAAAAAACCTGTTTGGACTTAATTCCAATAATGTCTAATTCCAGCGCTAGACCACTTCACTCTTCATAAAATCGAACTATCAAATATAGGCATATATATTTCCTATGCTTTGCTTGCTTTCTGTTTTGGTGATATTAGGTATATTTAATTATAATAATAACAAGATATATTTAATTACAATAATAACAAAAATTTAACAACAAACAAATGAGACACAAAGCGGAACCTCATATAGGTATCCGATATTTATTAGGGTTTCGAATATCTTAGAGCCCATATAAACTAATATATTGAAACAAAATCTTATGCAGGTACTTTATTGGTTTGCAGGAGCACTTGTTTCAATATACATTTTGATATTAAAATAATTAATATATTACACTATACTTTAAAGTAAAGAAAATGTTGTTTAGTTTGAATAAAATTAATTTATAAAGCATCACATTACATAATACAAATTAAAATTTGCATTTTAATTTTTTATTTATATGGAAAACTTGTAATGTGAAATTATTATAAATTTTTTATATCATTTATATATTTAAAAAAAAAAATTGTTATAATAAAAGTTTGTAATGTGGATAATTTGGATAGTTAGATTTTTTGTTCTCAAGATTTCGAAAATGGATCATTTTAATATTACCAAATATTTAACAACACATTCTATCACCAACTATTTTATAACTCGAAAACTATTATTAATATTTAATTAAAAATAAAAATTTTATTTAATTAATTTTTATAAATTTAATATAATATTTTTTATTTTGTATATAAAATATTAAAAATTGAAAAATATTTTTTATAATTCAACAATACCACACATCCATCACACATCCATTACATGAGGATTCGTGCTTCAACTCGGATGATTTGACACGACACACATTATAACTTATGCCTAGGCGACAAAGGGAATATGTGTTTCAGGTTTATTTTTTTAGTTCTTGTTGGGTCTTGAAAATTGGGGATATTGCTAACTTTGAGCCACAAAATGTTGGAACAATTTTGTTTTTGGAAGACATTGTGGAGTTTCAAGAAACAACAACCACATTTTCACATTATTCAAGAGTAATTTTTGAAAATTAAATCAACTATAATAAAAGAAGCTTCATTGTTGTATAACTCAAAGCAAAATAAAAGAAGATTTAGTGTTGTACCACTCAAAGCAAAATAAAACTACACATTATTGTGTAAAAATAAAACTACACACTATAATTACACATTAATAAAAATTACATTTTGCATAAATATTGCAGATATATCAATAAAAAAATATAAAATAAAAATTGGAGTGAGCTTCATAACATATTTAATGTATAAGAACAAGTTAAACAACATGGAAGACAAGAGACTACCTAAAATTGCTTCAAAATCAAGTCATAATCACCATCGACTCAAGTGAGGATGGCATAAAGATGCTCGGTCTTGGCTAAACTATTGAGGAATCATGGACAGAACCATTTTGTAGAATAAAGATACTATTAAAACAAATGTCAAATCAAAATTTAAGGAAAAAATGTGGTGTGATAAAGAGTTAGAGGAAAAAAGAGAATTATGGTATTATAAAGATGTAATCAACCCTAATCTAGAAGATCAAAATTATCTATCTGTTTTGCCAAGTGTAAAGAAAAAAATAAGCATTGCTAAGATAAGAACAAATTCTCATGAGCTCCATAGTGAAATTGGGCATTGGTCAATTCCTAAAACGCCATGGGATGAAAGAGTGTGTCACCTTTGTGACACTAAGAAGGTTGAAGATGAAAAGCACTTTCTCTTAGATTGTCCAGCCTATACCCATATTAGATCTCATTTTCAAAATATTGATCACACTACCAACCTTCCTAACCTCTTAACTCAACAAAAGTATGGTGATCTTGGAAAGGTTCTCTTAATGCCTTTGGAGCACAGAAACAAAATTCTAAAGAATCATAAGTAATCACTTACCCTCTTAAGGTCCGATAGACCAATTAGGTCTTAGTGGATGTTAATCATCATTATCATCATCATCATCACCAAGGGTTTTTGTCATTCGACCTCCCTTAACAGTAAGAAAGGATACTATTTAACACCCAAGAAACGACCTAACTAGGGACTTAGGAACCAAGGATGGATGACAGATACACAACAATATGAACTCCCTGAATAAAATGGAAAGATGAAGGTGGATTGATTATGGTCTAAATGTTGTTTGAAGAAACTCTTTAATACAATTTTGCATGTCTAACTAAGATGAACTAAAAATGTTTATTCTTGTAGTGATTCACAGAATTGAAAAATGTTTAGAAATCTATCTTTAGAAAATTGTATTTAAATAATAACAACTATCCACAAAATTGACATTTATATTCAATAATGGTAAAGGAAAATAAATGGATTTTCATTTTGCAACACTCAAGTTCATTAAAATTAGAATGAAGTGAATAGTAAGGATTGATAATTTATAACTGTTTCAATTTAAAAACTCTAAATTCCATATTAAAAACTCCATCAAATAGATAAAAGGGACTATAATTTTTATTTTTTTAATTGAGTGGTTAATAATGTTTGATTTTATATCAATTTATCTTCCTTTTGTTATATATCCTAAAGTTTTGTAATTTTTTTTTATTTAAATTAAAAAAAAATTACTAATTTTCTAAATTGTACAATTGGATTTTCTAATGAATGGATATAACTTTCATAAGACTAAATATTTTAACTTTCATAAGACTAAATATTTTGGGTGGTGAGCATTTTTTTGAAATTATTTATATACCATGAATATATATATATATATGATTGATTTTTTTATGAAGTAGAACTTAATTATGTTAAAAAATGCATTGCAATGAGTCAAACTCTACAAAAACATCCACTAAAGTCAATGTTATGCTCACTCTAGTTTGATGTAATCAGTGTGGCAACTTCCACTCCTTACCTTGCTAGCTCCTCAAGGCCTAACATCAATCTATTCCTTACTTTTTCAACTATTTTTTAATCCTTCTTTTATCACCTAGTCTCTCTTGTCCCTCTTGCATCAACCCAAATACTTAAAGAAGAAGTCTACAAAAAGATAAATTTAAACTTCAAAAATTTTCAACTATTCACTAAAATTGTGGGTATATCTACTGTATCTAAAACAACAAGAGAGCAGGAAAAGTAGATACAGAACCAACAGCAAAGGTAGAAACATAGAAAGAAGCACGAGCAGTTCCAATATTCCAGCGTTTCAACTCTTGTTATGTCACCATTTTTCCTTTTCTCTTTCATTGTTATGTTTTGATAATGTCATTGTTGTTCTATTTATCTTTCCTGGTTTATTTTTTGATTTCTTTGTTTATTTTCTGATAATGGAGCACCACAAAACTAGATCGAGGACAATGTTGAAGCGTGTATGAATTTTTTTATCTTTCCTTGTTTATGTTTTGATAATGGAGCACCACAAAACTTGGTTAAGAACAACGTTGAAGAGTTGCTTTAAAAATATCAAATGGAAAAGGTAAATGGTTGAACTAAAGAAAAGACCTAATGTCCATAAACTATATCCAGATATATTCTCATATTTTTTATAATGTCCATAGACTATACCCAAACATATTCTCATATTTTCTTTAATGTCCATAGACTATAGTGGTATAGGTTCATGTTAACTTGAAAGATGGAGTACAAAGATATATGAGCAAACTTTTATTGTTGTTGATTATTTGGTAAATGCTCTCTATCACTTCCCTCAATGTTTTGCCACAAGATTTGAACAAACATTTATGTATAACATATTCGACCATAGTAAATTATAGAGACTTGTTTTATCTATATTTCTTGAACTCTTTTTGATTGATTCCACTGAACCTCCCTAGATTTTAATCCAATCTTCAGTTTGGGTAAAACTAGCTACACACTAAATTACAAATCCCTATACGTGATAAACATAAGAATTAGAGTTTGCATTATTGTTACTCCAATCTGTTAGATTCATAATGAAGAAAATAGCAGAAACATAATGTAAATAATTGAAGCAATCAATAAATCATGATGAACAGAGATAAATAAACAAAGGCAGAAAAGGCATACTTTATTCATCAACGCTTCTGTAAATAATCATGTACAGAGATGTACATATATAATACAAAAGATCATAACTGTCATGTAACTGTATGACAGTTAGGTTAGCTTAACTAACCAACTAACTTATGATTAGTGTTTTAACATCCCCCCTTAATCATAAGTTCGTTCTTGCCTGAAAAACTGCCACTACTTGACAATCATATGTGTCAAGCGAATATTCAGAAAGCTAGCTGAAGATGCTCTCTGAACTCTGAAAAACAAATAGCAGAAGTTGATGTCTTCTACTAAATTGGTGGTTTCAGGTTGACCACAAACGCATCTGGTGGTTTCAGAAAAACCACAAACCAATCTGGTGGTTTCGGGATGACCACAAACCAAATGTCTAGCAGAAGATGATTTCTTCTACTAAATGGCATGGTTTTAAGTTGACCATAAACTAACAAGAGCTCAAGGCTCAAAAATCTGAAAATATAACAAGCAGAACTTCATGTTTTCTGCTCAATTGGTGGTTTTAAGTTGACCACAAACTATAAACAACAATAACAAGCAGAACTTTATGTCTTCTGCTCAATTGGTGGTTTTAAGTTGACCACAAACTATAAACAATAATATGTTCAGGAACAAGATTGCATACCAGGAACTAGGTTTCATACTTGATCATCTGTTCACAGGCTCTAAATCAAAATTGGAACCTGACTCAAAATCAAACTTGGAACCTGACTCAACTAGATTTCCCCCCTGTCAGGGACAAGTGGTTCCAATTCTCTTTACCGTCATTCGGAAGTATGGCCAAGAAGAGATCCAGCACATCAAATTGTCTTCCTGCGGAGTCTGAAGACTCGATCTTCAACTCAGAAGACTACATCAACTGGGCCCTGATCATACCCTAAATCATCAAATCTTGAAAAAAATTCATGTCCATCAACTGTAGAAATATCTCCAATCAAGTACGACTGTACTTGTGTATAAATTCGACGATAAGACTGCTCCAATAATTTGGCTTCCAAATGCCAACGCCAATTCCCTAACCATTCAAAATTAATTTGTTTCCGCTTGCGCTTTTGACACCTTACTGAGGGATTATTTGTCTTCCCACAAAATTTGCATGGGTGAAGATCAAAACAATTTGACTTATCATGGCCAAACCGGTGACAGTGTTTGCACTGTATGGGTTCTTTATTTGATCGATTAGCAGCATCATCATCAGCTATATCATGTACTTGTTCCTTACCAATATGCTCTGTCGTCTTGTCATCATTCAAAAAGCCTCCACTCACAAAGCAAACAGGTTCGCTATAATTAGGAAAATGAAAAATATTGTCAGCATCATGTACATAACCTAGTCCATATCGATTTCGTTTAAATCGTAATTCTTCCCATGGTCGAACAATACACTTATCCGCAACTTTTTTTGACATAGAGACTTCATCTTCATGTTTTTCATAACTAGTCAACTGAGCATCTTCATTCTCATCCTTGATATCATTAAAATCACATTGTTGGTGTCGAAGCAAACTTAACTCATCTGACAACAACTTGTTTTGATGTTTGAACATATCAATCTTCTTGTGCGTTACTTGTAAACACGTAATCACTTTGCTGAGGGTGCACTTGTTTATTGCAATTGTAGATTATGTAGTTGAGTTAATTAATGTGCGCAATGCTGTAAATAGTTCTTCAATTCTTGCCATTATGCAGAATATGGAAGATAGATGCTTGTATGTTGATACCACAAAATTTAGGTTTGTATCCTGCTATGCATGCCAATAGCAATTGTTCGTTGAATGCTACCAAAAACCATAGGATAACCAATAACTTAGACGCACAGAAGATCCTGAGATAGACCCCCTTATTCAATTTCGGGTGGGTCTACAAATAACAACAAATACAATTTTTCAAATGCACTTTGTTGGACCCCTTATAACACCTTTACAGCCACCTTATAACTTCATTATAACTTCCAAAAAACTTCTTATAACACCTTTACAAAAAGTCTTCAAATAAATATCAAACCCTTATAACTCCAATTACAATCAATGTTGTATTTGCAAGCATTCTTATAACTCCTCTACGATAAGAAACCCTTATAACTTCATATAATAAATTCTTTTTAAATGCTCTCACACCAAGCCTTTTAAATTTACCTTTTGTAAAAAATGGATATTTAAAAATTGATATTGCTCCATTCCAAAATACCAAAAGATACCAATAGCATACTTTGAATGAAAATATTGATTTTCCCTTCAATAGAAATCCTCCATCAACAAATTTTCTTATTTTTTAACTTTACTCCTCCAAAAATAATAGGTCTTCCTTTAAAATAAACATTTTTTTATAAGCATCCTCCGTTAAAATTAAAATAAAATATTTTTTCCAGTCCTTGTCTTAAAAATAAATAAATATTTCTAATTCCTCCAGCCTATATTCATCTGATTGTGATTTCTCCAATTGCCAATCGCCACTAGCAAAGCTTCATTTAAAATAATATAAGCAGATTATTTAAAACTTATGCAGGTTTAGATGCAGGCTTTAAGGCTTCTTACAGCTTGGTCTTAGCGGCTCCTCACTAACGACGACTTCTCTTTCTGCACATTTTACTCAGCGCTTTAAAACACTGGCGCTTTCAAATACGCCCTTCTGAAACGTAACAAAGCTGTTTTCTGTCGTGATGCTTCCATAAGAACGCTTCGATCTCTTTCGAATGTTTCAAGATCTTCTCAAACATTCTGTTTGAGGGGAAATCAATATAAATGCAAGCAGGAGTGATGTCTTGAAATCCGGCAGCGAGTATGCTCCCTGGGCGAGAGTCTTTCACAAAGGTTACAAAAAATTTCGGTTGCTCTTTCTCTAAACCCGGCTGCTCTTTCTCTAAACCTGGTGGCATCCAACAGAACCTCCTTTTATTCTTGCATGCGAGGTTCCTTGCTTTCAAACACACGGATGGCACGATGATACGTGACCCAACTCTACTGCTTTCATACACGCGGATTGTGGATAGCTCGGCTCTACTTCTACATAAACTGATAAATAAAATATCAATACTTACATCTACTTATCCATTAAGATATATTCTCCATATCTTCAATCAACAGATTTTTCATCAATTTCCTGTGCATGAACAGAACCCTCAACCTTCTTATTCTATGAAAAAAACTATAGGGCTATGATAAACTAACTACCAGGCACTAAGAACTATAGTGCTCCGATAAATCAGCATGCCTCTAATATCATTTACATGTGCTCTGATACCACTGTTAGATTCATAATGAAGAAAATAGCAGAAACATAATGTAAATAATTGAAGCAATCAATAAATCATGATGAACAGAGATAAATAAACAAAGGCAGAAAAGGCATACTCTATTCATCAAATGCTTCTGTAAATAATCATGTACAGAGATGTACATATATAATACAAAAGATCATAACTGTCATGTAACTGTATGACAGTTAGGTTAGCTTAACTAACCAACTAACTTATGATTAGTGTTTTAACACAATCATGCCACTCCAAATACCCTATCCACCAATAAAATCAAGCAACACATTTCAAAATAATTTCCATTACTTAATCGTTATCATATCATAGAGTAAAAATAATTGTAACTGAGAGTGCACATATTTATCCACCAATAAAATCAAACAACACATTTCAAAATAATTTCCATTACTTAACAATTATCATATCATAAAGTAAAAATAATTATAACTGAGAGTGCACATTATATTAAACATGGCTCCGAAGATCAATTTGTATGGCAGGATCAACTCAATAACATTATGCCACCAACCATTGCCATCCTACTCCTATAACCACCCTTGAATTTACACCAACCAAATACATTTGTATTCAAAAATTTACTACACTTCTCTACACGAAAATCCACATAAATTACATGTACTCAAAGGTTATGGAAGAATACAATATCCATACTAGGATTAAATCTTTTCATTTGACTAGAAAATGAAACAATGTCTAGTGTTTTAGGTTATCCACGATTAGAGAAATTTCCAACCGTTTGGTTTTACAATAGCGATTTTTCAAGTAGTACGAAAATGTATGTCATGTACTCATGTACGAAGCCGTGAGTAGTAGAGCTTCCAAGCAGGCTAGTCGCCTGGACTCCGCGGAGGTTGAGAGGATACTCGTTTTTGGTGGAGATCGAACCGGTCACCATTTTTTTTTTTTCAAATTCATATAAAAAGAAATCAAAGTTTGATTTTTGAAAGATAGTTTGAAAAGTCTGCCTTTGTTTTGTGGAGAATGTAATGTAATGTTTGGAAGAGAATAAACATGGTTGATAAGAGTTTTGGGATGTGAAAAAGATCACGATAAATATGGTGTATCATACTTTTTAGATATGAAAAATAAAATTATATATATATATATATATATATATAATTTTAGAATATTTAAAAAAAAAATGTAAATTTTTAAAATTTTTAGATTATCATTAAATTAGTTATATGATTGTTGATGAAATTATTTTTTGAATTTAAACCACCAACCATATATCATTAAACCATCATCTACATATAATCAATGATTAAAAATATGAATAATCAATAACAATAATCAATGATTAAAAATATGAATTGTAAGTGCATTAAATATAAACCATGTTTCAAAAGTATCAATTGTAATTGTAAGTGCATTTAAATATAAACCATGGTTCATGCATGCGTGTAGAAAGTTCGTACAAAATTGACGCGCCTGTAATTAATGGAATAAATTTTGACCAGTGTTGCTCATCACCAAATGGTTGGCATAGTGTACTATTTCACAGTTTTTACAATTTATTTTCTATCATGAAAATGTTAGCAGAGTGGGAAAAAGATCAATGGTGATCCAAATTCTTTAGAAGTAGCCAATGTTGCGGTAGTGAAGAGAACCCATGTTTATAATTCGTGGCACATTGATACATGCTACATTGGTATCATAACCTTAACTTCGGTTGATTCGTGGTGGGTCTAACACAATGCACTAGTTGTTAATTTCATTAGCATTATTCCCCTATATGATTCTCGTTACACATTCATACAACCACCATTCTCAAGTTTGCTATTTTTTGTGGTTGGGTAGTATGTGATCTAGTTGGCTATTGATGGCCACGCACCTATTTCAACTAGCTCTTCTTGTTCATTTTAGTTCAGCATGTTTTTCTATACTTCTTTGTAATTGTGGGTTATACTCTTATGGGGCTGTCTGAATCCCTACACATCTTCCAGGGGCATTTTGGTGGCCTCTCACCTAATCCAACTAGCTTATTTTGTATGTTTTCATGTCAGCACATCTTGTTGTACTTCCACGACCATTTTCGAGGTCTAAACAGTGTTGTTTTTGGCTCGCCACAGTCAAACTATAGACAGAGTCAGAGTTTGATGGTGGAATGTGTAGCTCTCTAAAAGACCTTACCAACGGGCTATCACACACCTAAAACTGAGATTGTATAAAAAAGTTACGACCCCAGGAAGTTGAGGTGCCAACTTACCCATAGGGTCCCACATGAATTTTGTCATTTCACCTACTAGGGTTAGGTTTTTGAATGTCTATTGTTTTGGCATTCATGAGTAATATCAAAAAGGCCTCTAGAGCCCCATTGTAATTCATTCTGCTCAGATGAATGCGTGTAGCAGCCACATCTCTTCTCAGAGATAGCTACCACCATTCAAGCAAGTGTTTCAGTTCTGCAGTTTTACAGTTTCAGCCTATTTTATTATTCAATAGAAGATATTGTTCACTAGATTTCTGTGTTATTATTCCTATCTCTGTGTTTATTGTATTCAGTCTGTTAATTAGTTCGTTTCGCTCCTAAATCTGGATCAGTGGTATCAGAGCAATCTTCTCTTCTTTTATTTTTCTTCGGGCATGCCCCCGACAAGATCTGGGTACAAGAAGTTGAGACTCGAACCAATCGATCCATTGCAAGATTGACTGCGTCGAACCTGACAACAACCCATGGGGGAAGAAAAGAAAGATGATGGAGCAAGAGATCCTATTAAAATGTTGCTCGAGGAATCCCTCGCGCGACAAAGGAATGAAATGATGGACAACTTCGCGCAGATCCTTCGACGGCTGCCCACCGGAGAAGCATCTTCATCAAGCGGCCATGCAACTCCCTTAAAGGTATAGGTAAATTTTGATATTCCATTATTTGAAGGATTGATAGATGTGGATGTTGTAGATAAATGGTTGAATCTGCTCGAAGGGTATTTTTCGGTCCACAATTTTTCTGACAGGGAAAATATCACTTTTTCACTCCTCAAGGTCGTTCCCCATATTAAAGATTGATGGGATACTTACTCTGAGCAAAGGGTCATAGAGGAATCTGCAATGTTTGTGGTGCCCCTACATGGGATTCCTTCTGGGACACCATTAAAGAACAATACTACCTTGTTGGAAGCTACGAGGACTAGTATACTAGATGGACCACCCTGCGTCACGAAAGGGACCAGACAGTACCAGATTTCACCAATATTTCCCATACCCTAGACACCAAATTGGGTATCAAAGACTCTCAGTGTCATCTAGTGCTCAAATACCACGGTTGTTTGCATAGATACATTCAAACAGAAATGGAGTTTTTGGACATCGCCTCATTGGGCATGGCTTATAGATACACTGTCAAGATCGAGCAAAAATTTCAATAGAAAAGGCAAGAGTTTGGATCTGCAAACCCCTCACAGTCGAAGAAAGGCAAAGGCGGCCCCAACCCACATAACAAGGGACCAAGTCAAGATGGTCACCCTCAGGAAAACCAATCCAAGCCACAACACAAGAAGGGAAATGAGAAGACGAAGAAGGACACGAGAAAATGGTGTGGGTACCATAAAATCCCTTGGCACAACACCGAAGAATGTCACTCCAAGCAGTCACCCATGGTCGAACTAAAGGCTTCCGAGTCAGAGGCCGATTCTGATTCTGAATCAATTCTTGAAGGAGGGAAGCAGATTATTGATGTTGAACCCAGTGTCACGGTCGCTACCACCAAATTCTGGCCAAGCAAACCAGAAGAACCAGAGGAAGGGAAACGCCTCTTTCACTCGCACATGCGGGTAAAGGGGTCTCTACTCCATTTCGTTGTTGATAGCGATAGTCAGAAGAACCTAATTTTAGCAGAGGTCGTTAAGCGGCTAGACCTCCCAATGACACCATACCTGCAACCCTACACCATCGATTGGCTTCGCCAAGGAAGAGATCTTTGTGTCAGCCAACAGTGTCGTCTACCCTACAGCATCAAGCCTTTCAAAGATGAGGTACTGTGTGATACTGCTCCCCTAGAAGTTTGTGATGTTATTTTAGGAAAACCATATTTGTGGAAGCATCATGTTGTGTATGAGTCTAGACCCCGTAGTGTTATTATTACTTTGGGTAGACAATTGTATAGGATACCAGAGGTAGCGTCGCCTAATGCTATTTATTTAATCTCTATTAAGCAATGTAGTAAGGTCATTTCACATACCAGGAAGTTAGTCTTCTTTGTGATCCGTGCTCACAGTAAGAATAAGGTCACCGCCACATCCGTGGCCTCTACACATAACCTCTCTTTGCATCAGAAGAAAGTGGATGGGATCGTGGAAGAATAGAGAGACATCTTCTCCTCACCTACAGGGGTATCAGCACACTTCCAAGTCAAGCATCCAATTGATTTGACCCCCAGTGCACCTCTACCTAATGGACCAGTCTATCATCGCTCACTGATCGAAAATGACGAAATCAGGCATCAAATCCAAGAGCTTCTCCAAAAGGGGTACATCATTCCTAGATCCTCCCCTTGCGGAAGCTCGATTGTACTGGTGTAGAAGAAGGATGGGACTTGGCGACTCTACATTGATTACAGAGCCTTAAAAAATCACGGTTAGGGACCGGTACCCCATTCCCAGGATTGATGACCTTATTGACCAACTCAAGGGAGAAACGTTCTTCAACAAGATTGACCTAAATTCTGGATACCACCAGGTTCCCATCGAACCAATTGATGTATGGAAGACAACCTTCAAGTCTAAAGAAGGTTTCTTTGAATGGCTAGTCATGCCCTTTGGCTTAACAAATGCACCAACCACTTTCATGAGGTTGATGGATGATGTATTGAGACCCTTCACCAACTCCTTTATGGTGGTATATTTGGATGACATCCTCATCTTCAACAGAACATGGCAGGAGCACATGTGACATATTTAGTAGGTTTTGAGCACTCTATGACAAGACAAACTATATGCCAACTTGGAAAAATTCTCTTTTGGAATGAACAAGGTCCAATACTTGGGCTACATTGTTGATGAGCATGGGGTACATGTTGATCTAGCTAAGATCCAAGTCATTCGTGACTGGCCTGCCCTGACCACACTGACCGATCTTCAGAGCTTTTTGGGACTAACCAACTTCTACCAGTGGTTCGTGCTGGGATTCTCCCATATTGCATGGTCCCTCAGCCAGGTGAACAAGGGTGGTGGAAGGGCCAATTTCATGTGGGGGAAGGAACAACAATGAGCATTCGGTGATCTAAAGCATCTCTTGTGCTCAGCTCCGGTACTTTCCTTGCCCGATCAGCAACAACCATTCGAGATTGAGACTCATGCATCTAACTATGTTGTGGGTGTAGTTCTCACTCAGGATGGTCATCTGGTGGCATACCATAGTGAGACACTCTCAGATACTGTCAGGAAATATCCCACCTATGAGAAGGAAATGTATTCCATTGTACAAGTATGTCGTCAATGGAAACATTACATTCTAGGAAATGAGACGATCATACACATTGATCACAAGCCTCTATAGTTCATACAGACATAGGGGAAATTTCAAAACGACCACCATCAGAAGTGGCCCACCTACTTGCAGCAGTTCCATCTCAACATCAAGTATAAGATAGGTATCCCAAATCATGTTGTTGACTGCCTTAGTCGACACCCTATGGTTGCACTCACCACTGTGTTCCATTCCTGTGGACATGAAGCATCTAAGCGGCCCCAAATTTATCAGCAAGATTCAAACTTCACCACCACCTATCATCTCTTGGGTACTGGTGCGACTGTCACCGATTTTCACATTCAGGGCTAACTATTATGCCACCTGGGCCATATCTGTGTTCCTACAAGTGAGTGTGCCAAGCTGATTTGGGAATCCCACTATAGTCGGATGGCAGGACATTTTGGCATGGAGAAAACTATGGTTGTTCTTCAAAAACATTTTTATTGGTCAAAACTTCAACAAGACGTCAGCACGTTTATTTTCCTTCTCTTGTAGTTCCTGGAGGCTCCCATCCTCTAGGAGGTGAGTCCATAGCTACGCTTTCTTTTCTAATAGCTCAGTGATTGTCTGTATGCTTTGGCCAATGTCCTTTGTAGTTGTTGATGCCTCCTATTCTCGTTGCACTCTGACTTCTGAGGGAGTAGTGGGTGTGGCGCGCTCCTCTAGCTCTTTAATTTTCTCTTTATATTGTTGGATAGTCTGCTCTATCCTACGCAGCTTCTCTTTTGAAGACCCTGCCTCCTCATTTGTATTATTGGGAGTAGCTTGAAACAGTATGTGGATCTGATTCTCCATCCCCTTCACTTTTTTGTGTGCTCTCTCTTTCTGTTGTGCTTCAAGGTTGAGGGCTTCCTTCATCGAGATGTTTTCTGTCTGGACTACCTATAGATTTGTCGCGTCCACTCTTTCTCTGGACTAAATCTCCTGCATAACACTTACCTGAAGTTTATACAACGCCTTTGTTGAAATCTTTGCCAATGCCACGTCCAACGTCTCAATGTCCTTTAGGGGTTTCTATGTTGTTTCTTCATCAAGGACCATCATCTTAAGCGCGATGATGAAATTGGCGCTCGCCTACGCTGCAAACTGCATTGTTTCAGGAACTATCACTCCTTCCTTAGCCTATATGGGTGTTTCTTTTGGTGCATGTGTTGTCCCGATCCTTAATTACTCCAATGCAGCTTTTACCTCTTGCACCTGATTTGTAATTGAATCCCTGTGCTTCTCTTCATTCTCCCACACCTCGACCAGTCTTTCCTCGACTGTTGTCGCCACTAACTCCACATCATCCGAGGTTAGTGATATGTGGCATTGTGGTCTGTGGGCCTTTGCCTTCTTTCGGCCACCACTAGTTTTCTCCCTTGGTTGCTTCTCTTGGGTGTCTGTTGGCTCAGGACTAGTGGGCCTATCAGTATCTCTTGCAGTGGTTGGCCCCATTTCTTCTACCTCAGGAATCTCCTGGGTTCCTGTCCCTGGTTCTTCCTCCTTAGGGATCTCTCGTGTCCTTCTATCTGTTTCTTCCATGTGCACTTCTTCTATTGATTGTATTGGTGGTTGTTCTACGCGCGGTGGAGCCTGTGTAGGGGCCCTTGGTGGTTTGTTCTATGTTCTCGGTTTCTTCTTAGTTGGGGTGATTCCCCCCTCTTGGCCTTGCATACTCCTCTTTTTAGTTCTGGCCCCATTGGTGCATATTTGGTGCATTGGGGCTAGTCTTCCCTATGTCTGAGTTTGTGAACTTGGTACTGCGGTTGTAATCTCAGGTACCTTCCATTATTTGGGCCACTCCTGGACCTCTCTCTGGATTTCTTTTGTCATTAAGTAGTAGTTGAGTTGTATCCATTCCTTGCTTTGTCTCTCTTTTCTTTCATCCATAAGATATGATGTGTTGCCCTGAAATGAGGTCCTGCATTTTTGTGAAATACCTCACAAATATGTATGTGTTTGTCTTCTTTCTCTTTAGGTGTGCGTTGTTGCATAATGATATGTAGCGTGATGCGCCACATTTCCATGGTCTCTCTAGGTACTTGTTTTAGACTGGTTCCTTCCAACCAATGAGGCCAATGAGGATGAGTAACCACGAGTAGTGGAACTCAGAGCCCCAATATTGGGTGTCCTTACAATATTTTAAGAATGAGTTCAAGAGGTATGGGGCCCAACTCATTCAGCTCCTCTTTGCACACTGCGCGACAGCGATAACCACATCGGCTGGTACTTCCTCTTTGCGACACTTGCGCATCAATTCATATCCAAGGAGTCTGGTGCCAAACCTTGTCGCAAGATCATTGATGTCACTAATCCTGATGCCCCTGTTACCGCGCTTCGTGCCATACTTAGCCTTGATCTCATCCGAGATGGCCTTGGCTCTGGTCTTATCCTCCAAGTATTGTTCTGGATTTTCCCCATCTATGGGTAGCTCTGTAATTGTTGTGATAAGGTCCACATTGATAGGCACCGGCCTATCCATCCATCAGATCCCGACGTGCACTTGTGCAAGAAATTTCTTGATGTAGGCATTAATATGCTTTCCCCGCCCAAAATGTGGGACATCCAATAAATTCATGATTCCTGTGTTATACAGCCCAAGAATCTAATGCATCGACTCTAACAGTGGCATGCATGATGAACTTTCTCCCCTTCTTTCTAAGTAGTTTTGGGGCACTAGGTATGGAAATTTGGTGACTGGGACGGATAACACCTGCATTGAGCAGTTCTTGAAGCATTTTATCAATTTCACTTTTTGGGGAAAAGGGGTGATGATAGGGATGGATATTGGGAGGAAGGATTCCTAGGACAAGGGGAATGGACTGATCATGAACACCACGAGAAGGAGGGAGTCCTTGGGGAGTGGAAAAAACCACTTGATGTTTAGAGAGGATGGATTGGAGGTCCTGCAGCATAGAGGGTGTATCAATTGCTTGTATGGCATGGAGTTGGGAAATAATGCTAGAATGACATTTTTTTAGTATATTTTCAATGCGATGGGAAATAATGATCTCTGGGGAACCGACGATGATGCCTTGGAACTTATATTGATGTCCCTCCTGGTCAAATTTCATGGTTAATTCCTTAAAATCCATGAGAATGGAACCCAAAGTCCTTAGCCATTCTACACCCAACACAATTTCACAACCGCCCATGTCGATAGAAAACATATGATATTTCAAGTGGTATTCACCAATTTGGAGACACACATTTTCACAACGCCCTCCACATTTCATGGACCCACCATTGGAAATCATGATTTGGAAATTATTGACTGCACGGATATAGAAATTAGTTTCTTGGGCAATGCGACGATGAATAAAATTATGGGTGCTTCCACTATCAACAAGAATGATGAACTTCCTATGCTTGATGTAACCAATTATATTGAGGGGTTGGGGAGAAGAGAAGCCAATGAGAGCATTTAGGGAAATGATTGTTTCTACTTCGGGAGGGTCTAATGGAGGGGTTATGTCAGTGGGATCAAGTGAAATGGACACAAGGGGAGCCTCAACATCCACTTCTGAAACATCCTTCGAGATGGTCGTAAAAATATTTTGTTCCTTATACTTGTGTCCTGGAAAATATTTGTCATCACAATTATAACAAAGGCCTTTGATTTGGCGTTCAGCCATTTCAGCCCTGGTCAATTTTTGGATCTTTAGTGGAGTAGAAGGAGGAGTGGGAGTTACTGGTTTAGTGCGAGGAATAAAGGAGGGTTTTAAGTTTTGAGAAGAGACAACCTATTTTTCTTCCTTATCTCTTTTAGTAGCCTCCACCCAAATCTGAGTCCGAGCCATGAGGACATGGGAAAAAATATCATCCTTGAGGCCACTGATAAAACATTCTTGGAAAAAAACATCAAACATGCCCTCTGTATGAAAAGTCAATCGCTCAAAAGAAGATATAAAGTCTTTCACTGTGCCAAATTGTTTCAACTTCGTCAAATGGCATAAATGGTTGGTGTCAATGTCAAAGCATTCATAAAGCTCTGCCACAAAGTGTGTCCAAGCAACATACCCGTGGTGGTCATTTTTTCTCCATTGCCAACGTTCTTTATCTATATGGAGAACACCATACTGGAGTTTGGCCAACTCATCTGTAATGTCATATAAAGATAAATAATGTTCCATTTGAGTTACCCAGCCAGTGGGATCTGATCCATCAAATTTGGTCACATCCACACGCAGAAGGCATAGGTCATGCTAAAAATGATGGGGCTGAAAATTCTGGGAATGAGAGGAAGTTTCACCTTCTCTATGAAAGGTGGGTCAGATAAGAGAGGATCTGCAGGGATATGCAGCTTGGTGCATATCATCGTAGTGACAGATTCAAGTTGGGCAGTAATGTCTTGTTTGAGGTCTTGTTTGAGTTCCTCGATTGAGGCGACGATGGAGGAATGCATGTTTTTATTGATGGTGGCAATATTGGCACTGAGTTGTCTCACTTCTTGTTGGGTCTCTGTGAAATTAGAGTGCAAGGTATTGAAGGAAGCTTCCAATTCTTGGCTACGGATATGGGCCATGATGACGAGGGAATCGAAAAGGGGCGGGTGGGGCCACACAAAAAAAAAATGTTGAAAAATGATAGGTATGAATGCGATAAGGGAAAAGAGAGAAATCCAATGGAATAGGTCTCAAATAATGGTGCAGTGATACTATGATTTGAATAATACTGCAGTGATGAAATGCCCAAATGCTTAATATGAAGAAATGTGTAGTAATTTGGCAACTCGAATGCAGAAGACACAATTGTGCGGCAATAGATCTTGTCTGTTCTAATTTTTGTTTTTGTCCCCAAAGTTTAGGTATTCGATGGTTCTATAGACAAGGGCTTTCCCTGTGCTATAGCTCTCTGATATACGTACGAGGTCCAACAGTAGTACTCATTGCAATATCTCAGGGCACCAACTAAGGAGGCTAGACCGTGCCCTTAGCCGTACTACCTGACTACCCAAGTACTAGAGAGTATCTTCCTGAGTGTTGTTCTCAATGGCACTATAGCATTTAGGCAACCGATCGGTTTATCTATGGAGGGCTTCAGGAGATCTAGGTCGATCTATGTATATGTGATGTCTGATGCACTACCACTCAAAGGGGTACCAATAGGGATTACAAGGGTGGCCAACAGATCTATGCTTAAGTACCACTTGTATTTCCTGTGTGTATGAATCCTCGATCGTGGGTTTATGCGCGTAACGATAGATATTTGTAGCTTAAAGATGATGGAATACGTCTCTAACCTGGAAAAAAAATTAACCCACAATTTTATGTCGATGAAGGTGCTCTGATACCACTTGTAATATTCTAGATATAAAAAAGTATGTGGAACAGAAATAAATAGCTAGAAATGGCAGATGAACAACAATATAACCAAAACAACAACACAATAATGCCAAAATGATACCAGAATAACACTCGAAAGAGAACTTTGATTTCTGAGAGCAATGTTCACTTGCCTCTTCGAGGGAGCAACCTCCATTAGAGGAAATCTCTATTACAATAATATCCAAGACAAAAGTTATCATACCCTCAACTCCTATTTATACTAAATATGTCTATCAAAAGAACCATCTAGAGGAAGATCCTTCTAGAAGTGGAAGCTTTTATTAGGTCTTCTTACATTGGACTTATTCTTCCTTATTGCTAGGCCTTATTAATATTGACCTTTATTACATAGAAATATATTATTCTACCTACGTGAGGGGTTAGGTCCCTAACACACACCCTACACCAAACACGTTCTGTCAAGAAGGAACTACTCCAAATATGTGTGGGTAAACTATGAATCATGCGAACCATATCGAATTTCATTGAATTATTAGTTGTTCGAATCGAATTATCAAATTTCTAAAAAACAATTCTTGATAAGACCTAATTTGGAAACTATGATATAAACCATAACTTACACCATAAATCCATATAATTTATAGTCGACCATAAAATAAAATAAGATTATATGTGTGGGGGGGTGTTCATAATCTATGAAAAAAATAACATTATTATTAGATTTAATTTTAACTCATTCAATTAGAATAAACATTAAATTGATATGAAAAATAAAATTATCAATTTAATATAAATTGATTAAATCAATTTTGTGAAGAATTAAGCTTCCACTCTAAATTCATTTAAGTACCCATAAGCATTGTACTAAACTATATAGTCCACAAAAACGTATGGTAATCCATTTAAAATTTAAAATTTAAAATTGGTTAATTAAATCAATAGAATGACACTCTAAAATTATAACTAATTATATTAATTACAATTATATTTTTATCGTAAATTTTTAATTCAACTTATTGAAATATTAATGATTAATTTACTATTTAAAACCTGTGAAATTAGTAACAAAGTTGTTTATATTTACCTCTTAAAAATATTTACCTGTGACATACACAAGAGTCAAAACATGTGTCTGCACTCCCACCATCCATGTTGGTTCCTTCAGGTGTTGTCTTCATCACCAGACTGTGCTTCGTCGTGTCCACGTCAATGATGCATTTCTTGCTCCGTCACATGTGGGTTCACCTCTCCAAGGAGCATAGATGTGCTCCTCTTCTTAAAGGATCAAACCTGAGATCATCGATCCTCAATATCAAAGAGACCATGCTCGATAATACTGAGATTAAAATTGAGAGTTGCATGTCCGTCATAGATGATTTTAGGGGATAAATTTCGCAAATGGGCTAATTTTCCATGGTTTTTTCCCAAAAAATGATTCACCAATTTCCCTTTTTTTCTAAAAATGATTTTCCCAAATTCCATAGAACAATTTTTGTTACCTTAAATATCACCAAAAGTTTATAGAATTTCCTTTCCAGAGGTTTTCCCACGGTATTGAATTGTCTCTGGCCCATCTCCACCAGAGTTTTTCTCCGTAGGCTTCATTGGTTACCTATGGGTCTTGTAACCCCAGGCCTCCTTTTCCTTTTGGTCTACAAACCTTCTCCCAAGCTACTCTTTGGTCTACAAACCTTAAGCATCTCGCCATAGGAAATCTCTTTGAATGACTCTTATCTTTTGTAGTATTCCTTTGGTAGCAGGAAACACTGACATCATATACGTCAGAATTTCTTGTAGAACCTATTTGGTAAGGATAAGCCTCCTTACTAGGTTGAGGGCTCTGTAAGTCCAATTTTTTACCCTCTCCTGCATTTTTTTTATAACTCCTTCCCACGTTGTCATTTTGCATGCTCTGTCCGTTAGGTGGATTCCCAAGTATTTCGTTGGGAGCGTTTTGCGTTCAAACCCCAGAATGTTGGCTAGGTTTCTTTGAATAGCAGGATTAGTGTTGAAGAAATAGATCATGTATTTAGAGTGGTTGATCTCCACCCCTGAGGCTTCCCCAAAGTCTTCTAATATTATTTTATAGGTTTTTGCTTCCTTGACCGTGGGTGTGTCATGGAGTAGGGTGTCATCAACGAATTGTTGGTGTGTGGAGGTTGGAAAGTTTTCGAAAGGTTTGATGTCTTTTGGTTCCCTTGTTGCAGTTGCACTTTTTATGCTTATGATGAGTCCTTCCATCATCAGAATGAACCGGAAGGGGGATAGCGGGTCTCCTTGTCTAATGCCTCTCAAAGGCCAGAAGGGTTTTGCTGGATCTCCATTGATTAGAAGCGAGTAGCTTGTCGTTGAGACTAGATTGGCAATCCAGTTAATCCAGTGTTGTTCAAACCCAAAGGCTTCCAATGTCTTGGCCATATAGTGCCAGCTAATTTTGTCATAAGCCTTCGCAAGGTCAAGTTGGATTATCACACCCCCTCTCCTTTGGATTTTCAACATGTGTATAAGCTCATGGGCATGGATATAAACATTCAATCACATAACACAAGTTTTATCGTGGTTCACCCCCTCTTGGGATATGTCTACAAAGATCTGTCTCTCAAGCTCTTTTATTATGGTAGTTCCAAAACTACAGTGTCGCGCACTTTACAACTCATCCTCAGTCGAGTCGAGATCTATTATGACGCAGACTAGATCACACTAGACTCCTCAGCCTGTGATCTAACCCTCAAGATCTACCCTTCTGACCCTCTACAGCTCAACAACTTACAAGTTTGGGTCAGATTACAGTCGTGTTATAGACCAGTTACTCCTTCTCACACGAGTAACACTCAATAATCAAAACCCCTACCTAGACCTCCTAGGTATCTATTTATATGTGTTTTTGTCTCATCATCTGTTACATTCTCTTTCCAAAATCCTAACCTAGTTAGGTATTCTTTCATGTTGGCCTTGCGCGCTTTCCTCCTCCGCATGTGCATTTCCCTTTCATCCACTGCTTTTCCTGTCAGTTGTCTTTCTTTCCCATCTTCTTGCATGTTTTCTTCGCATGCCTCTCTGCCAACTGTATTTCCTCCAGGTCATGCCTTTTCCCCAAAATAGGCCCCTGCCCAATAGTAGTAGGTTCCCAAGGGGAATCTGCTAGATTTGTATCTTTCCACTGGACTAACACTTCCTTGATGGTTCGCTGACGGAGACAACACTCATGCTGGTACAAAACTTATTTTGGTTGTATCCAAATGGAGCCTTGTTCTTCCAACTCGGAAAGGTTGGTTTGAGTTTGGCACTTAGTTCGAATCATCTTCTTTAAGAAGAAAACATGAAAAACAGGATGGAACTTAGAATGACTGGGTAAAGCTAACTAATAAGCCACCTGTCTCACACGCTTGAGAATGGTATAAGGACCATAAAATTTGGGTGCCAGTTTCTGATTATGGTCATCCTTAAGGGAATTTTTCTTGTAAGATTGTTGTCGAAGAAACACCTGATCCCCTTCTGCAAATTGACAGTCACATTGACCTTGATCTGCTTGTTGCTTCATGCGATTTTGGGCCATGACCAGATTCTCTTTGAGGGTACGGAGAATAGCCTCTTGAACTATAAGCATTTGGTCAACCACCCAAACCTTTAAGACACTTGGAAAATATGAGAGAACTGAAGGTTGATTTTGTCCATATACCGCTTCAAAAGCGGTCATGCAGGTAGTTGTATGGTATGAAGTGTTGTACCACCATTCAGCTAGTGGTAACCATTGAGCCCACTATTTTTTCCTTTCTGATGCTAAACACCTCAAATATGTTTCCAAAACCTTGTTGACAACTTCAGTTTGACCATCAGTCTAGGGATGAAAAGCTGTGATGAGATGCAATTGGGTGCCTTGTAGCTTGAACAGTTCTTGCCAAAAATTGTTGGTGAAAGTTGGGTCATGATCAAAATCAATAGAATGTGGCATGCCATGAATCTTGAAGACCTGATCCATGAAAATTTGATCCATTGTGGATGTTGTAAATGGGTGTTGAAGAGAAAACAAATGAGCATACTTGGAAAGACGATCAACTACCACCATGATGACTAATTTATGTTGGTTGTGGAGCCTGATTATCTTCCTGATTCAGAGGTCTTTTACTTTCAGTTGTGTTTATACCCCATGAAGTATTTACACCCCAGAAGTATGTACACTCTTCCACGTGGGGGAGTGCAGAGGGGGGGTACCCCCTCTGCGGGGTCCAGGGGGTCTATCCCCCCGGTTGGGGGGTTTGGGGGCAAGCGGGCCCCTGAAGAAAAATTGCCTTGTAAATGTATATTCTAATTTCATTGTAAATTTGGGCTATTCATTATAAGGTCACAGATCTAACGGTAGAGATTATGTTAGGGTTTTTTTCCCTAGAAAGCAACCCTCTTTTATGAGGGAAATGTATTGTGGCTATGGTTGATGGCGAATATTGTATTCTAAGAGAGGATACTGTGAGAGAAAGAAGAGGAAGTTACAGTGGGTTTTGATGTAGGTTGTATCCCTTCATATGTTGGATAATAATAAAGGAAGAACCTAGCAATTTCTCTAGTGGACGTAGCCCACATTGGGTGAACCACGTAAATCTGTGTCTCTATTGTATTGTGTATCTTCTGTGTTTTGTTTCCACATTTGTTTTATTTTATTGCTTCGCGGTCCTGTTTTTCTAACAACTGGTATCAGAGTGAAAAGTAACTCATAGGAAAAGAGGGTTCTCGGTTCAAGTGGGAGCAATGTCGAAAGATGGAAAGTTTAGGGTCGAGAAATTTAATGGCCAAAACTACCAGTTATGGAAGATGCAGATGGAAGATAACTTATATCAGAAGGATCTATTCCTACCATTGGGTGGAGTAGCAAAGAAGTTGATGGCCATGAAGGACGAAGAATGGGAGATTCTTGACAGAAAGGCTCTAGGAACGATACGGCTGAGCCTGGAAGCGTCGGTGGCTTTCAATATTTCCAAAGAAAAGACAACGAAGGGTTTGATGGATGCATTGGCCAAATTGTATGAAAAACCCTCGGCGTCCAATAAGGTATTTCTAATGAAGAGATTATTTAATATGAAGATGGTAGAAGGTGGGTCTGTTGCAGAACATTTAAATGAATTTAATACGGTTACTAATCAACTAAGTTCTGTAAAATTGGACTTTGATGATGAGGTCAGGGCTCTTCTAATCTTGTGCTCATTGCCAGAAAGCTGGAACGGCTTGGTCATGGCTGTAAGTAACTCTATCTTTGTTTCAAATACTTTAAAATTTGAATTTGTTGTTGGTGTTATCCTTAGTGAGGAAATGTGACGGAAAAGCATGGGTGAGGCATCAGGTAATGCATTGAACATGGAGAACAAGGGAAGACAAAAGGATAGAGGAGAGGGCTCAGGGAACCGCGGGAATTCTAGGAAGGGCAGATCCAAATCCAGACTTGGAAAGATAGAGTGTTGGAATTGTGGGAAGAAAGGACATCTGGAGAAAGACTGCAGAGCTCCAAAGAAACAAAGAGATGGACAATAGGAGAGAAATCAGGAAGCAAATGTAACAGGTGATGTGTTACAAGATTCTTTGATTCTTTCTGTAGATAATATTTATGAGTCTTGGGTAGTAGATTCAGGGGCTTCATTTCATGCCACACCCTATAGGAAACATTTTCTAGATTATGTTCAAGGTGATTTTGGACAGGTTCATTGGGGTGATGATGCACCATGCAAAATTGTTGGAATGGGAAAGGTAAAAATAAAGCAACGCAATGGAAACCAATGGTTGTTGAAAGAGGTAAGACATGTTCTAGATTTAAGGAAAAATTTAATTTCAACAGGGCAGTTGGCAAGTGAAGGTTGTATATCCATATTTACAGATAATATGTGGAAGGTCATCAAAGGATCATTGGTGATAGAAAACAGAGAGAAGGTAGGTACATTGTATTTATGTACTGGTAATACTGACTCTTCTATATCTTTAGCTTCTACAGGAGTGGATACAGCACTATGGCATCATAGGCTGGGACACATGAGTGAGAAGGGTATGCAGATCCTTCACAAAAGAAATTTGTTGCCAGATCTTAAACAAATTGATTTGAACTTCTGTGAGCATTTTGTTTATGGAAAACAAAAGAGAGTCAGATTTCTCAGAGTCGGAAAAGAAAATAAGAAGAAAGGTTAGAGCTTCTGCATACAGATGTATGGGGACTAGCTCAGGTATCATCTCTTGGTGGCTCTCATTATTATGTTACTTTTATTGATGATGCAACTAGAAAAACTTGGGTTTATTGCATTCGACAAAAATCTGATGTTTTTGATACTTTTAAGAAA
>ML776718.1:1015643-1048652 GCA_009831015.1 Picea engelmannii
AATTAGGGGTGGGAGTAATGAGATTTCATGTATGCAATTAATTTCATAGGCCACTTGATTAACTGGGTTCAAGTAATAATTAATGTTGTATGTATTTTTATTAGTTAGTTGAGTTCACAGTCAAATGTCTTGGGATGGGTGCATATTATTTTAATTCTTAAAATTGCAATAATTGTCTCACATAGTGCTATGTAGGACCACCTGTTAGTGTTGTGTGTAAAGAGAATGGTAATAAATTCTCAAGAAGTAGTGTTCAAGTATTACTATCACATCTTATAACATCTTCGGAGGTAGTGTTCACATATTATGTAGTAGTGTTCACATATTATTACCATGACATATTATGTAGTAGTGTTCACATATTACTTTGACATCTCATGAAGTAGAGTTCAACTATTTCTATGCCATCTCCCTAAGTAGTGTTCTAAAGTTGAAAATAGTTAGTTGAGTTTAGGGTGGTAGTTCATAGCAAAGTTTATGGGCCAAGTAAATTGTGCACCCATTTCAAGGCATTTGAGAATGAGTCGTCCCTAATTGTGCACCTCAAATGCCTTGGAATGGGTGCACATTAGGCTAATTCATAAATTTTAAACTTGCAATAATGGTCTAAGGTAGTGCTATCTTGTCAAACGTGTTAATGTTGTGTAAAGAGAATGGTAATTAATTCTTAAGTAGTGATATCTTATCTGAATTGTTAATGTTGTGTAAAGAGAATCCAATGTCAATTAATTCTCACTAAATAATGTTCAAGTATTACTATGACATCCTATAACATTTTTAAAAGTATTATTCACATATTACCATGACATTATATTAAGTAGTGTTCGCATATTACTCTTAGATCCCATGAAGTAGTGTTTACATATTTCTAAGTCATCTCCCTAAGTAGTGTTCACATTTTATTTTACAATCTCATCCAGTAATGTTTCAAAGCATTTGAGGATGAGCTCTTCCATATAATTTTTTTTGAACTTATAAAATTTAATTATATTAAAATTATATTTAATTATATTAAAAACAATATTTAAATTTATATTAAAATTTTATAAAATTTAAAATTATATTAAAAATAAGATTTGAAATTATATTAAAATTTAAAGTTATATTAAAATTATATTTTAAATAAAATTTAATTATATTAAAATTATATTTTAAATAAAATTTAATTATATTAAAATTTAAAGTTATATTAAAATTATATTTTAAATAAAATTTAATTATATTAAAATTATATTTAATTATATTGAAATTAAATTTAATTAATGTAAAATTAAATATATTTAATTTTTTTAAAGATTAAATTGTTTATAATTTTATAAAGGTAACTCTAATAACATAATCAACTGGGAGGTAACCCTGATAACCTATTGCAACGCATTTTCTTCTTATGATATGATCATTTTGCCCATCATGACCATCACAGTGAAAATGGTGAAGTATGGTCGAATCAACCTTCATTTTAAGTAAGCATGGCATCAATGAACAACAAAGATTTTTTTTTGAAGTGCTTTTCTCTTTAGCATCATGAATTTCGAAAAGCCATTCATAAAACGTCATAAGGAAGGAATGGTTAATCTAAGACGGGATGAAAGCGGGGGAATGGAGAAAAACAAATGAAAGAACTAGGTAATACGCCCACACGAAGCACTTCACATCCACGCCCTCACATCCACATGCCCGCCCTGGTAAAAAAATGACGGCGCACTATAAAACACACAAAAGAAATGGCAAGGTAGATACTCACAGTTCACAATTCAGGTGGCCAGGTGGCCACAAGCGGCCATACGCCCATGAACAATAATTTTTGTTGTTATTTTTTAATCATTGAATGTGGTAATTTGGTGGTGATCAAGTAATTTTTTAATCTTATTTAGTAAATGTGAAAAAGTAATCACATAAACGTACGTCTTTATAATGAGCGAAAATTAATTTATCAAAATCTCATCCATTGATTAGAGAAGACGACGAAGAATATGCCAACATTTTCAATTGACAATCCCTAATATTGAAATTTATAATTAAAAGGTTGATTAATCCACCAATTTCAATAAAAGACGAGTATTAATTGAAATTTTTCATTATTAATTTTATCATTAAATTATCCCACATATTACTATCCCACAGATTACGGACCTTTCAAAAGTCATGAGATTATCCCACAGATTACTATCCCACAGATTACGGACCTTTCAGAAGTCATGGAACCTCAGTCCATGTGCCAGGAATGTAGAAACTCTACGTTGTCTTCGTTCATAAATTGGTCCCCCTTTTTGTGACAGCTTGCTCTGCCAGTCCACGCTGTACAGCCACTGGAATTTGACGAGCTACAGCCATTGTATTTGACAGGTTCGTATAAAAGTCACACGTCATTGTTGACTTGTATTCAAATCACTAACCTGTCAAATTGAAGTAATTGTAATGCATTGAAGTACCCACAATAAAAGTAAATGAATAAGTAGCAGGGAGGGTGTCCTACTGCATTACTAGAAGTAATATTGTTATTATTATGTATAGTAGCAGTCTAATTGTGATGTTGAATATAGGGAATTAAAGTTTTTTTTTTTTTTTAGTATTTAGAATTTTGATTTATTATTTTTGAATTTTTAATTTAGAATTTAGTATAACCCTGGAAAGTATTGTTTCATTGGGATCAAACTTTGATAATACTCAGGTATGATATTTTTAATTGGATTTGCATTGTGTTGTGTAGGTAGTGCAATGTGTTGTTATAATTTTGAATGCCCTTACCACATAAAAAGTAAGTGTGGTCATTGTTATTGTATTTTTTTAAGAAATGATGATTTTTTTGGGGGATATTTGTTTTTAAGAAATTGTTGGATTAGTAAATTTAAGTGATTATTTCTGTATAATTAGAATGTCCCTAGAATTTTTCAGCAAGTTGAATCCATTTCTCCATTCAAAAATGAATTTTAAATAACAAATATTGGTTCATATAAATATAAATTAATATTATTGAATTTCAGTCAAAAGAAATCATTTCTTAAAACAACTAGCCAACTCTTTTTTTTATATTAAGCCACTATTTCTCAAATTTTTACTTTTTCCTTAGATTTACTTTTTCTTAGACTAATCTATTATTGGACATATTTTATTTGATTGGACATTAATTATCAAAAAAAAAATTGGATCGAACCCATTGTGCTTGTCATGTCACATTTGATTCAGCAATAGAGCAATTAAATCCATTGATCTTTGTATAACACAATCATATTATAAAAGTAAAAGTGGTTGATACAGAGCAATTAAATCCATTAATCTTTGTATAACACAACCATATTATAAAAGTAAAAATGGTTGATACAGGTTTATCAATGTCATTTTTCAATTTTTCAAACTAATACTATATTAACTTAGGGTTATATTAATTTATTTATTGATTGTTAAATTTATTATTTTTACATAAATTTCAATTAAATTAGAGAATAGACAAAACCTATATTTGAATAAACTTATTTCAAACTAAAAAAAGTTAAAGTATAAACTTATTTCAAACTAAAAAAAATTATTAATTAAAATTTTATCATGATTAAGATTACTAAATGATTTTTATTAATCCCTACTCCCTCTCAAAGTTATGAAGTTTTATAATTTTTTATTAAAATGATTTTTTTTTAATTTATTTTTTTTTTCATATTTTTTTAAATTTTAATCTCTATTTTAAATCATTAAAATAAATATAACTAACATTTTTTTTTAAATTAATAAAAAAGTAAAATTTAAAATTACAACGTATCAAATTCATTTGTAACCTGGTAAATCCAGAAAAAAAAAACTGTCAATATAAAAAATAAGAGTTCATATTTGTATTAATAAAACCAATGCAAAATATGACAAGTTCACATTAAAAACAGTCATTTAAAACCGTATAAAAAAACAAAAAAAAAAAGTAAATAGTGGTTCTGTCTCCATTTACAAACTCTTGTGGCCGCTGTTATGGAGTTATGGTTTTCTGTAAGGATGATGGTGACAACACTTTGGAGACAATGAAAAATAGAAAATATGAATATGAGAGAAGGCATATTGTATACAACACCATTTAATTCATGTTTTATAGACAAATAGAGGTTACATATATAGCATTCAGATCACCGACTCTTAAGAATCTAGATCTTAAGAAAGTGGATCTGATTAGCTAAAAATAGTTAACCTAGAAACTCACACTCACAACAACTGTAAGCATTATCTCATAGTTAACCTAGAAACTCACAGTTACAACAGCTGTAAACATTATCTCTAACACCCTCCCTTAATGCTTACATTACAAATATTACAATCATGAATTACAAAACATAACAAAAGGTTACAACACAAATTTTTTCATGTCTATCTCGGTGGTCCTCAAATGCAGTTACACCCATCTCTGAACTTCATAGACACGCTCTTTCTCTCCATCATCTTAGAGCTACCAATTCATCCAACACAAATACACCCACTTCCGACCATCTTTGAAGTATTTATACAATTGATAATTCTAAACTACCTCAAAGAATAGTCTTGATACTGAAACATTCTATGGAACTGCTACCATCTGTGAATGCACGACCCTCCGCGCTATTCTTCAATTATCTAGGATAGCACTCTGATACTGAATGTCTTCAACAATCAACTCTACAACTTGATCTTGCATAAATAACCCGTAATTGACGATCTTGAAGCACCTAAGTACAACAAGAATCTCCAATTATTAACAAAATTTTAGACATACTCAAACTAGTTATGCATTCTTATATGACGCTGAAGTTCCCACTAGCATGAATGACATCAGTCTATTCTATATTTGGTTTTGCATCATTTAATTTTAATTCTTCATAATTCACTACAAAAATAAAATCACAATAACACTCTGTAGACCAGGAATTACAGTTCTTCTCTATAGCCAACAATACCAAACAACACATTAACAACGACTTTCTAAATCTATGAAACAACGGTGGCTTTAGATCTGATTAGGAGGAAGGGTCACAGTGCTCAATGGAACAAGGAAGAGCAGCAACAAATCTCTCATTCAATCATTGGTGGTCCTCTAATTTCTGGATTATGGATCAATGGGTGGCATTCTCAGCAGCAACGGAGATATTCAATTACAAATAAAAAGTAGCGCCCATACCAGCATATCGATCTCTCTTCAGTTGGGCGTTTCTTTGATTGCAGATCAGCATGGTCTTCTCTATTCAGCTTGTAACGGAAGGCCACATTTCCTCCACGGAATCCTCCACGCACTTGTTTTCAGCGGTTGTCTTTTCGCCCATGCAACAGTTATACAATTATACAATAGATATCTCACAAAGATCACTCCAGTAATTCCTCACACAAACAATATATCCTTCAACAATTCACGCAGCTGCCAGATACATCAAAAAGAATACTACACCTTCTCAAATGGATGGCGTTTTCTAATGAACGACCCGCTGCGATCTCGGCTCCCAAATCACAGAAAATTAATAAAACACACAACTACAAACTATCTACTCCTAGAAAATATGAGAGAAGACATATTGCACACAACACCATTCAATTCATGTTTCATAGATAAAAGAAGGTTACATATATAGCATCCAGATCACCGACTCCTAGCAATCTAGATCCTAAGAAAGTAGATGTGATTAGCTAAAAATAGTTAACCTAGAAACTCACAATTACAACAATTGTAAACATTATTTCATAGTTAACCTAAAAACTCACACTTACAATAGTTGTAAACATTATCTCTAATGATGAAAACAAAATTAAGTTTTTTTAATAAAACATATGCATAGCATAATCATCTATCGGCCATATCGGAACGAAGCCATAAAACATAACTAAAACCCTATAACTATAATAAACAAATACAAAGTGGATATCTAAAACATTTATAAAATAAATGAATTGAAGCTATGGTATGTGGATATCTAGAAAATTAAGAAATATAACACTTGAGCAAAGTATTTATAAAATAAATGAATTGAAGCTATGGTATGTGGATATCTAGAAAATTAAGAAATATAACACTTGAGCAAAGTCCATATCAGATATGGGGTTTTGAATATCGTAGAGCCTATATAATCTAATAAATTGAAACTGGTTCACACTATTACCTCGTCATCCACTAAGGCTATTATGGAATTTTTTTAAGGATGGAATCACTAGTGGTTTTATTACTTCATCTCCAACAATTTTTCCTATACAAAATATTTAGGTTGTGAATTATTGTTCAATCTAAAAGAAAACCCTATACAAAATATTTGGGTTGGGAATTATTGTTCAATCTAAAAGAAAATAAAACAACAATACTATGTTCCTCTTGGTCTTCAAGACTTCTACACACCACACACTCACTCCAAATAGCTTTTAACTCTAACTCATGTACATATAAGCCTGTGAATTTTAGATTACATCCCTCATTTTCTAGGCATTTCCACATACCTTATTTCTGGGTTTTAATTTTTTTAATATAATAATATATTTAATTATAAATAATTATATATTAATATAATATATTAAAGATAGATTTTTAAATAATAAAATAAGTTTAAGTTTGTTAAAATTTGAGACAAAAAGTAACATTATTTGGAAATATTATTGTGTTTTTTTTAATATAATTAAATATTTAATTATATATAATATATTAAAGATAGATTTTTAAATAATAAAATAAATTTATGTTTATCGTTGTATAACATGTTGAAAAAAATTGCCCCGGATGGGGTGACACGCAGGAGAACGGAATGACACTTGGACTCGCACTAGAGCTGTATTTACAGCTGATGGCCGCCACCCTCCTCTTCTCATTTACGTTGATGGTAAGCCACAACAGAGGGCAGGCGATGGAGGTACTCCTCCCTCGCGCGACAATTAACTCTCCACTCGCTCATGAATTTGTTGCTGATATGGATGGACGGAGGATTCGCAAGTTTGCTCGTGGTTTTCATTTTGAGCCCGAGCTGCAGAGGAAAGCTCCTGGTGCGGCATCGACAGAATTTCTTCTTTGTGGGTTCGAACAGGGCCGACTTGTCTGCACTCTGCACTTGCAGTTGCGCTCGGGTTGGCTTCCTCCTATCCCAACCCAGCGTTCGATTGGCATTTGCTTGATTATCATGGTGAGGAGACGAGGGAAACCTCGAAGGGGTTCCGCCTGGGAGGCGCTCAAAACGCAGCGACGTAGGGAGGAGGAGCTTGAGCGAGCCTTGGTTCTGGCCTCTTCCTTCCTCAGGAAGAAGGCGCGGGTCGAGAGGAGGGCAATGCTCAACACCATTGCAGAGCAAGACGCTGGTTGCAGCAGGATTGAAAGGGTAACCGAGCAAGCGGATTTGTTCCCCGGCTGTGTGGTGGAAGAGGACCCGTCAATGGGGGACTGGCTGAGTGAAGTGATGCCAAAAGCTTTGGAGACGTTCAGCACGTGGGACGACCAGAGCTCGCCGACTATGGAAGAAAAGTTCGACCCTCCTGGCTGCGTGGTGGAAGAAATCCCGTGGGAGGGTGACATGCAAGACACTGATGCAGAGAAGATGGAAAAGGCAGAGCAGGCAAAGGCTCAGGGGGAGCTTGAGATTGGCGAAGGCGTTGGGGTGGATCAGACAACTGCTCCTCCAAGTGGCACGGATGCCGAAACACTTGGCCCTTTCTCCAGCGACGCACTCCTGGACTTGGTATTCGGGCTCCGTGGACACATTGCGGACTTGGAACACAGAGCTAGCATCATGGGCCAGCGCATTGATCTGCTCCTCGACGCGCTCTTCGGGGTTCCTGCTCAGCGCAAGTGTCCCCTATGCATGCAGAGTTTCGCTATCGCGGTGGGAACTGGTGGGAGCGACACGTCACCGGGTGATTAGGCTCCTTGTTTTCCTGGTTTTTTAGTCTTTTTGTACAATTGTTATAGGTTTATCTAGACCACTGGCATCTGTCCTGGTTTCCTACGGGCAGGACAGATGCCTCTTTTCTTAAGGTTTTAACTGTATAACTGCTAGATGTTTCCCAATAATGTTGGTTTCCGGTTACCAGCAGCATTTTTTGTGGTGACTATGGCTATGAGACTGGTTACTTGGCCATGATTTTGAGATAATATAAAATAGAAGGTACTATCCCTTTTTTATTTAAAAAAAAAAAAAAAACATGTTGAAAAAAATTAATAATAATTATTTAAATATATTAATATAGTTTATAAAAAAATTAAAATCATTATACATTTATTATTATAGTGTATAACATGTTGAAAAAAAATTATTATTATTATTTAAATATATTAATATTGTTTATAAAAAATTAAAATTATTATACATTTATTATATTTATGTATAGTGTATAACATGTTGAAAAAATTTAATAATAATTATTTAAATATATTAATATAGTTTATAAAAAATTAAAATTATTATATATTTATTATATAAAAAATATCATTAAAATAATTTAATATATAAATTTTTAATATTTTTTTATTTTTTATATGGTTAAATATTAACTTATTAACATTAATTATTATTATATATTTGTATATCATATCTATTAATTATATTAAGATAATATAAAATTAAGATTATATTAATTTTTAATATATTAATATAATGTATGAGGGATTGATAAATACTAAACTTAGTGAGCAAATTAAACATTGTTAGACTTGGAATTTTGATCATATATTTAAAAATTTTATTAAATAATATAAAATTAAGATTATATTAATTTTTAATATATTAATATAATGTATGAGGGATTGATAAATACTGAACTTAGTGGAGTAAATTAAACATTGTTAGACATAGAATTTTGATCATGTATTTAAAAATAAATAAATTGATGTTGACCAATAAAACTTAAACTTTAACATCTAGTATTATATATCTATAAAATTAAGAAATACAACACTTTAGCATAGCAAAGCACATATAAACTAATAAATTGAAACAAAATTTATTCCGAAAACTTTGACTAATTTACATTAACACTTGTTTCAATATACATTTATGCTACTAAAATAACTAATATATTACACTATATTTTTAAGTAAAAAAATATTTATTTTTTTTAATTTGAAATAATTAAATTATTATTAATGCATCCATATATTAAATATATTAAGAAAGTAAAATTAATTCATAAACCATCATTTTAGATAGTACAAATTGGATATTAAAATTTTTATTTTGATTTTTATTTAATTATATTAATATATTAAAAGTTAATATATTAAATACTCATCTTTGTGCAACAAATTAAACATTGTTGTCTCAGAAATTTCTCATTGTGCAGCAGTTTTAACAAAAAAAAAAAACTTATTTGGTTTGAATTCCAATAATGTCTAATTCATGAGCTAGACCACTTTACTCTTCATAAAATAGAACTATCAAATATAGGCATATATATTTCTTATGCTTTTCTTGCTTTCGTTTGGGTGATATTCGATATATTTAATTATAGTGATAAAAAGATATATTTAATTACAATAATAACAAAAATTTAACAACAAACAAATGAGACACAAAGCAGAATTATCAGGTATCTGATAGCTATTGAGGTTTTCAATATCGTAGTGTCCATATAAACTAATATATTTCTTGGGATCAACTACAATGGTTGATGATGCGCGTAGTCTACTATGTGCAATGCAGTTTCAAATACTACGCACCAAAGAGGCTACGCGACAGAGTTCTCAAAACCACTACGCAGTGAACAAACTACTCAGTTTGTTGCACGTTGTGAATACACACACTTTAATGAAATGATTTATAAATGTGGAATAACACAGTGTTAAGCTTAGCACATAAACTCATAAATAAGACATAAACTTGTCAATAAACTTTGGCATTAATAAACTTGATATTAATAAACTTTGGCATTGTGTGCGAATACAAAATACAATGACAGAGATGAGCTTCAGCTTCAATGACTTCTTTTGTTAACTCTTCAGTTGTTGTTGGTTCTCTCTACCTCTCTACTTCTTCTCTACGCATCAATTGCTTCTCTTCAGCATCGTCGACTAACTAAGAGACTCGGACTTATATAGACATAGACTTAGACTTCCTACAGAAGCTAAGACCGACTCAACAATAAAGACTATCATTAATTCGACTGACTCTTCAACCACTTACCAGAGCTCGAGAAGATAGAAATCGGCTCCATTTATAACTTCCTTCTTGCCGACTGAATTTTGAGTAAATGTGTGAATTTGCACTTACAGACTGTCAGACTGACATTTCGACTGACTGACAGACAGCTTGGCAGAGACGTAAAGATCTCACCAACTTGTAATTACAATTTCCAACACTCCCCCTTAATTATAAGTAGGTGGGATTACAAAAGAAAATTACATCAAACAAATTGAGTTTTCATTTTACTGTCACTCATTTTTCACTGCGCGGACTCCCAGACTATTGCGCAGATGATGAAATGCATCTCTTGCTAAAGCCTTTGTAAAAATGTCTGCAATTTGTTCTTTTGACCTGCAAAATTATAAACAAATATCTTTATTATTCACCAATTCTCTGATGAAATGATACCTTGTATCAATGTGCTTGGTTTTCTTGTGAAACACATGATTCTTTGATAACATGATAGTTGAATTGTTGTCACAGAACATTGTTGTTGGTTCATGCTATTCCTGCAACAAATCTTTTAACATCCTTCTCATCCATACAACTTGACAAGTTGCACTTGTAGCTGCGACGTACTTTGCTTCTGCTGAAGAAAGAGTTACTATGGGTTGCTTCCTTGATGCCCATGATACCATATCTATTCCAAAACTAAATGTGTACCCTGAGGTACTTTTCCTGTCATCAATGTTGCCTCCACAATCACTATCAGTGTATCCATTGAGTCTGAAATCTTATGAAATGGAGTACTTAATGCCAAAATCTTTTGTTCCATTCACATATCTCATAATTCTCTTTCCTTCCTTCCAATGTGATTCTTTTGGAGTTTCCATGAACCTTGAAATTAGGCTCACTCCATACATAATGTCAAGTATTGTCATTGTTAGATACATAAGACTGCCTTCCAGTATTTTAAACAATGTGGGATCCACCTTGGACCCTTTATCTTCCTTGCTTAACTTCAATCCTATTATGACAGGTGTCGGTGCTACTTTTGAATTCACCATATTGAATCTTGTCAATATTTTATGCGCATACTTGGACTGTGAGATAAATATGTCAGTTTTGGAATCGTGCACTTCTATTCCCAGAAAATATCTCATAAGCCCCAAATCAGTCATTTCAAATTCATCCTTCATGACTGTCTTGAATTCTTCTATGCCAAAATCACCTATAAATATCAAATCATCCGCATATAAACAAACAATTAACACATTACCTTGTTGATTTGATTTGATGTACAGTGTTGGCTCATTTTCAATTCTCTGAAATCCATTCTGTGTGAGATAGGAATATATGCAATTGTACCAATCTCTCAGAGATTGCTTTAATCCATACAGTTCTTTCTTCAATATGTATACTTTGTCTTCTTGTCCTAGAACCTCATAACCTTGTGGTTGTTCCACATATACTTCTTCTTCTAAGTTTCCATTCAAGAATGTTGACTATACATCCATCTGATAAAATGGACATTTGTACTGTGCGATAATAGCTAACACGGTTCTGACTGTGTCCATGCATGCCACTAGTGCAAATGTTTCATTGTAATCAATTCCAGGTTGTTGTGTAAAGCCTCTTGCAACTAACCTTTCATTTTACTTCTGTATATTTCCTTTTGCATCTTGCTTGGTTTTATAAATCCACTTGAGACTTATAACATCCTTGGCTTCTAGTACATCAACCAAATTCCATGTTTAATTGTTCTCTATGCATCTGATTTCTTCATCCATGGCTTGTGCCCATACATCATCTTTGGCAGCTTCTTCAAAGGTTAATGGATCATCTATTTTTGAAAACAGAGAAAAAATTGAAAATGAATTTGTTGCATCTTCATTATAGATGTCGCGCAGACTTCTTGTCTTTCTTGGTAACAGACTTGCTAAAGTTGGATCTAGAGATGTAGAATTGCTTGGACTGCTTGTTGATGTTTGTTGCGCTCTAGGTGTATACTATGCACCTATTGTTCTTACTAGAGTATTATGCACGGTAATTTGCGTTGCAATGCTATATGTAGATGGGACTGTGCACTGACCTGTGCATGGTGTTTGAACCACTTCATCTTATGTATCATCATGCTCCATTGCATTAATAATTTTGATTGTCTTTTCAATGGTTCCATCCCATGCTTCATTCTCCACGAACTGAACATCGCAGCTGATTATGACTTTTCTTGCGACAGGGTCATACAGCTTGTATCATTTTGTTTCTTCATAATACCCTACAAATATACATTTATGTCCTTTATTGTACAACTTCCTTCTCAGTTTATCTGGTGTATGTGCATATGTGACGCAACCAAAAAAAATTAAGTGCGCCGCATTATGCTTTGAACATGTCCATGCTTCCTGAGGAAATCTATTCTTCACACTCTTTGTCGGACATTTGTTCAAGATGTATACTGCAGTTGCTACTGCCTCAGCCCAATACTCATTTGGCAAATGTTTGGCTATCAACATATTGCATGCCATTTACATGATGGTTGTATTCTTTCTTTCTGCGACACCATTTTGTTGTGGTGTGTATTGCACAGTAAATTATGTGTAGATGCCATGAACTTTACAAAAGTTCTAAAATTCTCTTGAAATGTATTCTCCTCCTCTATCTGTTCTTAGACACTTGATGTAAAAACCACTATGTTTCTCCACAAGGAATTTAAATTGTTGAAAACAACCCAATGTGTCAGATTTATGCTTTAGGAAATAAATCCATGTCTTTCTTGAGAAATCATCAATGAATGTTAGAAAATAAGTATTGCCTCCTATTGATGGAGTTTGCCTTGGTCCAAAAATGTCTGAATGTACAATTTCTAGTGGATCTTTTGCTCTGTAAGACTTGCCAACTGGAAATGATTCTTTGTGTTGCTTGCCAAATATGTAGCCTTCACATATCCTTTCTAGTTTTTCAATCAATGGTAAGCCTTTTACCATATCCTTTGTGTGTAGCAGCTTCAGACCTCTAAAGTTCAAATGTCCAAATCTGAAATGACATAACTAGGAATCATCCTGTATTTTAGATTGGAATGTTACCTTTATCTCTGCGCCATTTTCTCCTTTCTTGATACTACGCGCACTATTTTCTTTATTAGAATTGTGTGCACTTTTGTTGTAAATGCAGTGTTTGACTGCACACTTTTTCTTTTATCAAGAGTTTGTGTTGTATTCTTCTTCTTGACTGGATTTAATGTCAATGGGAACATCTTGTTACTTGTCATATGGATTTTTGCAATAAGAAGATTGCTTGGGCATTTATCCATGATCACACAATGATTATCTTCCATGTAGATTTTGTATCCTTTTTGTAACAGTTGCCCTGTACTCATTAGATTATGCTTCAGACTAGAAACACAATATACATCAGACATAACTTTGTGTTCTCCTTGTCTGGTTAAAATGTTTATACTTCCTTTTCCTAAGACAATGACTTGGATATATGTTCCAAGTGTAACCTTGGTTTGGACCGACTCATCCAAACTAGAAAACAGTTCTATGTTCCCTTTCATGTGGTTACTACAACCTGAATCTAAGTACCATACGTCACATGGACTTGCTTGAGAAACTTTTCATTCAACTGGTGACACTATATTAGGCATCTCTATTATCAATCAGTAGGGTCTGCTGACCTCCCGGTCTTTGGATCTTCTCAATCTTCAAGCTGGAACAACTCTTCGATTCTCTATTAAGATCTTCAAGAATTATCCATAGGTCCTTCTCACAAAACTCTGTCACGCTAACAAGCACCGAGCGCAAGTTTCTCTCACGTGACCACAGGTTGTGACTGCACGCCTAACAAAAGGCGCTTCACGCTTCGAGACCTCGAGTGTTCTATTCCAAGTCACCCAACTATATTAAGTCTCGATCTCTCGATTTCTGAATCCTCCCTAGGACAAAATCTGACGGTCTTGCACTTTCCTCGATCGATGGCTGCAACCGTTTCACGATCTCGCATTTCGCGACTTTGGGGGTTGGTTCGCCTATGTTCTCTCAATCCTCGATTTCTCAATATTTGCGGGTGTCAGATCGACGGCTCACGACTCTCATCGATCGACAGCTATGATCAAGTCACGATTTCACGTTTCACGTCTTTGGGAGTCCCCTTGCCTCCGTTCTCCCGATCCCCGATTTCCCGATAGCGCTAGATCAATGGTCCAGGTCTTTCCTTGGGTCAACGGCTGTGATTGAGTCGGGGTTTCTCTTTTCACGACTTTGGGAATATCCTTGCCTCTGTTCTCCCGATACCTGAAATAGCAATGGTATTAGATCGACGATCCAACTCTTTCCTTCGATCAATGGTTGTGATTAAGTCAGGCTTTTGTGTTTCGCGACTTTGGGAGTCTCCTTACCTCCGTTCTCCCGATACCTGAAATAGTGATGGTGTTAGATCGAAGGTTCATATCTTTCCTTGGATCAATGACTGTGATTAAGTCGGGATTTCACGTTTCATGGATTTGACTCTTATGGAGTCCCTTCAACACTTAGCTGAATTCCAAATCTGTGCACTCCTTGCAGCAGATTATTACGCAAGACTTGGTTCGAAATCGAAATAGATCCCATCATGCACTCCTTGTGTTCTATGTGAACACATTTCACTCACTCAACAGAAGAGAAACAATTGAAACTTATACTAACCTTCACAGTTTCATCCATTCATAACGAAAATTCATTCATTTATGAAAACACAATACCATAGAATTACAAACAGTAACAGTGTTATGCATTTGAGTCAAATTTCCTCTGTCATATTCATTCAAAAGTAAATGGCTACAACTAATATCAAAACAATAACTCAAAACTCAGAAGATTCCTACTAACTCGCAACAGCCTCATTTGGGCGTACAAAACCTCTATTTATCTCAGAGGGTCCTTAGGGTTCCCCCTGACTACTCGTCTACTCGAAAAATGAGAAAAACTCTAACTGGTACCTAAGTTCAGTTACATTCAAGACTCAGGGTGAAACTCCCAGATCACTTGTGATCATCCGCTCCCAAGCATTTGATCTTCTTCTATTTTTCCAATCAACTCCAAAAGATTCACAGTAACTCCTAGCATTTGAGATTCTGAAATGATTCCCAAGCGTTGAGTTGTCCTACCACGCGTGCTTGCTGACAAAAATTCATGAGCTCCTGCACCGACTTTCCATGCTTCTGGATATCAGCTTCATTTTCCCAACTGGCATCGCCTGTCAGATGTCCCTTCCACTTAACCAGATATTCAAGATAGGTCTTCCTATTGGTCTTCTTGCCAATCCTCTGATCAGTGATCTTCTCCATTTGTGGTTTTTCTGCTATAGGCATTTGTTTCTCCCACTAAATCTTATCTTGATCTTCTGATCCATCTGCATCATCTTTCTAGTAAGGATACAGGCCTGAAACGTTGAATATGGTCGATATGCCCACATCATCTGGAAACTCAATCTCATATGAGTTTGCATCAAACTTCCTCAAGATCTTACATGGCCCTATCTTCTTCATTTTTAACTTGTTATATGTTCCCTTAGGGAACCTTTATTTCTTGAGATGTGCCAGAACCCGATCTCCCACCTCAAATTGAAGTTCTTTGTGATGTTGATCAACTCTGTGCTTGTACTCTTGGCTAGATTTGTGTAATTGTCCTATGATCTGTCTATGGAGCTTCTGCATTCCTGCAGCAAAATCTTCTTCTCCAGTGCTTCTGATCTCACTATGTCCCAAGTCTCTCAACTTGGATACTCCCCTGGGTTGCATTCCATATAATATCTGGAATGGGCTCTTTCCAGTTATTTTGTTTGGCAAGTCGTTGTATGCAAATTCTTCTTGTGGAAGAATCTAATCCCACTGGTTATGATGCTCAGTGACCAAACTCCTCAACAAGTTTCCCAAGCTTATGTTTACCACCTCAGTCTGTCCATCTATTTGAGGATGATAAGCTAAGCTGAAGGAAAAATCCATCCCCAACTTCTTCCACAGTGTTCTCCAAAAATGACCAACAAATTTTGTGTCTTTGTCCGAGACGATACTTCTGGGTAGGTCATGAAGTCTCACAACTTCCTTGAAAAATAGATTTGCAACATGTGTTGCATCATTGGTCTTCCGGCATGGGATAAAGTGTGGCATCTTTGAAAATATATCGACCACCAAAAATATGGAATCAGATCCTCTTTGCTTTCTTGGTTGTCCTAACACAAAATCCATGCTTATCGTATCCCAAGGCCTCTCTGGTATTAGCAATGGTTGATACAATCTAGTGTTTTGTCTTGTTCCTTTTGCATGTTGGCAGATTCTACATCTATTCACAAATTTCACCACTTTTGTCCTCATACCTGGACAATAGTATGAACTGCTCAACTGTGTGAATGTTTTATCATGGCCGGAATGTCCAGCCAATCCTCCACTATGCTTCTCCTTCAAAAGGTTGTCCCTCATTGAACATTTTGGTATGCATAACTGGTTTCCCTTTAACAACAATCCCTCTTGAATCATATACTCTACTCACTGACTCCTATCTCTCAGCACAGGATTCGTGCATGCTTTGTATGCCTCCTTGAAATCTAGATCATTACTATACATTTCCTTAAGGTGTTCAAACCCCAAGGTCTTCACCTGAAATTCCTACAGAATCAAACATCTCCTGCTCAATGCATCAGCAACTTTGTTAGCATTCCCAACAATGTGTTTTTGACAAAAGTAAAATTCTGCATAAACTCAATCCACTTTACATGCTTCTGATTCAATTTTTCCTATTTGGTTATGAATTGTAAATCTTGGTTATCATTGTACAAGACAAATTCTTGTGAGACAAGATAATGTCTCCACTTCTTCAGGGCTTGAATTATGGCATAAAATTTCTTATCATATGTGGAGTATTTTCTCTTAGTCTCATTCAGCTTCTCACTGAAATAGGCAACCTGTCTATTATCCTGGCTCAAAACTGCTCTGATTGCAACTCCACTTGCATCGCATCTCACCTAAAATGTCTTTTCAAAATTTGGCAATACCAGAATTGGTCGTTCTGTTATCTTCTCCTTCAGTGTATTGAAGCTCCTCTCTACCTCCTCTATCCATTTAAAATACTTGTGCTTCTTCTTTACTGTATCCATCATTGGTGCACAAATTCCACTGAAATCTCTGATGAACTTCCTATAAAAACTTGCTAATCCATGGAAGCTTCTTACCTCAAACATGCTTCTCAGTGAAGGCCATTCTTTGATTTCTTTCACCTTTTCTGGATCCATCTTCAGCTCATTTTAAGAGATCACAAAACCCAAGTAAATGAGTTGTGTCTTCATAAAAGAGGACTTCTTCATATTTATTAGCAGCTTCTCCTGTTGTAGTATTCTCATCACTAGTGTCAGGTGTCTCAAAAGATCCTCTTTAGACTTGCTAAAGATTAGTATATCATCCAAATATACAACCACAAACTTACCAATGAAATCTTTCAGTATTTCATTCATCAACCTCATAAAAGTACCCAAGGCATTTGTTAATCCAAATGGCATAACAAGCCATTCATACAAACCTTCATTTGTCTTAAAGGTTGTCTTCCACTCATCACCTTCTCTCATTCTTATCTGGTGATATCCGCTTTTCAAATCTATCTTATAAAAGAAGTTTTCTCCACTTAGACAGTCCATTAAATCATCCATTCTTGGCAAAGGAAATCTATACCTGATGGTGATCTTGTTAATGGCTCTTGCATCTGTACACATTCTCCATCCTCCATATTTCTTTGGACTCAACACAGTTGGCACTGCGCATGGACGCAAGCTCTCTCTGACCAAACCATTGCCTAACAATTCATGGACTTGGTTCTTCACCTCCTCATTCTCCCAAGGTGTCAATCTGTATGTTGCTTTGTTTGGAAGACTTTCTCCTAGTATCAGATCAATATGATGGTTGATACCTCTAATGGGTGGTAATGAGTTAGGAAACTCATCCACCACTATGTCAGCAAAATTATCCAACAATTCCTGAATTTCTTCCAGCAAATCATCCATTGAAGTACTTGTAAGGACAACTCTAGGTTTCCTCACCACACCAAACTGCATCTCCTATCCTTTCTTAACTTCTCTCAGGAGTTCCTTCCCGCTCATGAGAAGTATGGTTGTGTTGGATTCCTCTTTCGCTTTCTTCTCCTCTATTGACAGCAACATGTGTGTCCTACCATTCTTCTCCAAGGTGTATGTATTCTTCCTCCCATCATGAATGAAATTCCTATCAAACTGCCATGGTCTTCCCAACAAGATATGGCATACATCCATGGGAATTACATCACATAGAATTTCATCTCTATATCCTCCTATTTTAAATTCAACCAAGCATTGTTTAATAACCATTACCTGGTGTCTTTTTTGCAACCATGATACTTTGTATGGCTTCGGATTTGCAGTTGTCTTCAGCTCCAATTTCTCCACCATATCTGTGGATATTAAGTTGTCATTACTCCCACTATCAATTATCACCTTGCAGACTTTGTCCTTAGTCTTGCAAGTTGTCCTGAAGAGACTATTTCTCTGCACTGGCTTCTCAACTCTTGCCTCTGTTTTTAAGAGAACTTTTCTCAACATCGGGGATGTTCCATCCTCTGCTCCTTTTGCTTCAACATTTCTTCTCTGTGCTTCTGAAATGTGAGCTTCACCTTCTCCTTCTTTCTTTCTCTCGAGACATTCCCAAGACTTATGTCCTTCCTTTCCATAGGTGTAACATCTCACTTCTCCTCCTCTGCCTCTTCCTCTTCCTCTGGAAGAAATTCTTCCACCATCTTGTCTTCCTCGGGAACTTCCTCCTCTTTCTGAGTGACTATGTGGTTTCTCAGTCTCATATTTGGATTTTTGTGCCTTGTCTTGGGAAACTCCCTTGCCTTTGTTCAGAACCGGGCTTCTACCTCTGCCTCGTTGATTTTGTTTTCTGGCCAACTTCTCCTCTGCCTTTAGTTCAAACTAATAAGAATCCTCCACTATCCTTACTGGCATCATGTTGATCTCATCCTAGATTTCATACCTCGGGCCATTTATATACCTAGAAACTTTTTCTTCATCCTTCTCTCTTTCTCCAGTTCTGATGTTCAGCTTGTAGAACTCCTTTGTGTACTCTTTAACTGTCATACCATTATGTCTCAGGTTCTACAATTTCCTGAACAAATTGATCTGGTAATCTTTGGGCATGAATTTTTCCTTCAACTTGGCTACCATTCTGTCCCAATTCTTTATCTTTTGTTTTCCCTTGCTTCTCCTCTCAGCCTGTAGTTCATCCCACCACAGTGTTGTGTGTCCTTTGAGTTTGGTGACAACATGTCTCATCCTTTTCTCCTCATTGACGTCTTCATAATCAAAATATTTGTCCATGTCTCTTACCCAATCCATCAGCTCTTCAGCATCCAAATTACCTTCGTACATTGGGACCTTTTGTTGAAATTACTAAGACAACTGAGAGGGGGGGTGAATCAGTTGTTTTTGTGCTTAAATAATTTTAAGTCTATTAAAACATTCTTAATATTTCTTCAAGTGATCATCAATATTATACAATATATGGACAACATAAATAATGAGCATCAGTCACACATAAGATATACACAGAGACAGATTTTCACGAGGAAACCCATAAAGGGAGAAAACCTCTTCTTCTTCGAAATGATAGGCATTCTTTTAAGTTCTGTACATCATCTATAATTGAGCACCAACTCAATGTGACGCTACTACCTCTGTTTTACAAGCTCCAACTTGTTTGAGAGGACCAACTCTCTGGTTTCTCTAGCACCCACTAGAAGGAAGCACCAACTCCCTGAGTGTTCCAACACCGACTGGATGGAAGCACCTACTTCCACTTATACAAGCACCAACTTGTTTGAGATCACCAACTCTCTGGTTTCTCTAGCACCCACTAGAAGGAAGCACCAACTCCCTGAGTGTTCCAACACCAACTGGATGGAAGCACCAACTTCTAGTTACACATGCTCCAACCTGTATAACAGAGAACACTTGTTCTCCCTTGCACCACCTTTCCACCCTAGTTTCTCTGGCTGCAACCAGATGGAAGCTACAAATCCATATGTTCAAGCACCCACTTGAACCTCTGAGGAAAACAGTCCTCCCTAGCACCTCCCAACCACCCTGAAATATAAAACTTTGCTTTTTGTGAATTTATTACAGTGATTCAATAGTTTTCATTTGCTTACCAAGCTTATCATTGTTCAGCTATGCCAATCTGCTCTGCCTGCATCAGTGTCTCACTTCTTGCATCCTATTCATCTTTCTGATTTTATCCTCTCAGCATGCACACCTCAGATTTATCTTCTTCTCATAGATATGCATCTTTGATATGTGAACTTTCTGCTCTCTTCCACTATTATGTTATATTCATCCTCTGTTCCTCATCTCTGTGTTTTCTTTCCACTGCACATACTGTAATTTTACCTTTCTACGGTTCAATTCATTTTTCACTCGGCATAGCCACCCGCGCACAGTCACAGCATATATCTTTTATCCACTTCCTCTTAGGTCACACCTCGAATCTTCTTGGGAAAAAGCGCCTCAGCAACTGAATCGCCAACCGTCCAAGAACCATGATTTGATTCTGATAACCGAATCATAACTGAACAGTTAATCATAAATATCAATAATAGCCCTTTGATCAGATGCTCAAATAACCAACACTGTTGGATTAAATCTGCAGGGTCTTGCGTTTATTTCTCCATTTCTCATTTCGGCATTTTGGCATTTCGGTATTCCTGTGGTGAAGAGTCTCGACTCTTCATGTTACGATCACCGAAAAGGAGCTTAGCTTGGTGTTAGCTCCTCCCTCTCACATGACCACTGACGGTGACCACAGCCTACACCAAAAGGTGTTTTTCGCATTTCGACATTTCGGCATTTCGACATTCCTGTGGTGAAGTGTTTCGACACTCCAACTCCCGGTATCTGAAACCTACACCAAAAGGTGTTTTTCGCATTTCGGCATTTCGGCATTCCTATGGTGAAGTGTTTCGACACTCCAACTCCCGGTATCCGAAACTCCGAAATGGAGTCAGATCAACGGTCTGGTATTTCGGCGTTTCGCATTTCGACGTTTCGGCATTTTTGTGATGAAGTGTTTCGACACTTCCAACTCCCAGTATCTGAAACTCCAAAATGGAGTCAAATCAACAGTCCGATATTTCGGCGTTTCGTCATTTCTGTGATGAAGTGTTTCGACACTTCCAACTCCCGGTATCTGAAACTCTGAAATGGAGTCAGATCAATGGTCTGGTATTTCAGTGTTTCTCATTTCGGCATTTCAGCATTTCTGTGATGAAGTGTTTCGACACTTCCAACTCCCGGTATCTGAAACTCCGAAATAGAGTTTAGCTTATGATACCCGAAATGGAGTTTAGCTTCTAATCTTGCCATGCGATCATCGTTGTGTTGTTGGTCATGATCTTTTCCATCAATGACAAACACGCATACTCTGCCTCTATTTGAAAACATGCCAACACCTTTATCTTGGCTCTAGCTCCCAATCTAACAATCACTCTTAGAAAGTGCTCTTCGGAAACAGTCTCTCTTGCAGTTTCTTCAACTTCTACTTCTTCACTCTCTGCATCGCTGATGTCTCCAGCATCAGGTGCCCTCCTCTTCATTGCCTCCATCGCCTCTAATATTGCATGAAGTTCTCGCATCTCCCTTTCTACAACCCAATTGGCTAAAGGTTGTTCCACTCGTCTCCTCGGTGGCATTGTGTCGATTGTCTCTCACACACAGAGTGTAGCTTCAAGTTATATCATCTCCTTTATCTCCTTCACCTAAAATCTACATATGAAAATATGCTCTGATACCACTTGATGCAGTTCCCCTACCTCAGCAGGGTTTGCGGACCTCTCGGTCTTTGGATCTTCTCAATATTTGAGCTGGAACAACTCTTCAATTCTCTGCGAAGATCTTCAAGAATTATCCACAGGTCCTTCTCACGAAACTCCGTCGTGCAAACAAGCACCAAGCGCAAGTTTCTCTCACGTGACCATGGGTTGTGACCGCATGCCTAAAAAAAGGCGCTTCGTGCTTCGGGACCTCAGGTGTTATGTTTCCAAGTCACCCAACTCTCTTGAGTCTCGATCTCCCAATTTATGAATCCTCCCTAAGACCAAATCTGACGGTCCTGCACTTTCCTTAATCGATGATTGTGATCGTTTCGCGTTTCACGACTTTGGGGGTTGGTTCTCCTCCGTTCTCTCGATCCCCGATTTCTTGATATTTGCGAGCGTTAGATCGATAGCTGCGATCAAGTCGTGATTTCATGTTTTGCGGATTTGGGAGTCCTTTTGCCTCCGTTCTCCTGATCCCCGATTTCCCGATAGCGCTAGATCGATGGTCCAGGTCTTTCCTTGGATCAACGGTTGTGATTGAGTTGGGGTTTCACATTTCACGACTTTGGGAGTCTCCTTGCCTTCGTTCTCTCGATACCCGAAATAGTGATGGTACTAGATCGACGGTCCAACTCTTTCCTTTGATCAATGATTGTGATTAAGTTGGGGTTTCGCGTTTCGCGACTTTGGAGTCTCCTTACCTCCATTCTCCCAATAACCGAAATAGCGATGGTGCTAGATCAATGGTTCAGATATTTCCTTGGATCAACGACTGTGATCAAGTCAGGATTTGGTGTTTCACGGATTTGACTCTTATGGATTCCCTTCGACACTTAGCCGAATTCCAAATCTTTGCACTCCTTGCAGCAGATTCTTACGCAAGACTTGGTTCTTGCGGGTGATTGTGCACACCTTGCAGTAATCGCTTTGCATTCCTTGCAAAGGGAAAGTTTTGTGCTATCTCTTCTGAGCTTCGGAATCGAAATAAATCTCGTCACGCACTCCTTGCGTTCTATGTGCACACCTTGTACTCATTCAACAGAAGAGAAACAATTGAAACTTATACTAACATTCACAGTTTCATTCATTCATAACGAAATTCATTGATTTATGAAAACATAATAACAGAGAATTACAAACAGTAATAGTGTTATGAATTTGAGTCAAATTTCCTCTGTCATATTCATTCAAAAGTAAATGGCTACAACTAATATCAAAATAATAACTCAAAACTCAAAAAATTCCTACTAACTTGCAACAGCCTCATTTGGGCGTACAAAACCTCTATTTTTCTCAGAGGGTCCTTAGGGTTCCCCCGACTACTCATATACTTGGAAAACGAAAAAAACTCTAACTTCTACCTAAGTTCAGTTACATTCAAGACTCGGGGTGAAACTCCCAGATCACTCGTGATCATCCGCTCCCAAGCGTTTGATCTTCTTCTGTTTTTCCAATCAACTCCAAAATATTCGTAGTAACTCCTAGCGTTCGAGATTCTGAAATGATTCCCAGGCGCCAAGCTATCCTGCCACACATGCTTGCTGACGATGCTCCTGCATCACTTTCCCTAAGACAACGACTTGGATATCTATTCCAATTGTAACCTTGGTTTGGACCAACTCATCCAAACTAGAAAACAGTTCTATGTTCCCTGTCATGTGGTTACTGCAGCCTAAATCTAAGTACCATATGTCACATGGACTTGCTTGAGCAACTTTTCATTCAACCGGTGACACTATATTAGGCATCTCTATTGCGTTAGGAATTTCTACAGCGTGCACCATAAACATAGGGCAAGTTTGGTTATTTGCATTGTGTGACTGATATTGACTTTGCTTGTTCTGATTGTATTGTCTCTTTCTACACTCATATGCATAATGTTCATACTTTTTACAATAATGGCATTGAATATTTTATTTGTCACTTCTTTGACAACTTGACTTGTTGGTACTTCAGTTTTGACCTCTTCCACCAGTATTTCCAGCATTTTTACTGCATCCACTTCTGTCGGAAATTCTTCCTCTGCCTCTAGAGTTAACTCTCCCCCTTCCTCTTCCATGACCTATAGATGACTACATGGAAAATGCATTCTCTGATGACATATTTGACCTATTCAATCTATGTTCATGATTGATGAGGGAAGCTTGCAGTTCATCTAGACTGAACTAACTTGGGTCTTTGCCTTCTTCTAGAGTCACAACAAGGGTATCAAACTTAGGAGGAAGACTCCTAAGCACCTTCTCAACAACTTTTTTGTCTTCTATGGTTTCACCGTGAGACTTAATCTGATTTATTAGTCCAATGACGTGTGTGTAGAATGAATCTACTATGTCTGAGTCTTTCATTGACATGGTTTCAAAATCTCTTCGAAGAATTTGAAGTTTTGCAGTCTTTACTTTGTCCATACCTTGATAAGAGGTTTGTAATGTGTCCCATGCTTCCTTGGCTTGATTTTATTATGAAAATATTGGTAGTATCCTCTCATGCATGGATTGATGTATGTAAAACAACGTATTTCCATCCTTCGTTCTTTGATCTTTCAAGATATCTTTCTCATCTTGTGTGAGAACATTATATGTTTCCTGATCTAATGGTTCCACATATCCATTCTCGACTATTTCCCATACATCTTGACCTCAGAACAAAGCCTTCATGGTCAAGGACCGCATCTCATAATTCTTGCCTGTAAAAGTCGGAGGTTATAGGTTTGAGGTAGAAGTCATATTTTACCTTCAACGAAGTTTTTGCTCTGACAAACTTGTTATGATAGAACCTGCTCTGATACCAGATCTTGGGATCAACTATGGTGATTGATGGTGCGTGCAGTCTACTCTGTGCAACTCAATTTCAAATACTCTGCACCAAACAGGCTATGCGACAGAGTTCTCAAAACCATTGTGTGGTGAACTTATTGCTCAGTTTGTTGTGCGCTGTGAATACACACACTTTAATGAAATGATTTATAAATGCGAAATAACACAGTGTTGTGCTTAGCACATAAAATCATAAATAAGACAGAAACTTGTCAATACACAAAAATCTTGATATTAATAAACTTTGGCGATGTGCGCAAATACAAAATACAACGACAGAGATGAGATTTGGCTCCAATGACTTCTTTTGTCAACTCTTCAACTGCTCCTGGTTCTCTCTACCTCTCTGCTTCTTCTCTACACATCAATTACTTCTTTTCAACACTGTCGACTAACTAAGAGACTCGAACTTATATAGACACAGACTTAGACTTCCTACAGAAGCTAAGACCGACTCAACAATAAATATTGTCATAAATTTGATTGAATCTTCAACCACTTAACAAAGCTCGAGAAGATAGAAATCAGCTCCATTTATAACTTCCTGCTTACCGACTGACTTTTGAGTAAATGTGTGATTTTGTACTTACAGATTGTCAGATTGTCTAACTGACATTCCAACTGACTAACAAGTTGACAGACAGAGAAATCGACGGAGATGTAAATATCTAACAAACTTGTAATCACAATTTCCAACAATATTGAAACAAAATCTTATTCAGGAACTTTATTGGTTTGTGGGAACACTTGTTTCAATATACATTTTGGTATTAAAATAATTAATATATTACACTATACTATACTTTAAAGTAAAAGATGTTCATTTTTTTTAATTTGAATAAAATTAATTCATAAAACATCACATTTTAGATAATACAAATTAGAATTTGCATTTTAATTTTTCATTTATATGGAAAACTTGTAATGTGAATAATTTGCATCATCCATATATATACCATAAAAAAAATTGTTATAATAAAAGTTGGTAAAGTGGATAATTTGTATTATATTGAAAAACTTTTAATGTGTATATGTGTTAAAATATATTATATAATAGTATATTAATAATATTCAATTAGAAATAAACATTTTATTTAATTAATTTTTATAAATTTAATTTAATATTTTTTTTTTATATATAAAATATTAAATATTAAATATTAAAAAAAAAAAATCAATCTGTGATCACTACTGAGTCTTTATCAACTTTGATGATTTTACACAACGCTTTTATTATATAACTTATGCCTAGGCATGCGACAAAGGCTTGTCCTTGAGAGAGTTGTGTGACTGCATTAAAGGCCTATGTGCTGGAGAGAGTTGTGTGAGTGCATTAAATTGTTTGTTTGAATTGTCTCCATTTCGATCGTCACTATGGGAATTTTCGTTTTAGGTTTTTTTTTTTTCTTAGGTTCTTGTTGGGTCTTGAAAATTAGGGATAGTGTTCATTTTGAGCCACAAAACGTTGGAACAATTTTGTTTTTGGAAGACATTGTGGATATCCTAGAAACAACAACCACATTTCCACACTATTCAAGAGCAACCTTTTAAAATTAAACCAACTAAAATGAAAGAAGCTCCATTGTTGTACCACTCACACCAAAATAAAACTACACTCTATTTTGTATACACATTAATACAAATTACACTTTGCATAAATATTGCAGATATATCAATAAAAAAATATAAAATAAAAATTGGAGTGAACTTGAGAACATACCAAGCGTTTTTGTCATCCGACCTCCCTTACCAATAAGAAATGATACTATTCAACACCCACGAAGCAACATAATTAGGGACTTAAGTGTTGAATTTGGTGACAACGAATTCCTCCAAGGATAGATTTTTTATCATATTATTCAACGTTGGTTGTAACTAATAAGACCAAGTTAGAATATAGATGAGATCACATTCATTTCAGTTTCTTACATGTAAATTAATATAAATTTATGTATGCCCATAGAGGCACATGGGAGGATATGAGAGAGCTTGCAAGTCTGTTGTAAATCTCCATGATCTGAATAATAAGACAACTGATACCTATGCTTGGTGGACGTAGCCCAACATTTGGGTGAACCATGTGAAATATCTGTGTTTCTAATCTGCATGATTGTTGATTGTCATATGTGAATTGTGTTTTCCACATTTTCAATTCTAACAAATGGTATTAGAGAGATTGAGTTAGGATCGATGTGTTGAGAGGCTGCGTGGGTGAAGTATCTCTATATGCTATAAGGGAGCATGGGTGAAGTATCTGATCTACTATATTCTTGAAGGGATTGCTACTTCCAAGTCAGCGTTGGGCTCTCCAGGTGGAGGGATCGTCGTTTTCAAAGGACCCTTATAAATTTTCAATTTTATACTTCAACGCTGGCCTGTATAAGGGAAGGGAGCGTCGATCTCCCTTCACGAAAACATTCGCATGTTTTTTGAAAAAGTAAAGGTATGAAGTTTTACAATATTTAGAATTAAATATTGTATGCATAAAACAAAAGGTGGAGGAATTAAAAAGTGAATTTTAATTATCTCAAAAGTGAATTTTATTTTTAAAGCGTGAACAATTCAAGTGGGTGGATGCTTTAAAAGGTGAATTGTTTTTTTTAATAAAAGGTGAGGTTAGTAAAAAGGTTTTTTATTAAACCTTTTTGGAGTTTATACCATTATTCCTCCACATTTTTTAAAGGGCCTTGGTTTTATAAGCAGTGGTTTTGGAATTTTTTCTTCTGTTGATGACGAAAACTCAGAGTGATAAGTTCAAAATCGAGAAGTTCAATGACAAAAACAATTTCAAGATCTGGAAGGTTAAGATGCACGATATGCTCGTGCAACAAGGTGTGGTGAAGGCTCTTTTGGGAAAAGAAAAGCAACCCACGACCATAACATAAGAAGACTTGGATGAGATCAATGTGAGAGAACTGAGTGCCATACGTCTGTGTTTGGTTGATGATGTTTTGTTCAACATTGTTGCGAAGAAGACAGCAGTTGGTTTGTGGACGAAGCTGGAAAGCTTGTATATGATGAAATCCTTGACGAATAAGATCTTCCTGAAAAGGAAATTGTACAATTTGCGCATGAAGGAAGGTACGAAAATAGTTGATCATTTAAATAATTTTAATACTCTTTTAGTCCAGTTGACTAGAATGGGAGTAAAATTTGATTCTGAAGACAAAGCAATTACATTATTGTGTTCTTTTCCCACGTCATGGGATCACTTTATTACCTCTATTAGTTCCAACACAATAGAAAGTATTGAGTTTGATATTATTGTTGGAGCATTGTTGTCTGAGGAAACAAGGAAGAAAAACAATTCAGAAACCTCTACATATGAGGCGATGATGGTCAGAGGCAGACCTAAAGAAAGAGGACAGGGTCAGAGGGATTTCTCTCGGTCAAATTCGAAGGGAAATAAGAGAAAACTTAAGTGTTGGTTTTGTGGAAAATCTGGACACCTGAAGAAGGATTGTTGGAAAAGACAATGAGCCTCCAAAGAAGACCCTCCAAAAGAGACAAAGGAATAAAACACAACTGAAACAGGTTCAGCAATAGGTTCAGGTATGACTGATGAATTTTTATCAATTAGTGTTGGTTCACGTCATGATCAACAATGGTTATTAGATTTGGGTGCTTCAAATCACATGTGTCTTCATAGACACTGGTTTGTGAGTTACCAGTCTATAGATGATGGAATAGTTTACATGGGAAATGATATCTCATGTAAAGTTCTAGGAATTGGTATCATTCAAATTAAGATGTTTGATGGAACTATTAAAATACTAACTGATGTGAGACATGTACTTGAGCTTAGGAAGAACCTAATTTATTTGGGAGTCTTAGACATTGGAGGATATAAGAGTATTGTTCAAGGTGGAGTTATGAAGGTCTACAAAGGAATCCCACTGGTTATAAAAGTGAAGAAGGTTGGTAACTTGTTTCTGTTAGAAGGAAGAACCGAGTCAGATCATGTGACAACGATATCTGAGAACGAAAGTGATTATGTTCGATTGTGGCATCAACGGTTGGGCCATATGAGTGAAAAAAGATTAAAGGTATTAACTGATCGCAAGTTACTTCCTAGTCTAAAGTCTTTAAAGTTGGATTTATGCAAGCACTGTATTTATGGAAAACAAAATAGGCAAAAAATTAAAACCGGAAGAGACACCAGTGAAGGAATCCTTTACTATATCCATTCTGATGTTTGGGGACCATCCCCTACTATTTCTTATGGAGGATCATCACATTTTGTAACTTTTATAGATGATTTCTCTAGGAAGGTGTGGATCTATATGTTGAAAAGAAAGGTTGATGTGTTTACTGATTTCAAGCAGTTTAGAGATTTAGTGGAAAAGATCACCGGTAGGTCTATTAAATGTTTAAGAACTAATAACGGTGGTGAATTTAAGTCAATGGAATTTGAGAACTATTGCAAGGAGTTTGGGATTGATAGGCATAAAACCACTGCCTATACTCCTCAGCAAAATGGAGTTGTTGAAGGCATGAACATGACTCTTCTAGAGAGAGCAAGGAGTATGCTTAGTAACTCCAACTTGCAGTAGGAACTATGGGCAGAAGCAGTAAGTACAACTTGTTATCTGGTGAATCGATCACCATAAACAATAATAGAGTGCAAGATTCCTGAAGAGGTATGGACAGGTCACCCTTGTAATTATTCTAATCTTAAAGTTTTTGGTTGTGAAGCCTATGCTCTAATTCCAAAACATTGGCGTTCTAAACTAGATCCAAAATCAAAAAGGCTTATCTTTGTTGGATATGGTGATTATATTAAGGGGTACAGGTTGTGGGATCCTACTACCCACAAGATCACCATTAACAGAGATGTAATATTTGATGAATCATCTCTCATCAAATCAGATGTAGATGTTCAAATGAAACAGGAAGAAGTACCTAAGTATCAACAGATTCAGTTTGAAACCAATTCAAATATAGATGAAAGTGAACATGAACAAGTTTCTGAAGATTTTCATGAAGATTTTCCTATAGAGGAAGACATGGTTGATGATAACAATCAATAGAATGTGGATGAGCCCCAAATTCTCCTAAGGAGATCTACGTGGGTCAAAAATCCTCCAAGAAGGTATGATGATTTTGTTTCGTCAGTTTCTTTAAGTACTAATGATGACAAACCTCCATGCTATCAGGAAGCTGTGAAGGGTTCTAACAGTGATAAATGGAAAGAATCAATGAAGGATGAAATGAAGGCATTAGAGAGGAATGCCACATGGGACCTGGTAGAACTTCCAAGAGACAGAAAAATTGTAGGTTGCAAGTGGGTCTACAAGATGAAGAAGGGTGTTGATGATAAGGTGGAAAGGTAAAAAGCAAGGTTGGTTGCGAAAGGATATTCTTAGAAAGAAGGTATTGACTTTCATGAGATTTTTTCACCAGTTGTTAAGTTCGTTTCAATTCGAATTGTGTTAGCATTAGTTGCATTACTTGATTTGGAGTTGGAGAAGCTAGATGTTAAAACTTCCTTCTTACATGGAGATTTGGATGAGGAAATTTACATGAAACAACCTGAAGGGTTCATTCAGAATCACAGCAAGAAATTTGTTTGCAAGCTCAAGAAATCATTGTATGGTCTAAGGTAGTCGCCTAGACAATGGTACAAGAAATTTGACTCTTTCATGGTGAGCCAGAATTATACGAGTGAGTATGATCATTGTGTCTACTTTAAGAAATTGAATAATGGCATATAAATTATCTTAGTATTGTATGTTGATGATATTCTTTTAGCAAGCAAAATCATAACTGAGATCAACAGGTTAAAGGCTCAGATGGATAGGACATTTGATATGAAAGATCTAGGAACAGCAAGGCAGATTTTGGGCATAGAGATATTCAGAGACAGGAGGAATGGTAAGCTTTGGTTGTCACAACAGAAGTATGTTGAGAATATACTTTTGAGGTTTGGTATGAACAATGTGAAACCAGTTTCAGTCCCTTTGGTTTCCCATTTTAAGCTTTCTTCAAGTTTATGTCCTAGTACAAAAGAAGATAAGGGATATATGTCTCGAATACCATATGCTAATGCAATAGGAAGTCTAATGTATGCGATGGTTAGTACAAGGCAAGACATTTCACATGATGTTGGGGTTGTCAACAAGTATATGGCAAATCCAGGTAAAGAGCACTGGGTAGCAGTGAAATGGGTTCTTTTGTATTTGAGAGGCACAAGTGATTACTATATCACTTATAACAGTGGTTGTGAATTAGTCTATGGATATGTTGATTCTGATTTAGCAGGTGATTTGGACAAGAGAAGGTTGACTTCAGGGTGTGTCTTTACTCTTGCAGGTGGAGCTATTAGTTGGATGGAAAAGCTGCATAACATTGTTTCTTTATCCACTACAGAAGCATAATATGTAGCTTCTTCACATGCTTGCAAAGAGGCAGTTTGGTTGAAAGGTTTGTTTGGTGAGTTTGGAAGGATGCAAGACAAATTAAAGTTATTTTTTGATAGTCAAAGTGTTATTCACTTGGCTAAGAATCCAGCTTACCACAGTAAAACAAAACATGTACCTATCAAGTACCATTTTGTAAGACAGGTCATTGATGAACATGGAGTCTCTCTTGAGAAAGTGCATATAAAAGAGAACTGCGCAGACATGTTCACAAAACCAGTACATTTAGAGAAGCTACAATGGCGCTTGGCTTCTCTTGTCTTGGAGAAAAGGTGATGAACAAAAAGGAAGGAGAAAGGTATCAAGTTAATTGTTGTCAAGGTGGAGATTGTTGAATTTGGTGACAACGAATTCCTCCAAGGATAGATTTTTGATCCTATTATTCAACGTTGGTTGTAACTAATAAGACCAAATTAGAATACAGATGAGATTGCATTCATTTCAGTTTCTTATGTAAATTAATATAAATTTGTGTATGCCCGTAGAGGCAAATGGGAGGATGTGAGGGAGAGGATATGAGAGAGCTTGCAAGTCTGTTGTAAATATCCATGATATGAATAATAAGACAACCGATACCTTTGCTTGGTGGGTGTAGCCCAATGTTTGGGTGAACCACGTGAAATCTCTGTGTTTCTAATCTACATGATTGTTGATTGTCATATGTGAATTGTGTTTTCCGCATTTGCAATTATAACATTAGGGACCACGAATGGACAACAAATACACAACAATATAAACTCTGTGAATAAAATGGAGAGATGAGGGTGGATTGATTATTGTCTAGATGTTGTTTGAAGAAATTCGTTGATACCATTTTTCATGTCGAACTAGGATGAACTAGAAATGTTTATTCCTCCAGTGATTCACAAAATTGAAAAATGTTTAGAAACCTATCTTTAGAAAATTTTATTTAAATAAATAATAACCATCCACAAAATTGACACTTATCTTTAATAATTGTAAAAGAAAATAAATGGATTTCACCCAAGTCCATTAAATTAGAATGAAGTGAACAATAAAGATTGACAATTTGTAACGGTTTAGTTTAAAAACTCTGAATTTGATATTAAAAACTCCATCAAATTAGAATGAAGTGAACAATGAAGATTGACAATTTGTAACGGTTTAGTTTAAAAACTCTGAATTCGATATTAAAAACTCCATCAAATAAATAAGAGGATTGGATCATAAAAGTAAAAATTTAAATGAAAGAGAAAAAGGTAAAAATCAAGGTAGCCATTTATTGGATGAGAATAAACATATACATCCTCTTCAAAAGTAGTATTCGTGAATAGAAGAATCTTAAGGGGAATGATCGAATTTTTCACACCAACTACTTTGTTAGTCTGTGCCTCAACAGGGACTATAATTTTTAGTGAGTGGTCAATAGTGTTTGACTTTATATCAATTCATCTTCCTTTTGTTATATATCCTAAAGTTTTGTAATTTATTTTAATTTATTTTTTATTTAAATAAAAAAAAATTACTAATTTTTTAAATTGTATGATTGGATTTTTTATTTGGTTGATATAACTTTGATAAGACTAAATACAAGAGGTGGTGAGTCTTTTTTTGAAATTATTTTTCACATATATATATAAGATTAATGGTGAAATGCCATAGTTAGGAAATTGTTAGAACCGATTTGTATTGTATGCTAGTTTAGTCTTTAGTTGGTTCTCAGATCCATGATTTTAGGAGACTGTTAGAGGCTATCCTAGTCTATAAATTTGTACTCAATTTATCAAATTTGTATGCAGAGTGTGTGATCGTAGTCTCACTTGTGAGATCCCTTGTGGCCTCACCATCTTGTTGTGTTATTTTCTAATATATATATATATATATATATATATATATATATATATATATATATATATATATA
>ML776718.1:1049970-1062004 GCA_009831015.1 Picea engelmannii
GTGCAATTGAGATAAAACACTATTCACTAGATTCAATTGCATATTTACTTGTATTTATTTCCACACAAATTGATATTCCTTTGTACTTGGTGCTTTACAAATATCAAATGGAAAAGGTAAATGGTTAAAGGCAAATGGTTGAGATAAAGAAAAGACATATTCTCATGTTTTCTATAATGTCTATAGAGCATAGTGGTATAGGTTCATGTTAACTTGAAAGTTGGGGTAAAAAGATATAGGAGCAAACTTTTATTGGTGCTCACTATTTGGAGTCAAAAGGTAAATGGGCTATATCACTTCCTTCAATGTCTTGCCACAAGATTAATCTTTTGAATAAACATTTCTATATATCATAAGCTACCACATAGTAAATTATAAAGATCTTGCTTTATCTACCTTCCTTAAACTCTCTTTGATTGAGTCCACTACACCTCCATGATTTTAATCCAATATTCAACTTGTAAAATGAGTTAGAAAAGTATAGATTTGGAATTAGTTAGCCCTATACGTGATAAACATAAGAATTAGAATATAATTACAAATCTGAGGAAGAATGTTAGAAAAGTATAGATTTGGAATTAGTTAGCCCTATACGTGATAAACATAAGAATTAGAAGATAATTTATATTGCTTAAACAATGATCATAGAGTAGAAATATTTCCAACTAATATTACACATTATGTTTACCATGGCTCCAAAGGTCAATTTGTATCTCAGGATCAACCCAATCAGAACCCCGGCAATGTAATAGCATCCTAAATTTTTATATTTGTATATGCCACCAATCACTTCCATCCTACTCCTACAACCACTCTTGAATTTAGACCAACCAAATACATTTGTATTCAACAATTTACTACACTGCTCTACTCGAAAATCCACACAAATTACACATACTCAAAGGTTATCAAAGAATACAATACCCATACTAGAATTAAATCTTTTCATTTCACTAGATAAAGAAACAAAATGTATATATGCCACTAACCATTGCCATCCTACTCCTACAACCACCCCTGAATTTACAGCAACCAAATACATTTGAATTCAACAATTTACTATTATCCCAGTCATCCACAAAACTTAACTAATAAACAGCAGAGAATACAAATCACATCATATCAAATGGAAAAACGATAAAAGAAACACAAAGATTTACATGGTTCGCCCAACTTTGGGCTATGTCCACCAAGAAAAGGTATCAATGCTTCTTGTTTTTCATTAATGGAGGTTTTACAGTTTTTCTTACTCACACCCCTCTTCTCACATACATTAAATTAATAATTCTCCCAATTTTACAGTCATAAATCAAACAACTTACTAACAAAATAGTAAATTCTCTCCTACGCATGCTCCAGTGGAATTGATACATACGCAACCAAATGCTAAAGAAGAGGAGTTAATGTAGATGATTGTTCCTCAAATCCAGGGGTTTTGTTGTCACACGTTTCAACAATCTCCACCTTGACAACAAATTTATCTAATACCTTTCTCATTATTTTATTCTAACACTTTTTCTGCAAGCCAAGAGAAGCCAAGCACCATCATAGCTTCTCTAAAAGTATTGGTTTTCTGAACATGTCTGCGCAAATTCTCTTTTGTGTGAAATTTTTCAAGAGAAACTCCACCTTCATCAATGACATGTCTTACAAAATGGTACTTTATAGAAATATGTTTAGTTTTACTGTGGTAGGTTGGATTCTTGGCCAAGTGAATAGCACTTTACTGTCAAAAAGTAGCTTTACTTTGTCTTGCATCCTTCCAAACTCACCAAACAAACCTTTTAACCAAACTGCCTCTTTACAAGCATGTGAAGCAGTTATGTATTTTGCTTCTATAGTGGATAAAGCAACAATGTTCTGTAGCTTTGACATCCAACTAATAGCTCCACTTGCAAGAGTAAAGGCATATCTTGAAGTTGACCTCCTCTTGTCCAAATCACCTACAAAATTAGAATCAACATATCCACAGACTAACTCACAACCATTGTTATAGATGATACAGTAATCACTAGTGCCCCTTAAATACTGAAGCACCCATTTCACTATTTCCCAGTGCTCTTTACCTAGATTTTCCATATATCTGTTGACAACCCCAACTGCAAGTGAAATGTCTGGGCTTGTACTAACCATTGCATACATTAAAATTCCTACTGCATTAGCATATGGTATTCGAGACATATATTCATTTTCTTCTTTTGTACTAGGACATAAACTTGAAGAAAGCTTAAAATGGGAAGCGAACGGGATTGAAACCGGTTTCACATTGTTCATACCAAACCTCAAAAGTATCTTCTCAATATACTTCTGTTGTGACAACCAAATCTTACCATTCCTCATGTCTCTGAATATCTCTATGCCCAAAATCTGCTATGCTGCTCCTAGATCTTTCATATCAAACGTCCTAGCCATTTGAGCCTTTAACCTGTTAACCTCAGTTATGCTTTTGCTTGTTAAAAGAATATCATCAACATACAATACTAAGATAATGAATATTCCATTATTCAATTTCTTAAAGTAAGCACAATGATCATACTCACTCCTTGTATAATTCTAGCTCATCATGAAAGAGTAAAATTTCTTATACCATTGTCTGAGCGACTACCTCAGACCATACAATGATTTCTTGAGCCTGCAAATAAATTTATTGTTGAGATTCTAAACGAACCCTTCAGGTTGTTCCATGTAAATCTCCTCATCCAAATCTCCATGTAAGAAAGCAGTCTTAACATCTAGCTGCTCCAACTCCAAATCAAGTGATGCAACTAATGCTAACAAAATTCGAATTGAAACAATCTTAACCACTAGTGAAAATATCTCATGAAAGTCAATACCTTCTTTTTGAGAATATCCTTTCACAACCAACCTTTCTTTCTACCTTTCTACCTTATCATCAACACCCTTATTCAGCTTGTAGACCCACTTGCAACCTATAGTTTTCATGTCTCTTGGAATTTCTACCAGGTCCCATGTAGCATTCCTCTCTAAAGAATTCATTTTATCATTCATTTCTTCCTTCCATTTTTCACTGTTAGAAACCTCCAAATCTTCCTGATATCATGAAGGTTCATCATCATTAGTACTTAAAGAAACTGATGAAACAAAATCATCATACCTTCTTGGAGGAACTCTAACCTGTGTAGACCTCCTTAGGGAAGTTTGTGGCTCATCCACAATCTGTTCATTATCATCATCATCCATGTTTTCCTCTGCACGAACCTCTTCATGAACACCTTCAGAAACTTGTTCATGTTCACTTTCATCTGTAGTTGAACGAGTTTCAAACTGAATATGTTGATATTCCAGTACTTCTACCTGTTTCATTTGAGCATATTCATTTAATTTGATGAGAGATGGTTCATCAAATATTACATCTTTGTTAATGGTCATCTTGTGGGCAGTAGGATCCCACAACCTGTACCCCTTAATAACATCACCATATCCAACAAAGATAATCCTTTTTTATTTTGTATCTAATTTAGAATGTTGATGTTTCAGAATTAGAGCATAGGCTTCACAACCAAAAACTTTAAGATTAGAATAATTGCAAGGGTGACCTATCCATACCACTTCAGGAATATTGCACTCTATTGTTGTTGATGGTGATCGATTCACCAGATAACAAGTTGTAGATACTGCTTATGCCCACAGTTCCTATTGCAAGTTGATGTTACTAAGCATACTCCTTGCTCTCTCTAGAAGAGTCATGTTCATGCATTCAACAACGATGTTTTGTTGAGGAGTATAGGCAGTAGTTTTATGCCTATCAATCGCAAACTCCTTGTAATAGTTCTCAAATTACATTGACGTAAATTCACCACCATTATCATTTCTTAAACATTTAATGGACCTACCAGTGCTCTTTTCCACTAAAGCTCTAAACTGCTTGAAAACAGTAAATACATCAACCTTTCTTTTCAACATATATATCCACACCTTCCTAGAGAAATCATCTATAAAAGTTACAAAATATGATGATCCTCCATACAAAATAGTAGGGGATCGTACCCAAACATCAGAATGGATATAGTCAAGGATTCCTTCACTAGTGTGTCTTCCGGTTTTAAATTTTTTCCTATTTTGTTTTCCATAAATACAGTGTTTGCATAAATCTAACTTTAAAGAATTTATATTAGGAAGTAAATTACGATCAGTTAATATCTTTAATCATTTTTCGCTCATATGGCCCAACCTTTGATGCCACGGTTGAACAGAATCACTATCATTCTCAGATACAGTTGTTGTATGATCTGACTCAATTCTTCCTTCTAACAAAAAACGGTTTCCAACCTTCTTCACTTTCATGACCAGTAAGATTCCTTTGTAGACCTTCATAACTCCACCTTGAACAGTACTCTTATATCCTCCTGTATCTAAGACTCCCAAAGAGATTAGGTTCTTCCTAAGCTCAGGTACATGTCTCACATCTGTTAGTATCTTAACAGATCCATCAAACATCTTAATTCGAATGCTACCAATTCCCACAACTTTACATGATATATCATTTCCCATGTAAACAATTCCATCATCTATAGACTGGTAAGTAATAAACCAGTTTCTATGAAGACACATGTGATTTGAAGCACTGGAATCTAATAACCACTGTTGATAATAACGTGAAACAATACCAATTGTTAAAACTTCATCAGCCATACCTAAACTTGTTGTTGAACCTGTTTCAGTTGCGTTTGCTTCCTTCATCTCTTTTGGAGGGTCTTCTTTGGAGGCTTGTTGTCGCTTCCAACAGTCCTTCTTCAGGTGTCCAGATTTGGCACAAAACCATAACTTAAGCTTGCTCTTCTTTCCCCTCGACTTTGATCGAGAGAAATCCCTCGGAACCTGTCCTCTTTCTTTAGGTCTTCCTCTGACCACCATCGCCTCATATGTAGAGGTTTCTAGATTGGATTTCTTCCTTGTTTCCTCAGAGAGTAGTGCTCCAACAATAACATCAAACTCAATACTTTCTGTTGAACGGAAACTAATAGAGGCAACAAAGTGATCCCATGACTCGGGCAAAGAACACAACAATGTAAGTGCCTTGTCTTCAAATTTGAATTTCACTCCCATGCTAGTCAACTGAACTAAAAGAGTATTAAAAGTATTTAAATGATCATCTATTTTCGTACCTTCTTTCATGCGCAAACTATACAATTGTATTTTCAGGAAGATCATGTTCGTCAAGGATTTCGTCATATATAAGCTTTCCAGCTTCGTCCACAAATCGGCTATTGTCTTCTCTGTAACAATGTTGAATAGAACATCATCATCCAAACACGGACGTATGGCACTCAGTGCTCTTGCATCGATCTCTTCCTACTCTTCATCTGAAATGGTCACAGGTTTCTTTGATTTTCCCAAAAGCGCCTTCACCACACCTTGTTGCATGAGCAGATCGTGCATCTGGAACTTCCAAATATCAAAACTATTCTTTCCAATGAACTTATCAATTTCAAACTTGGCACTTTGATTCTTTGTCATCTCGGCCTCTGTTGCTTCAAGTATCGCCTCCACTGCTAACACCTCGTCGAGCCAGTTATTTGACAGTTGTTTCCAAAAAAAAAAAAAAGAGTGACCTCTTGTTAATCTGCCTCTTCACGTTCTTGGGCAGCGGGCACCTAGTGCTCGATGCAGGAGGGTGAGTCGGTGGCCACCCACGCACATCTCTCAAGCCAAAACAACAAACTCACGAGGAGTCTGCTCGATCTTGAGCCCACCAGACAAGAGCTTTGCAATTGGCGCACCCTTTAAGAGGAGAGAGCAACGCCGATTTCAAATTTCAAAAACACAGTAAGTGCAGCTTTGAATTAGTCCTCCCTTTAAGACGAGAGACCAACGTTGATGTAAAATTAGCGCTCCCTATGTAAAGAGAGACCAACATTGATGTGAAGGAGGTGCTCCCTATGCAAAAATGGCATTGATGCTCCTCCAACTCGCTACACAAATATGACATGGATGGCATTGCATTGTTGCTCCTCCGAGAATTTGATGCCCGCGACACCCTCTCCTCCAACTCGCTACACAAATATGACACGGATGGCACTGCATTGTTGCTCCTCCGGAAAAATTGACGCCCGTGCAAATGGTATTGTTGATGCATTTTCAGCGGCCTCTGACTGGCTCTGATACCACTTGTTATCCCAGTCATCCACAAAACTTAACTAATACGCAGCAGAGAATACAAAACACATCATATCAAATGGAAAAATGATAAAAGAATCATAGATATTTACGTGGTTTGCCCAACTTTGGGCTACGTCCACCAAGCAAAGGTATCAATGCTTCTTGTTGTTCATTAATGGAGGTTTTACAATTTTTCTTACTCACACCCCTCTTCTCACATATATTAAATTAATAATTCTCCCAGGTTTACAGTCATAACTCAAACAGCTTACTAACAGAACAGTAAATGCTCTCCTATGCATGCTCCAGCAGAATTGACACATACACAACCGAATCCTGAAGAAGAGGAATTGATGTAGATGATTTTTCCTCGAATCCAGGGGTTCTTTTGTCACACGTTTCAACATTTACTACACTGATCTACATGAAAATCGACACAAATTACACATACTCAAAGGTTATGGAAGAATATAATATCCATACTCGGATTAAATCTTTTCATTTGACTAGAGAAAGGAAAAATGTCTAGTGTTTTAGGTTATCCAAGATTAGAGAAATTTCCAACCGTTTGGTTTTACAATAGCACTTTTTCTGGTAGTACGAAACTATATGTCATATTTTCACTGCAATTTATGTACACGTCCCAACATAACATTGAGATAACTATGGGGAAATTATTTGAACAAATCCTTAGCAGTGGCTCTTGAAATTTTTATTAAATCCCAAACATAGTTGGAACTTGGAATCATTATGTGGTTCTTCTGTGGATTGACTTGGAAAACTGCAAATCTAGTAGATTGTATATAAAACTACTCAGAAATGTCTTTAGTAGACAATACTAATTATGTGAAGTGAGTGTTCAAAACAACTACTATAGTTGTTGGAGGTCAGAAAACAGACCCAAAATCTATGCTCAAATAAGTTTTGAGTACAAGGAAAAAGAACAATGTAGAAAAAAAAGTTTTGTATAAGTAATAACATACATTTTATAGTCAAGTACTATTAATTCATTCATAGAAACATATTGTTAAAATGTGACAACAATATAAAACTAAAATTTTGTATAACAGGTAATTTGTAAGTTTGATTGTAAATCTATCTTGTATATGATATTGATAGCTTGTCCCGTTGATGTTTCCTTGACTCACCATCAAGGTTTTACCACTTAAATTTGGTGTGTTATCTAACTTGGAAATAATGGAGCACTAAGTAGTTATGCAGTTGAACTCTACTTATTTTAATGTAGATCCTATTTATCTGTGATCTGTTGTAACCGCCCAAGTAGATATGGTTTCCTATATAATGATGTAATCAGTCTTCAATCAATAAGAGATTGTGAGCATTTCCTCACTGGTGTGTTCTCTCCTAATTCTAAGTTGGTATCAGAGCATTGGATCTCTCGGATCTCCAACGTGGGCTCTAATACCAACTTAGAATTTGGAGAAACAAACATTGGTGAGGCTACGCTCCAAATACTGCTGATATTTTCACTAAGCCTCTTGGAAAGATTAAGTTTGAATTGTTTAGGGAAATGTTAGCTGTAGGAGTCAATCCATTCTCCATTAAGGGGGAGACTTGGAAATAATGGAGAACTAAGTAGTTACTTAGTGTTCTCTCCTGTGACGAACCTCTTCGTTACGACAACAACTCTGATAACAAGTGAAATTTTTTTTTTCTTTGTTTAAGGTGTGTGCTCTCATGTAAAAAGAAACAAACACACTGGAACCTATGACGCCACCCAATGACTAACAAGACGCACCCACGATGGTCACAATAAGAAGACATAAGGAACCCACCAAGCAACTGCAAGCATGAACGAGCATAGACATAAGGCGCACAACAAGTGACTGCAAACGTTTGACGACATACTAGGTTATGCACGGTACAGACACAAAAGGAAGAATCCGAAGTAGTATATTTGACTATTTCTGCACAGGAAAGCAGGGCGTTTAATCTTAGTTTTATGCTCCGGAGAGAGAGAAGGTCAGATAGGCTCATGGCCGTCTGCTCAGGCGAAAACTAGTAATCTCTGTCAGGTGTGTCGCAAGAGTGGAACCCTACCTTTAAAGGGCCCGAGACTCTTGATACGGCACTGGATTCTTTACACAGAAATATTTACACACACTGACTTATTTACTAAGCTACATGGAGGTGTCTACATCCCACCCGACACAAGCAGACCAAGCAACCAAACAATTACCAACTAGTACAATAATAATCAAGGAATCACCACGTCCTCTATGGAAGGCGCAAGTCAGAAGGACTCCGACAACGCCGGACCATTGTTAGGACAAGACGTTCTCTAAGACACAAGGGACATTAAATTACAGACCAGTTTCTCCATTGATTCCATTAATTGTTGTTCCCGATTACTAACTCTTGACAACAGATTGTACTTCGCTCAATGACAGTACATTATAAGTTAACAACTCAACAAAATCTCAACAATACCACCATAACTAATACCACAATCGCTACTGTTAAAAATAACTCTTCAATAATTTAATCAACCTCTTATATGTTACCTATACCATAAAATTTACAATAACATTTACCGTCCATGATAACCAATTCGCCTTTTATATTTCGAAAACATTGCAGCACTTACGCTTTCCATACATTTGAGATGTTTCAAATAACTACAATATTAATTTTGATCTTAACCGTTAGATAATATGCTAGCCCTCGTTCAACTATATGATGAAAATGCGTTACTAATTAGCTTACTGCATGATGATATTTTGGCTTTAAAGATGAAATAACATTGCCACCATATCTTATATTACAATAACTAGCAATTAAAATTACAATCAACTTACCAATCATGTTACCCACACCAACCTTATATTTTATTTTATATTTCCATAAAGTACTACCCTTCCATATTACCCACCAGATATTTTAATGAAGTTACTCCACACATATTACAATAGCAATAGGTTACAATTAGGTAACAATGCCATTACATACTATTAAAATAACTTAGCAATCTACACTATCCACAACAAGACTTGGGTATGTTTCTTAACCCTAACTCACTTTCTATATCACAATAACCCTTCAATTAAATAGTAAGGATTTTACATTTTACTATTATTAAGAAAATAACACTACACTAACAATACCATAACCTAATCGTATCTTTACTTTGGTATTGTAATGATATTTTGATTTAAACAATAACCTAATCATATCTTTACTTTGGTATTGTAATGATATTTTGATTTAAACAATCAAGGGCCTTTCGTGGTATTGTTTTTCGCAACAACTGAAGCTACTAAAACGAGACCTGTAATTAACCATATCGTTACCTTTATGTTAAGTGGCCTTGCCATTAAAAATAATAACAATCACATTTTATAATCATTATAAAATTCCTAAACAATAGGTACAACGACTATTCCCTTAAGTAAAGTAAAAACAATAATTCATCTACCCCACCTTCACACCCGAACAGAGTTGAAGTTGTCAAAAGAAAAAATCTAGCCGCTGAGAGCGCCTGCCAGAGACCCAGCAGGCCACTGTGGCGCGTATGCCTGAAATTTATTGGGGTTTAATTTGTAGGTAGAAAAGTAGAATCCACAGCCTTGGGAATCACGCTGACACCCCAGTTAAGACAGGCAGCGTTTGAGGTGCAGGATAACATAGACGAGTTGTCAATAGGAGACCATCATCTCAATGCGCCTTCAAGGAGCAGATATATTCAACAAATCGCCTTCAAAAAGGGAGCAGAGGTAAACAAACTTAGAAACGCCCTACCAGGAGGTTCTATCGTACAGAGTCGAAAATAGGGACTCTAAGGCTACGGTGTAACATGCATTGTGTTTCAAAAAATTAAAAGGAGGCCAGAGTCAAAAGTTGTTCGTGAAGGAAGTCGCGTTGTATGTATGGGAATCTGCCATGAACGGTCGGACGCACAGGAGAGAGGGGTGTGGTCCCAAGAACGAGACGCATAGGTTATAGACTTGTCTAACTCGGCGAAGCCTCAATTCGCACCACCATCGCATCCATATAACGCCACAGCCATTCAAGTCAACATAAGAAAAAGGCTTTAAGCATAATCGGATTGACTAGAACATTGACAAAGGTTTGCTTGGAGAAGTACTATCAATGAAACGGTGAACGCAGGGGCGCTGGCCATCAACAATTAGCAGAGGGGATGCTAAAGGAAACGATTCCACAGGACGTTTTCTGTCAACGTAAGGTTAAGGCGGATTGCCAATATGAGGAAAACACAACAATTAACACTAAATTTTTCTAAAACGAAGTGACAGAACACTCGTTGCCAGATTGAATTCTCAACTAATTTTTACAAACGAAATGACAGCACATTCATTGCCAAAATGAATGCCAGATCTAAACACCAGATCAACTGATCTTAGAATAAAAATTGCCCAACAAAAATGCCAACATTGAGTTCTCAGATCAATTTACCAAAACTAAATGCTCATGGTGATATACAGAACACCAGCACTAACCAAAAATGCCCATAGTCACTAAAAATGCCAGCAATAATATAAAACGCCCCAGTCACAATGGAAACACCCACAGTCAATGAAAAATCGCCCACAGAGAAGTAAATACACCACAGTAAATTGCAAAAACCCCCCACAGAAAGGTAGAATTCCCACGACAATGTAGAAACACCATGGTTGAATGGTTAAAACGCCCTCGGTGAGATTGAACACCCAAAGAGAACGAATTCACCCTCAGAGAAAATAAAAACGCAGAGATATAATCAAATTGCGGAGACACCGTTTGATTGTTGGGCGAAGAGGAAAATGTAGTTGAGTAAAGGAGGGCCAAACGGCATAGAAACACCAGGTAGTTAATGGTTGGGGGCTGCAAAGGGTTTGGGTGCATCAATATAAGGGTAACTTAAAATAAATAAAAATAAAAACGCAAGCCTTCACATACTCTTCGGCAGAGGTAAGAGACAACAGGTTTTCCTAAAAATTTGTTAACTTGCAACCATTCATTTAATAGAGGCCTTATTGCCAGATCCGAATATAACGACAGTAAGTAAATTTCAGAGCGTAAAATCTCATTCCTCAAGTTCATTACAATTTCCAAACAAACTTCATTTCAACAATGCATAGCGAATCTTTACAATTTCCAAACGAAGCTTCATTACAGAAATCTTTTTGCCAAAAACACAAACGCAGAGATGCATAGCAGCAATGCCGAGAAATCCTTTAACCAAACGCAGAGAAGGGTTCATATACAACTTTAAGCATTTCAAATTATTCTTAACAACAAACCTACTTGCGTACCTGTGACCGACGGAGAATAACCTGAAGGTGCAATCCTGCACTTGAGCTCCGTGCCGCTCCCGCTCACCGACCGTCGAGACTACACCGGTACCTCCCAACCAATCGATAGGGGTACTCTGGTTCCCCCTTAGCCCCCCGAGCCGCAAAGGGGCCACACAAATCCATAAGGTATGCCTAGCTTCCCAGCTCGCCTCCAAGGCTGAGCTACCACTCCAATACCAGCTGAGAAATTCCCAACTCCTCACAAGCAAACAGTCAAGTCCAAATCCGTCAGCGTAACGTTACGCTAATAACCCATCCCCCATCTTCCTCATCTACCTTTCTTTTATAGAATTTTGAGACCCCCCCTTGCCCTAAATCACATTTCATTTAAGTTTTAATGAAAACCCCCTAAAAATTCTCTGTCTTACAAGTGTCACTCATCCCCCACGTTTCTCCAAAATTATTTTCTTTAAATTTATTAAAAGGCTCATTTCCCTATTTTTATTATTCCCTTTCTTTCTTTTTTTTCTTTTTTTAAAACCAAAAAGGTAAATGCGCTAATTGATCTTTTCATTTATTATTTATTTAATTATCTTTTGTTCTTTCACAAGTTAGGAAATAATTTCTTCTTTGCAAAATTTTAAAACCATTAGTTTTAA
>ML776718.1:1072272-1082452 GCA_009831015.1 Picea engelmannii
TTATTTAATTATCTTTTGTTCTTTCACAAGTTAGGAAATAATTTCTTCTTTGCAAAATTTTAAAACCATTAGTTTTAATTTAATTCTTACTCTCATTATTTACCCCAAGAATTTTATGAAGACCTAACTATTACTTAAGTGGGATTTTGTTTGAATTTTTTTTTTATGCTAGGGCCTTTTTCTTTAAGGTTACACTAAAATTTTTACCCTAGAAAACTCTTAGGCTTAGGACTTAGATTCTGAGCTAGGCGACAATTGGTTAGGGAAGTTGTTTAAGGATTTCTTAAGGCGTTAATGTCTTAGGGCCATCTAGGTTTGTTTCTTCATCATCATCAATGCGACGTGCCCTTCAGGACGCACTACGTGCTCCAAGGGTGCCACTCGCCTCATTCGTTTCTTTCGTGCGATGTGCCCTTCAGGATGCACCATGTGCTCCAGGGGTGCCACTCGCCAACTTGACTAATTGGTAGACATCTATAACCCCTAGAGTCAACACTCCACCAGGTGAACTTGTGGGAGACTAAGGGCTCTAAGGAATAAGGCCCCCGCCTTATTGCGTGCCCCTTAGAATCATCGGGAGCGACTGTCGCAGTCTGCCCTCACGACATCGTGGATCCTCTCGAACTAGGTAATCGTTAACCTACAATTCGTGCCACGGCGAGAGTGCTAGTAAGCTGTGGCAGGGCTGCTATCCACACCTCTCCCTCAACCTCTCTGGAAATCGTCTGTGGCCCCTTTAATCCATATGTGAGTCTGGTCGGAAATCTATCGTCAGCCTGCATCATCAACAATCATGTCAGAACATGTCAATCATCAAATCATCAAATCAATGAAATATCACAGTAAATAAATCAACCCAATTAGCACACTCCCTGACTCAATCTAGAGTCCAAGGGGTTCCACCGATGCCTATGCATCATCAAGGTCCAAAACCCTGCACACTCAATAAAACTGAGTCAATAGCACCTGTCTACATCAAATAGTAAAACATCATGTCGTCTATCATAATGCATCATAATCAAGTATAAATGTTTTAACATCAGAAAAGTCCAGATCACTTGCGAGCAAGTGTCCTCAAATAATAAGTTTTCTCAGTGCGCCAGAGCAGGATGTTACATCTCCTAAGGGGGAGACTTGTTTTAATGTAGATCCTATTTATCTGTGATCTGTTGTAACAGCCCAATTAGATATGGTTTCCTATATAATGATGTAATCATTCTTCAATCAATAAAAGATTGTGAGCATCGCCTCAGTGGTGTGTTCTCTCCTAATTCTAGGTATCTGATTTATTGATTTATCTTTCTTGTGATTCGTTTTACAATTAATATTGTATTTCATAATCTTAAAATACCAACAAGTGTGGTATTACAGAAGAGAGCACAAAGGTTGAGTATGTGCACAGAAAATCAAGGATTTGGGCCCGAAGGACGAGAGGTTTTGTTGGTTCTGTGCTGCGAAAAGAGTCTGTGTGCATTGAATAATAGAGGGACACGAGAAGTAAGGAGAATACATGTGGGTCGAGAACAATTGGTGAGTTGCTTGCTTTCGAGGAGAAGGAAGCAAAGCCATAAATCAATGGAGGTTGAATTGTATCCAAGAGGAGGACCAAAAATGGTTGTTGCTTGCTATAGGCCACAATTCATCTGAGGAGAGTCAGAGGTAGAAAATAGAGTTTCCAAAGAAAGCTAGCCAACTAGAGTCTACGATGGTTGAGAGGATACTCCAGTAGAGCCACCAAGTAGACAAGCCATGAGTAGTAGAGCTTCCAAGCAGGATAGTTTCTTGGAGTCCACGGAGGTCGAGAGGATACTCGTTTTTGTGGAGATCGAACCCTAGTGGAGGTCACCAATTTTTATTTATTTTTAAATTCATATAAAAAGAAATCAAAGTTTGATTTTGAAAGATAATTTGAAAAGTCTGCCTTTGTTTTGTGGAGAATGTAATGTAATGTTTGGAAGAGAATAAACATGGTGGATAAGAGTTTTGGGATGTGAAAAAGACCAGGATAATGATAAATATGGTGCATCATAGTTTTTAGATGGGAAAAAGAAAATTATTTTATTTTATTTTATTTATGAAAAAAATAAATATAATGTAAATTTTATATATTTTGAAATTTTTATTTTTTTGAATTTAAACCACCAACTACATACAATCAATAACAATAATCAATGATTAAAAGCATGAATTGTAAGTGCATTTAATTATAAACCATGTTTCAAAAGTATTAATTGTAATTGTAAGTGCATTTAAATATAAACCATGGTTCATATGTGTGCGTGTAGAAGGTTCGTACAAAGTTGGCGCGCCTGTAATTAATGGCATAAATTTCAACCAATGTTTCTCATCATCAAATGGTTGGCATAGTGCACTACTTCACAATTTTTACAGTTTTTTTTTTTATCAAAAGAAAAATCGCTCGAAATTATATTGATTATAATTTTTTACATCTTCGTCAAATGTAAATAAGACTGATAAAAGAAAATTGTCCTACTAAATAACTCCATTAACAGAAAAAAAAATTCCTTCGACCCAATCATGTCTTCCATGCTATCCTATAGTGCACCTGGATAAGCTGCTGAATTATATCGGCTTTGCCCAACCTTTAACATTAAATAGGTGAGTCCCATAACCACTTTCAGATGATAACTAATGCAATCCATTCAAAATAGATTCGATAATTAGAAGATGTTTATAAGATTAGTTGGGCCCTCGCTTTCACCATCCCATGTAAAATAGATCAGTTTACCTTTGGGCGAGTGTAGTGCTTTCTTAGAAAGCTTGTCCGCCTCCTCATTTGATTCCCTATAAATATGTTGGAAGTTTATGTCTTGAAAGACTGTCATAAGTTCTCTTATCCTCATCTTCCACCCTTCGATATTGATCGCTTGCAAGTTACATTTTTTATTGAGCCAGTCGATGATTACTTTAGAGTCTCCCATGACCTCTAGATGCAGAATATTTAGAATATTTGCAATCTAGAGTAACACCCATGCTCCCATCAATTCAACTTTTGTGTTGGTTTCTGCACCGCAGCTAAATAGCCATCTATAATCCGGAGCCCCGATACATCTCAACATCCCTCCTACTCCGCATCTTAAGCCCCCTAACTCTGTTGCCCCGTAAAAAAAGGCCATTGTATAGCCTTGAAGTCTGAAGAAGGGTTTTATTCTCAATACTTGGGGTTTTTTGTCAACTAATATTTTATGGAGTGCACTGAGAATCTTGATGACCACTGTAATTACCGATGGGAGCTTCCCTTCGAAAATTGCCAAATTGTGTTCCTTCCAAATGAACCAGGACGTTATTAAAGGGAGAACCTTGGGTGCTTCTCTATTTTGGATCCAAGTTTCCATACATTCAGCCAAGGATGGGCCAGTCCAACAAAAATTTATATTTAAATGCTAAGAAAGTGATGCCCACACTCTTCTCAAGAAATCACAATGAATGAACAAATGTTGGTTGTCTTCTGTATTTTTTTTACATAAAAAACACAGGCCTGAGCCTATCCACCCTTTTTTAAGGAGTACATCCCAAGTAAGCACTCTGTTTTCTGATGCCAATAGGAAAAAAAATATTATTTTAAGTTGGGTACACCATTTCCAATAGTCTAACTTCCATCCTCTCCAAATTGGCCAGGAACGAGTTGAGAAAAGTGCTTCATAACAGTTTTTAACGGTGAATGCCCCCGACCGGTCTCCTCCTGCCCAGGTCAAAAATGTATTTGTTTGTGGCTGCCAGTGTAATGCCTTCTCCATTCAATGTTGTAGTGAAACTTGTCCATTCTGATACCCAAGGGCCCGCTAGACCCAAATCTTCACTAGATTTCCAGCGCTCTGTGCAAATGGAGTGGTTCTGCGTCTTTGATGCATGTGAAAGGAGGGAAATCTGAATCCTATTAAGAAACAATCGTAAGTCATCTCTTAGTATGGATCTTGTACCCAGACCAAGAATTTTATCACAGACGATTTTAATAAGCGTTCCACTGCCAAGTATCCATGTGATCCAGTTGAGGATGATGGGTAGAGTGCGTTGTACGCTGGCCCAAAACCTTGATACAGATCTGACTTTAAGTTCTGATTTTCTTAGCCATTCAGTAAGAGAGGAATTTTTAAGATACTTATCTCTTACAACAGAGTGCCATAGACTTTCCACAGTTAGCATGCGCCAGAGTGTAACAACATTTAATGACTGATTGAAAAATTTTAAATCGTGAATTCCCCAGCCTCCATTCCTTTTGGGTCTTGACAATCGCTCCCAGCTACATAGGTGAATCCATTGTCTGTCTTGGTGACCATTCCACAGGAAATCGAAAATCAATTTCCTGATTTTAGTTAATACCGAGCAGGGTAATGCTTCCATAGACATCCAATTGATTGTTTGGCCTTCCAGAACAAATCTTGCCAGGATATACCTCCCAACCAATGAGAGCCACCTGTTGCCCCAGAAATTGATTTTGTGAGAAATTTTGGTCATAATCTAGTCCCAATCGCTTGCTCGATGTGTCTCGGTATTCAAGTAGTAGCCCAGGTAACGGAATCCAATTATAAGATCATTGAAGGTAAAGTTAAGAGCAGATTTGAAGTCGTCCAGCTCATGATATGAGAGGCCAGGGTAATGGGTTGTTGATTTTGATAGGTTCATTGCTAGTCCAAAAGATTTACAAAAGAGAATAAGAAGTTTATCGATCACTCTCCATTCTAATAGGCTAGCTTTGCATAATATAAGGATGTCATCCAGGAAAAGAAGATGTAGGACAATGGTGTAGCTCGCAATCTTTAAACTTGTGATAGCACCCTCTGCTTGACTTTTTTTAATAAAAGGCCGAGGCCCTCCATGATAAGTATGAAGAGAAGCGGTGATAGAGGGCATCCCTATTGGATTCCCCTTCCGCTTTTGAAAAAATCAGTAGCTTCCCCATTAATAAGGACAGCAAAGGAAGAGTCCCCGAGGTGTAGGACAGTCGGTGACGGAGTGTGTTGTTAAGCCACTCCGTGATGTTAAAGTCACCGGTTCGAAACCTGCGGGGACAAAAAATCCAACCATGTTAAGGGTTGGTGTGGCTTAGGCCGGGTGCGATCCCCGGGTGATTTTGACGTCTTAGATGCCCCTGAGTCGCGGTTTCTCAAGCCACAGGTTAATCGCGTAGCCAACAGGTCTCGCACAAACTAACAAACAAACAAAAAAAGGACAGCAAAGGAAGATGAAGTAATGCAAGACATGATCCAGTTGGCTACATACAACCCCACCCCAATTTTCAGAAGGATCAATCTGAGAAGATCCCAATCAATACAGTCGAAGGCTTTCTTTAAGTCTAGTTTGAGGACTAGAGCTTTTAACTTCTTCTTTTTTATACTGTGGAGGCTTTCGTGTGTCGTCCCGATTGCATCTTGAATGTGTCTACCTTCTAGGAAACCCATTCGTTCAGGACAGAGTGACTTTGACAGAAAAGGCTTGATACAATTGGCAATGATTTTTGAAATAAGCTTATATCAAAGTTTATAGAGGGAAATAGGGAGGAAGTCCTCGAAAGTTTTTGGATTATTGACTTTCAGAATCAGTGTCAGAAAAGTTGAGTTTAGGCCACCGACAATTTTTCCTAAAAGTATGGACTCTTTGACCATCGCTAAGAGATCCTCACCAACTTGATCGAAGAAGTAAACAAAAAATTTTGCTGACCAGCCGTCCGATCCAGGGCTTTTTTCTTTCTTACAATGAAGGAGAACTGATTTTAATTCTACCATAGTAACCAGTTTGTAAAGTGTATCCACTTCTTCTTCACTGACCATTACTGGGAAAATTTCTAGGATTTTACATTGTTCTTAGATATATTAGGTAATGAGGAAGCTCTGTAGAATCGCTTGAAGTAATGGACTGCTTCTTCTTTAATTCCCTGTTGATCCACCACTTTGTCGCCATCATCCTTGTTTATTTCCCAAATATGTTTATAAACTCTGTTATGACTAGCTATCTTATGAAAATATTTTGTGTTCCTATCTCCGCCTGCCAACCAGAGCGCCCTGCTTCGCAATCGCCAATGCTCCTCCTGAGATCTTAAAAGTTCATTTCTCTCTATTTCCAGGCACCTCAAAATTTCCTTTGCTCCTTCCTCGGTGTAGTCAATACTTAGAATGTTAGAGTAAGTTTTAATTTATGATTCTATCATCACTAATTTTGCTTTATTCTTTGTCTTCAAATTTTTATTCCATAGTTTTGTAACTTCTTTAAGGCCCTGTAGTTTCCAAATAATTCGTTTTTGTTTGCCTCTTTCAGATAGATAAAGCGGATCTCTCCAAACACTTTCCACAATGGATGAATAATCCTTTAAACAGAGCCAATGCTCATTAAATTTGAACGGAAAAACTTTGTAGGCAGGCGGAAGTTCTAACTATAAGAGGACAGGAGCATGGTCAGAGACATAGGGCATCTCGACCCATGATCTGTAATAACCAACTTCGGATAGAAGTGAATCAGATACTAGACATCTGTCTAATATTCTATAAATAGCTTCTTGTCCCTGGCGACCATTCCTCCAGGTTAGAATCAGTTTCGTCGACTTTATGTCAATGAGGTGATTTGTTGAAAAAATATTATTGTAATAGCCATCCACTGTGCCTGTCTGATTCCCCCCCTATGCCTCTTCTAGATCAAGAAGGAGATTAAAGTCTCCATCTATTATTAAATTATTTATTGAAAGGATGCCACTGTCATCCAACGAATTCCAAAAGATGTATGATTGATACAAGGCGCATAGATATTAAGTAAATTGGCATTCCTCTGGAAAATAAGACTCTTACCTGATAATAAAATGCCTCCCACCGTAAGAGAAGGAGCCAGCTCGAAAAGTTTGGGGTCCCATGCCGCCAATAATCCACCTGAGGTGCCCACAAAGCTTACCGATCAGACAACCCACATCGGTTTGAAGGAAAGAAAAAAATCCCTCGATTTATGTGCTGAGACTAAAGTTTCTTGTAAGAAAATGATCTTCAGGCATGTAAGTGCCAAACAACGTCGAAGTGAAGCAGCTTTGAGGGTGCCTCCGATCCCTCGAATGTTTAAGGAGGGCAATAACATTACTTTTCCCTCGCTAGGGCTTTCACTGCTCTAAGTGGCCCAGTATCACTGGATGAAGGCATAGACTCAGAGATCTTCATTGAACTCTATAACTGGTTTTTCCGAACACTTCTCGTCTTGATGGGGGAGATCTCATCTCCTAACCCTCTCGACCAAGCAAAATCTCTCCCCTGGCTAGCCTGTTTGTTCTTGGAATTTGTAGTCATAAAAGACTCCCCACTATCGATGCAAGTCCTTCCTATAAAAGTGGGTAGTTTAATAGCCTGTTCCTTATGCTTTAAACTAGGAATCAAAGAATCTAGTAAAGAGTTAATGGTGCTTTCAGTCTCCTCTGGTTCTCTTGCACCTACCTCTAGGGGAGAATCATACATGTCAATATGAGTAGGGCTATGGGGAGCCACGGATACCCTCTCCTCACTCCCTTGAAATTTGCTACTGGGTGTGCCTCCTAGAAGATAAAAATCTGAAGAGGTCAGTCGCCTCATCTTTGAACAGTGTGTAATGGAATATACCCATTCTGATGGTAATAGTTGCTTCTCACTAGTCAAGACCCTTTGCAATACTGAAGAGGAGGGTCCTGCTTCACAAGAAGCTGGAGGAAGGACCTCACAAAGCGGAACATGTGGGTCGGGAAAACTTGGTACAAAAAAGTGGGGTGAGGGGTTAGCAGGCCTTAGCCCAGGGGGAAAAGCTCCATCTATGGCCCCTTCCATATCGGACAGCTGCATCTCCAATGTATCTGGAGAGGAAACGCTCATCACAATAGAAGAAGAGAGATTGGTATCACGGCTCACAGGTGGTGGACCAGCATAAGTGTAATTAGAATGAAACCCTTCCACCCCAGTGTGGTGATTCTCCTTGCCAATACAATGAGAGTTTTGTAAACCCTCGGCACCCCCTTTTGAACCTGAAGTAGATTGTAACAACCAGTTCGAATTTTTGACAGCTTCCTTTTCCCAGGAAGATAATGAAGAAAAGAGAGAGGGACAGTGTTGTAATAGCTTACTCGAGAGAATAGTTGAAGAATCTGAGGGAGGTCAGTCATAGGTGTTGAAAAGTGAGGATGGACCCCTAAGGTAATATCTTCATCCATATAAGTTGGCGAGTCTTCCTGGACCAATGTTTCTTCAGTCTTCTCCTCAATGAATTTTTCGGGGAAATCCCTTCGAAGGTGGCCAGTGTAGTGACACCAGTTACACCTGAAGGGAATTCCCTGATAATCTAAATGTTGCTTTGTATGCCTACCTCGCCACTCTATGTCCATCATCTTAGTCAATCCTTCATGAATATCGATCTCCACCAATATCCTGCCCACTTTTCTAGCCAAGGACTCCATAGCCTTAGTATCTAGAGAAATAAAACGCCCCAATGATTTTCCAAGTGCCATCAGGGCCCCCTCATTCAAAAAATGCAGGGGTAAAGCATGCAATAAAACCCACAAATGCATGTGTTGAAAGTATTCAGTGACAGGATCAAAGGCCACCCTCCACCTTTTCACCATCAGTGTACTTCACCCTAGAACCCAGAACCTGTCTAGTAGAATAGACGCATCCTCTAGGTTTCTGCAAATAAAACCTAACCACCCTTTCATGAGATAATGTATCTCAGGAATGTAACCGAGAATAGGTTTCCAAGTTTTATGTACCCAAGTTGTGACAGAGTTGTCTGCTAGATAAGCGTAAGAAAGTATTCCTACCAACCCACAGAGGGCAAGCATCTTTTTCACTCTCATGTTAGGTTTCCACGCCTTTTTCAGAAATCCATTATGTACATCGTTGATAAGTGGCCTCCTTACCCGACCATCCTGTACTTCATCTAAATCCCCTTTTGTATAGTGGTGAACCGAAGCCTTAGGTGGTTGGTTAGCTGGGAAGCAAGACGTAGCAGTTGGACCACCCCCAGAGGTAGAAGGGTTGAATGGAGAGCGTTCCTGGCACATACCAGATGCCAATAAGTGCTTAGGACCTACAAAATTACCGTTGGGCTGCAATGAAAGATTATTGGACTGGAGGGATGATGACGCCCCAGCCCTGTATGCCTTACTAAAGATACCTAACCTGTTCCAATCTTCCTCATCTATTTTCTATCATGAAAATGTTAGCAGAGTGGGAAAAAGATCAATGGTGATCCAAATTCTTTAGAAGTAGCCAATGTTGCGGTAGTGAAGAGAACCCATGTTTATAATTCGTGGCACATTGATACATGCTACATTTGTATCATAACCTTAACTTGGGTTGATTCGTGGCGGTTCTAACACAATGCACTAGTTGTCAATTTCATTGGCATTATTCCCCTGTATGATTTCCGTTACACATTCATACAACCACCATTCTCAAGTTTGTTATCTTTTGTGGTTGGGTATTATGTATTAGCAACTGTTGGAAATCAGGGTTAAACTCCATGGGGGTTTATAATTGTGATACCTCTATTGTGTCATCCTTCATACTCACTTGTTGCACCACCATCATTCTCTATAGTCCAATATCTACCATCTAAGAAAATAGTACCATTCCTACAACAACGTATTCCATATGTTTACTCAACCAATTTCATAGACCAAATGCAAAATCTATTCTATCGATAAAACACAAGTATAGATGGAAAAATTAAATCAATTCTCGTTAAAAATGGTCAACAATGTTGAACTAAATGAACTATATGTGGAAATCAGGTATAAAAGGGATGAAGACACAACTAAATTAGACAAACTCAAAACTTTTCCCAACTCAAGGATATGAAAGTGACCTTCAAAAACCTTAGTTCTTTCATCTCAAAATCCACCAAATTCCCAACAAAGTCTTAACTTGTCCGCTMCCCMAACTCATAATTTYATGCAAACATGTACTTATGTCTTTACTTTGCCAACTAATATTACACAACCCATATTATCTSCACAACATAATATTATTTCTCAACCTAATAATAATCTATCTACATCACCAACATTTAGGCATAACAATCATAAACATTTAGTCATCACAAACATAAAGTAAAAATTAAAGGGTCAAAATTTAATGGGAAAAACACGAGTAAAATCATGATAAGATAAGACAATACAAGTTTATTAATGTTCAACAAATGACCAAAACTAGGTCAATGGGACTAT
>ML776719.1:15972-26504 GCA_009831015.1 Picea engelmannii
CCATATTTTTTTATGATAGAGGAGATGCTAGCAATATTTCTAAAGGTGAGGAATAGAGAAAGGGACATGCTAAAGAGACTCTTATTAGTTGTTACAAATGAATTGGTGACCATTGATCTTAGAAATCATATGAACTAAATTTAGGGTACATTCATCAATTTTAGAGAAAGGCATACAAACAAAGAACATTTTTAATTTCAGATCAAATCCCTTCAAATAGGAAAATTGATAAAAAGAACATGTAAATAGGAAAGCGTAAACATTAATACAAAGGCATACAAACAAATAACATTGCTAATTTCATATCTAGTCCCTTCAAATAGGAAAATGAAGATGTATATAGGAAAGTGTAACGATTAATAATAAAATGTTGATAGGAAAGTGCATGGATTGATGATAGAATTTTCTAGCACCCTTGTAAAATCAAGGACATAAACATGCCTTTAGCTAAGAATTCATCTTGGGGTCACAATTATTCTTTAAGGTAATGTTAGAAGGTGAGTTAAGGGGATAAAAGTGAAACACTCCTTGTTGTGAAGCATACATACATGGATATGCACCGAAGTCCACTACCGGAATATTTAATTGTGAATGAATAGGTATTTTTATGAAGCATACACTAAAGTATGCTACTATAATATGCCAATAAACCAAAGTATGTTGAACACTTTGTCATTTTTTTAATGTGAAATGTGAAGATATGAATTGTTGGTTGTATTTTAAGTATATGTTTCTTTAATGTATAAGTCAAAACACTAATTGAAAATTGCATTTTAAGACTATGAGAAACTGTGACAAGCCTATCTACATGATTTGCATTTAATATCTTGGTTATGGTCCATCAATAACACATATCCCTATACACATGTTAAATTCCTCCCATCAAATCATTGAAAGAAAATGTCGATTGTGTTAGCTTTAGAAGTCACTCCTGGATTTCTTGCAGGAGCAGAGCCCGACACCCATCAGTTTATGTCATGATAGTTTTAAAAGGATGATCAAATGGAGGTAAAGACTCAAGGAAGTATCATTCTAAATCAGGGACTGGGTCTAGCATGTATGGGACAAAGGAGGTCTTGATCTAACTTCAACTAGTGGGTTGATTAGAAGGTGGACAGGTAGAAGACTCGGTAGGAGGGGTGAACAAACTACTTTGGGCAACAGGATTTCAGCAGCATGTAGAGGAAAGACTCTGAATGCAAGATCCTCTTGGTTCAGGGTCTCGAGAAATTGAAGATGGACTTGACTGGATCCTCCAATTCCAAGTCGCTCAGCGCTGGGAAAAATCACAAGGACTGATCAGAGACAGCGTAACTATTACAATGATCCATTACAACATCATCCTATAACAGCTACAACTCAACTGGATCCTCCAATTCCAAGCTGCTCTAACACAGTATAACAAAGATGTAAAGAAACTGGCATTCATAAGGCAAGAAGTCTCAGAAGTCCATGCATAACTAGAATAACAGTGCTTTATTAAAACTTTACAACCGGGAGCTCTGCTCAACCATCGATGCTTTACAAAATACAAAGACTGAGTTTATATACTCAGAGAAAATCGCCTAACAGAGGCGTGCCCAGTCGTCCAAGGCTTGGTGTCTCTTTATTCAAACTCATACTGATATCTTTCTTTAAGTGCCATATTAACTATGCATGGCTCCTGTAAGGAGGGTAGTTGAACTATTAAGAGTTGGGCTAGTGTGCACAGACCTCTCTGTCGAGTTGAGGACTTCGGCATGGCATCTTTGAGAAAATCGATACACAGGACTTCCTCGGGTAGACGGTTTGCTAGACCCTCCATCCCCTCACTTAATGAATGAAAGTAGGTTTCAACCACCCGCTCTTGTCATCATTTACTCCAGGTGAGAAACAGTATGGAGATCGGATCCGATGGCGCTTGGAGACTGCAATGATCCTCTCTATAACTGAACTCATTGCTTCGGCCTTCTTTATGTAGCTTCTCTCTTTCTCCAAGTGACCACGGACTGTGACCACGTGCCTATTCCCATGGCACTTTTCTGCATTCGCGAATATGAAGGGGTTGATCCTTGCTGATCGAAATCGCAATGAGCGATATGCCGAGACAACTCAATCTGGTGTCGCGTGTCCTTCAAATATGACGATCCTAAATTCACCTGACGTTGTTGTGGGCCCCAGGTCCTGAATGCTCTCTCTATTTCACGTATCGGTATATGATGGAGCTGTTATTTTCACTTTGAAACCGCGATGGGAGAAAAGGCGGGGAGCTTAATCGCGTGCCAGGTGTCAGCTTCTAATGGACGGCTGAGATTTCCCCCTGATACTGTGGGCCCAATCTTTAAAAGTTCTTTCCCTTTCGCGATTTGCAAGTTCGTGGATGGGAGGAGGCTGCTCCTCATGCTTCAAAGTTACGACAGACGAAATGATGACATGGCTTGATCATGCACTACGCGTCCCCTTGGATTGACGACTGAGATCTTCTCGGCAATACTATGGGCCCGGGCCCTGGATGCCTTCGGCACTTCGTGTCTCACGGCTGGGAGGAGCTAGTCCTTATGCTTCAAAGTTGCGATGGGTGAAAAGGCGAGGAGCCTAATCGTGCACCACGTGTCCCTCTGGATGGACGACTGAGATCTTCTCGGCAATAATGTATAGCTCTTTTTACTGTTGGTGCCCTCCACACGTCACCGTCGACTAAGGCTTAAGTGCTAGCGCCTCTCGCTACTCGTGACCTCGCGAGTTGGAGCGTCGAACCTTGGCACTCTCCCTCCATGAAATCCTGAGAGGCGATGGCTCTTTTCCTTTCTACAATTCTCGCGACTCACGACCTTGCGCAACCAAAGGATATGGTCCGCCCTCCGAACTCATGAACCCCGAGTTCAAGAAATGGACCCACGCATCAACTGATCGCGATCAATGGCCCTCGTTACTTTGTGAGTTCTCCACGGAGACTTCTGACCATTCACCTCTTTGAAAACTTTTGTGCTATACTTGGCATGACTCAGCTGACTGCAATTACCCACCGACTGCCGATCTGCTTCGCAAAATAAACCTTGGATGCTGCCGACAACATTTTTCCCGCTCGCTTGACCTTCTACTTGGAAAAATAGGGATTCTCCTGTGCTGCGCTTGAGCATTTCGCGTGCAATCTACAGCCCTGGGTGCTTCTGCGCCAAACGGAAAAAATAATCGCTAACATTAAGCTCCATGGGGGATAGAGTCGTCTCTACGATGCTCTAAGAACTCCTTCTACAGTTCCAGTCGCCTTTCTATTGGGCTATGGAGTTAAGCTCGAAATAGCCTGCTGAAAATACATGCTGATAAGTAAAAACAAACAAAACAAACATACACGCTCAAAGGAGCTTATTTATGTACATCCTAATACTAATATACTTTGTACATGAGGCTAGGTGAAAGCAAACTTCCACCATAGCCAATCAATTAACTTCTTGAATGGAAGCTCCTTCCTTCTGTCGATGATTACGAACAAGTGGTGTAACCACGACAGCATAACGGTTACGCTCTTCAACTTCTCCTTACAGGATGAAGCTGAGATGAAATAGGGCGGCTCAAATTTATGAAGGAAATGCAACTCCATGTATTCCTTCACAGGCTCATAGGACCAGTGGAAAATTTCAGAAAATTGGTGATAGCCAGCCTCCTCTGCTACAGAGTTGCTCACATGTGGTTGAATATCTTTGATAAGCACAGGTGAGTGGACAATTGACGTAGGCTCACTGATCTCAGGTGGTAGCTGCTCACTGACTAGCTCTGGAATGAAATATGTGCTCAGTTGTTCCTCTGGTTCCTTTTCCTCCTCTTGGCTCTCCCCCGGGTCAGATTCATATTCATCATAAATAGGGACCATGGGGTGGTTCTGCTTGCTGACTGACTCTTCAGTATCTTTATAGTGATCAAATGTAGGATAATCTTGCTGCTCATCATCACTATAATATACATCAAAGAGGGGTTGTTCTTTATGGATATGACCCTCCTCCAGAACAGTGATCCCATCAAAAATTTCCATTTCAGGGAAAGTGGGATTTGTTGCTTCTAGATGCTCATACATAATCCTTTTCTCTTTAATCCCAGGTAAAAATATATCGTGAGAAACCCCCTGGGGGAAAAGAGAAGAAATCTCTTTCACAACTAACCCCTCCTTTAAAAAAAGGGGGTCTTCGTCGTCATGAGAAGAACGGCTACACTCTTCAACTCGATATCCAAATGAGTCATCTACCATGGACCACATTTTCTCTATAAACTCATCTCCACAAGAGGCATGTTGATTGTTATGAACATATAAAAGAATAGAGGCATCTGATATGATGTCAGATGCTTCTGTTCTAGGGCTAACACAATTAATATCATTCAACACCTCCATATTTTCCTGGCAAATGATTTCCTCCATAGTAAAAGCTTCATCATGGACCTGATCTTCAGGGCCAGCAGAGGCTTCATGAAGCGAAGAAAACTCCTCACAATAGTTTTCAAACAAACAATCAGTTGGGTAGTAGTCTTCACAAAATGAATTGAAAGTTGTATGAAAACCTGTTAAAGAGCGGATGCTCGCAGCAGGAAGAGATCGACACCACTCAAGGGAAGCTCCCTTCAATGAATACCTGAAGAGATTAATCCAGACATCCTCATGCGTGATATTATGTCGGTGAATAGCCTCATGGAAGTCCAGTAAATGCTCAGCTGCTTCCTCCCAACTTGTTGCATGAAATTCAGGGAGGAAATCTTCCCATTGGGCTCTATCAGGAAGTGCATTAGAAAACCCAACTATTTGGGAAAATTCACAGAAAGAAAACCTTTGAGACATAATTTTCTCCATATCGAAACAATGGATTCTCCAATCGATCCTCGAATCACAGAGTTGCCAGGTGAAAGATGCACATATTCAAATATTCTTGGTCCTTGTTCACCATCAAAGGCCATATCTTAACATTGTCGTTACCCCAGGAAGCTTCTCAGACTGAGAAAGCAGCTGCTGAAAACTTCTCGAGAAAGCTCCTTAGGGTCAGCTTTTAGGTGTGCTAACAGTAGTCACAGCTGAAAGGGTGATGTGGAAACAATGGAGTCGCCACAGTGGAGTCACCAGGTGCATAGTTGTAACACCCTGTTTTCCCCAATTTGTAAATATATAACTGGACTGGCCAAGAACTATGGAAAACTCATAAATGTGAATATGTGATGTAAATGGACCTTGAGAAAGAGGTCAATGAATGTGAATGACATTCTGAATTTATTGCAGGACTGCTGATGAGGGGATGTGTAGAAAAAGAGACCACGATGGCGGTGGAAGGCACCTGAAAAGGTGGCGTTAACTTCCACTGAAAATTAAATACCGTATTTGGACTCCACTGGCTCGGAGAACCAAAAGCGGCTCACTGGCCCTGAAATTCAATGCCTCGCAGGCTAGTAGGCGGATGGCTTGATGAGGGATGGGATGGTGAACCGCCCATCTGTAGAGCCGTCAGGATTGATCGGCACCAGGGTAATTGTGCCACACGCAACCTCGCGAGAGGATAAGGCGTATGGAAAAGGCGATTGAAAGGGTAGATGTGAGGGGAACTCTGACAGTTTTTACGCAGAGTGAGTGATAGCAGAGAGGAAGGATTGCAACCTTCACTCCTGGTCACTGGCAGATGGAGAGACACAGTCTCAACAGTATCGTGGTCTCAGCTCGGGGGTGGCTAGTGTTAAATCTGCTAGGAGTCGCTACACCTATGGTTGGGTGGAAACGATCACCCCTCTCAGCAGTGGTGTAAAACTTGGTGTCATTTCTGATAAGTGTTTTGCCTCTGGCATATGGAAATATATGTATTCTGATAATTATGCTCATAAGCTGTGAAACTGTGAATGTTTTTCATTATAAGAAGGTCTGTATGGTATGTTGATCAGTATTAGTAGTTGTATATATTTATAACAGGAAAACCATGCATGGATTATGTTGATAAATGAATCTAAGTATGCATAAGTTGAACCAAGTCCTACTTCCAGTCCACTCTCGGGAATTTGTTTCCGCTGATATGTCTCCAAGAATGCCCCGGCATAGACCTCTTCACCGAGATCTCCTTCCTTGGAAAGGTTTACCAAGAACCTAGAAAAAGGACTTGAATGTGCAAGTCTTAACAACCCTGTATAAAGAGGAATAACCCTCTTAAAATCCTGAAGTAGTAGCATAGGGATAAGTATTGATCAACGGATGAGATCCTGTCGGGGAATCTGCGGTCATTCACGATCGTTAAATCAAAGGAATAAATAAGGGCGTTAATTTCCATTAACCCTTTTTCCTCTATCTTCGTGAATAGCGAGGAAATCTGAGTCATAGACCCCCAAGCTCCATGAGAACATCTGGACCGTTGGTTTTTCCACGGCCAAAGAACAGTAGGAAAGGGCATGGCATCCAGACCGATCTGAACCATCAGATATTAGCCAGGAAACCCGACAGTCGTTAGATCCATAGAGATATAGACGAGGGTTCAGCCTCGTGAATAGGGGAAAAAAGGGTCCAAGCCATCCATCCGAGGAGGACAGGTGGCAGAGATCCAGGGAACTCGTGAACTCAGAGGTTCACGAGGTAGGAGTCCAAACGTTGGATGCTTCAAGTCGTGAATGGCGAAGCCATGAGAGGATCAGAGCCGTCCATCCGAGGAGAATAGGTGGTAGAGATCCAGGGAACTCGTGAACTCAGAGGTTCATGAGGTAGGAGTCCAAAAGTTGGATGCTCCAAGTAGCGAATGGAAAAGCCACGAGAGGATCAGAGTCGTACATCTGAGGAGGACAGGTGGCAGAAATCCAGGGAACTCATGAACTCGGAGGTTCGCGAGGTAGGAGTCCAAAAGTTGGATGCTCCAAGTCGCGAATGGCGAAGCCACGAGAGGATCAGAGATGTCCATCCGAGGAGGACAGGTGGCAGAGATCCAGGGATCTCGTGAACTTGGAGGTTTGCAGGGTAAGGGTCCAAGCATTTGGTACTCCAAGTCGCGAGATGCGAGGAGCGAGGAAGAAGGTAGCCGTTGGATCTGGGTCGTAGGAGAACCGTCGGATCTACACGTAGGATCGTGTATCGGGGTTTTGTAGGTTGAAGCCTGTGATCTGGGAAATAGAAGCTGTGAAGTCGCGAAGCACGATATTCTGATGAGATCAGAACCGCCCATTATTTGGGATGCGTGTCAGGAGATCCCGAGGAGTTGGGAATCGGAGAATTGCGAGTTCCGTGGGTGAATGTATTTTGACATCGCAAACCCTGAAACCCTGATGAAAGGGTATGAATGCGGTCATATAGAGGGAGGTCGTGTGGACTAAAAGGTCTAGTCTAGGGGACTAGCGGAAGCTAACGTCATATCGGGATATCGGGGATTCCGAGGACAAAATGTTTATGTATTTCCAACGTTGTGATATTCGAAACCTCGATGGAAGGAGGAGATTATCTCGGAGGATCTCCGGGTCCGTAATGACCATTAGATGTGGGAACAAGATGTTAACTTAAACCAGGATGTGGTTATGCTTTAGGATAAGCGGTGAGAAGATCTGTATGGCCAGAATCCACCCGTCCAGATCTATGGCTTAGGATGCATTCCGGAGCCCCCTTGCCATTGTATCTTTAGGGGGGGGGTCTGGAATTGGACATGAAAATCTCTAATAGTCAAGATATACTCATCGTGATCAATGGTTTCCAGGTGGATTCTGGACCCCCCTTTCCATTTTGCCTTTAATAGGGGTGGGGGGGGTCCGGAATAGTGTGGCGCGTGAAGTGGGGCCCCTCCCTGTCATGACGACCAACGTTTCATGTTTCCCTCTTGCCACCTGTATGCCACCTAACCACGCAACGGACGTTTCTCATTGGCTGTTATCTACCCCTGTTGAGGTTTATTCCTATTGGCCATTCGCTGACCCCATGGGAACTCATCCCTATGGGATGTACATTAGCCCTGGTGGGCTTCGGCGGTTGTAGAGTCGAATTGTTTAGACATTACTATAGCACTGAAATGAAAAATACAAAAGACGTTGCACTCAAATTGAACCGAGAGTATGACCCACGATCACATGGGAACGAAGAAGGAGAGAGAAGGAGCTAGCTTACGCTGGGCCTCCATGGTGATTTAGGGGCTCGAGTCTGATAGAGGACCGGAAAAATTTGATTTAGGTAGTGGGTATGTTAGAAAGTGGTATCAAAGCATGGTTACAACACTCGGCCTGATTGGGCTCATGCACGATTCGCGCATAAACTCCGTTCGAAGCACTCTTATGAGGAGTAACCCCCTGACATAACTATCTTACCCAGGATTAAGAACTTGGAAAATGAAAACCCAACTGTGTATGCATGTGAAAGAGTTATGAATTTATGCGCAAATTATAAAATGTATTTAACTCTTGACTAATATCCAGCGTTTGTCTATTCACTCAAGCGGACGATCAACCGCAGGAAATCTACAAACACAGAGAATGGTGACTCACCAAAAGGTGGGAGAAGGCTCCCACAATAGAGATGAAGAGTCTGACGAAAGAAGAGAAATAGGAACCCCTCTAGACCTAGCTGAGACTGTGAGGAGTCTCATGGTCGAATTGCAAAGCTGCAAGGCCGATAATGAAAGGATGATGAAAGAACAGGAAAAGAAAACCGAAATTAATCCAGTTCTACTGCAGAGCTTATCCGACCTACAGTGACAAATGCAGCATGAACCTGAGATGCACAATCTTGGTCATGTCAGTGGTCATACTGAGAGAAGCACATCCAGAAAGGTCCATCCCAGAGGTAAAGGACCAGTGCCAGACGATTCCATTGAGAAGGAAGCTGGTGATTCAAAAGGCTCTTCCAGCAGTAGGACCAGTTCCTATTCTCAAAAGAAATAGAAGAAGCAAAAGACTTCTAAGAGTCATAAATTTGAGGAATTCAAAAAGGCCAAACCTCCCTCCTTCGATGGCGAGATAAAGAAGGGAGAGGAAGCTGAGGCTTGGCTACTTGGACTGAAGAAATATTTTAGAGTCCATGATTTCTCAGAGAACTTGAAGGCCCAAGTGGCCACTTTCAATCTGAACAGAAAGGCTTCCATCTGGTGGGAAGACCTTAAGAATATGAAAGGGGTCTGCGAGGAGGACCTGTCTTGGAAATGGTTCGAGAAGTACTTCCGGAAGAAGTATTTGTCGGAAAGGTATTTCGATGAGAAGGATAGAGAGTTTTATGAACTCAAACTGGGACAACTTACTATGGAGGAGTATGTCAACAAATTCCTTGACTTACTGAGATATGTACCCTACATCAAAACCAAGAATGCGAAGGCACAATGCTTCATCAGTGGGTTACCCAAGGAATATCGGAACTGAATTTAATTTGACGAGCCAAGGACCTTAGAAGACACCATAAGGAAGGCAACATATTGTCATGAACAATATGGACATCGGGCAGAGTCTCGTGGAGACTGGAAACAGAGGAGTGGTTCAAAATTTCAGAAAAAGGGGAACAAATCCTCGGGATTTAAAAACTACAAAAAGAACCCCAGAATGAACTTTCTGACTCAGAGTGTACTCCAGCAGAACTTTCCCTCGGTGGACGAAAATAAAACTTCTGGACCTATACCAGTAAAGACTGATAACCCAAAGAGGAAACCTTTGGAATGTTGGGATTGCGGAGGAGAGCATCTCCGGAGAGACTGTCCACACCGACAACAGAATGGTCGGAGAATTTATAACATGTAGGAAGCTACCTCAGTCAATGATGTGGCAAGGAGTGTGTTGTAGATCTATGCAGCCTTGGATAATAACCAGGCTGGCCACCAAGCTTCAGTGGTGGAAATAGAAGGTATGATTTTCAACCATCTGGTGTCTGTTTTGATTGACCCTAGTTCAAATTTGAGTTATATATCCCCTAGAGCTGTTGATAAGTGTAAACTACAGCCACATAAGCAAACTAAACCATGGCTGGTATAGTTAGCCACTGGCACCAAAAGAAAGGTAGTGGAGGTCGTACCAGCTTGCCAATTAATGTTGGGTGAATTTTCCACCCAAGCAACCCTTAATGTATTACCTCTGGGATCATATGATATGTTGATTGGTATGGAATGGCTGGCCGCCCATAAAGCCAAATTGGACAGTTACCATAAAACTTTAGAATGTGTGAGCATAGAAGGAAAAAGGATAACCCTCCAAGGGATCCGAAAACCGGTCTCGGTGAGACAAATCTCAGCCCTACAAATGAGAAAGTATTGCCGAAAGGGATGTCCCCTATATGCAATACAGGTGCTGGAAACAATCGAAGGTGCTAAACCAAGCCCTGATGATCACCCTGTCCTGAGAGAATACAGATATGTGTTCCTGGAAGAGGTACCGGGTTTACCTCCAAGAAGAGACATTGACTTCTCGATAGAACTCACACCAGGAGCGGTGCCAGTGTCTAGGACACCTTACCGGATGAGCACACCTGAGTTAGTTGAACTCAAATTGCAATTAAAAGAAATGATGGACAAGGGTTATATTCGACCCAGCGTGTCCCCATGGGGAGCACCAGTCCTGTTTGTGAAAAAGAAGGATGGCACCCTTAGACTGTG
>ML776719.1:29592-43043 GCA_009831015.1 Picea engelmannii
AGGTTCTAGACAGAGTGGGACCTGTAGCCTATTGGCTAGCACTTCCTCCCACAGTAAAAGCACATAATGTTTTCCATGTTTCATTATTGAAGAAATATGTACATGATGCTAATCATATAATTGAATGGTCTGTGATCCAGGTGGAACTGGAGGGAGAATTCCTACCAGAACCCCAATGCATATTGGACAGAAAGGAAACCCATCTCTGAAACAGAACCATTGCACATGTCAAGGTGCAATGGAAGCATTTTGGCCCAGATGAGGCTACATGGGAGATGGAGGATGCCATTAAACTGGAATATCCGATTTTTTTTACTTTTGTACATGCAATACATGTTAATAGATACGAACATTGAGGACGTTGTTCCTTTTAAGGGGGAGGGAATTGTAACACCCTGTTTCCCCCAATTTGTAAATATATAACTGGACTGGCCAAGAACTATGGAAAACTCATAAATGTGAATATGTGATGTAAATGGACCTTGAGAAAGAGGTCAATGAATGTGAATGACATTCTGAATTTATTGCAGGACTGCTGATGAGGGGATGTGTAGAAAAATAGACCACGATGGTGGTGGAAGTCACTTGAAAAGGTGGCGTTAACTTCCACCGAAAATTAAATACCGTATTTGGACTCCACTAGCTTGGAGAACCAAAAGCAGCTCGCTGGCCCTGAAATTCAATGCCTCGCAGGATGGTAGGTGGATGGCTTGATGAGGGATGGGATGGTGAACCACCCATCCGTAGAGCCATCAGGCCTGATCGGCGTGAGGGTAATCATTCCACACGCAACCTCCCGAAAGGATAAGGTGTATGGCAGAGACGATTGAAAGGGCAGATGCGAGGGGAACTCTGGCAGTTTTTACGCAGAGTGAGTGATAGCAGAGAGGAAGGATTGCAACCTTCGCTCCTAGTCACTGGAAGATGGAGAAACACAGTCTCGACAGTATCGTGGTCTCTGCTTGGGGTTGGCTAGTGGTAAATCCACTGGGAGTCGCTACGCCTACGGTTGGGTGGAAATGATCACCCCTCTCAGCAGTGGCGTAAAACTTGGTGTCATTTCTGATAAGTGTTTTGCCTCTGGAATCTGGAAATATATGTATTCTGATAATTATGCTCATAAGCTATGAAACTGTGAATGTTTTTTGTTATAAGAAGGTCTGTATGGTATGTTGATCAGTATTAGTAGTTTTATATATTTATAACAGGAAAACCATGCATGGATTATGTTGATAAATGAATCTAAGTATGCATAAGTTGAACCAAGTCCGACTTCCAATCCACTCTCGGGAATTTGTTTCCCCTGATCTGTCTCCAAGACTGCCCCAGTATAGACCTCTTCACCGAGATCTCCTTCCTTGTAAAGGTTTACCAAGAACCTGGAAAAAGGACTTGAATGTGCAAGTCTTAACAACCCTGTATAAAGAGGAATAACCATGTTAAACTCCCGAAGTAGCAGCGTAGGGATAATTATTGATCAATGGATGAGATCCTGTCGGGGAATCTGCGGTCATTCACGATCGTTAAATTGAAGGAATAAATGAGGGTGTTAATTTCCATTAACCCTTTTTCCTCTATCTTCGTGAATAGCGAGGAAATCTGAGTCATAGACCCCTAGGCTCCATGAGAACATGTGGACCGTTGGTTTTTCCACGTCCAAAGAGTAGTAGGAAAGGGCGCGGCATCGAGACCGATCTGAACCGTTAGATCTTAGCTAGGAAACCCGACAGTCGTTAGATGCATAGGGAGATAAACGAGGGTTAAGCCTCGTGAATAGGGGCAAAAAGGGTCCGAGCCATCCATCCGAGGAGGACAGGTGGCAGAGATCCAGGGAACTCGTGAACTCAGAGGTTCGCGAGGTAGGAGTCCAAAAGTTGGATGCTCCAAGTTGCAAATGGCGAAGCCACGAGAGGATCAGAGTCGTCCATCCGAGGAGGACAGGTGGCAGAGATCCAGGGAACTCATGAACTTGGAGGTTTGCGAGGTAGGAGTCCAAAAGTTGGATGCTCCAATTCATGAATGGCGAAGCCACAAGAGGATCAAAGCCGTCCATCCAAGGAGGACAGGTGGCAGAAATCCAGGGAACTCGTGAACTTGGAGGTTCGCGAGGTAGGAGTCCAAAAGTTGGATGCTCCAAGTCACGAATGGTGAAGCCACGAGAGGATCAGAGCCATCCATCCGAGGAGGACAGGTGGCAGAGATCCAGGGATCTCGTGAACTCGGAGGTTCGTAGGGTAAGGGTCCAAGCATTTGGTACTCCAAGTCGCGAGATGCGAGGAGTGAGGAAGAAGGTAGTCGTTGGATCTGGGTCACAGGAGAACTGTCGGATCTACACGTAGGATCGTGTATCAGGGTTTCGTAGATTGAAGCCCGTGATCTGGGCAACAGAAGCTGTGAAGTCGGGAAGCGTGATATTCTGACGAGATCAGAACCGCCCATTATTTGGGATGCGTGTTGAGAGATCCCGAGGAGTTGGGAATCAGAGAATCACGAGTTTCGTGGGCGAATGTATTTTGGCATTGCAAACCCTGAAACCCCAATGAAAGGGTATGACTGCGGTCATATAGAGGGAGGTCATGTGGACCAAAAGGTCTAGTCCAGGGGACTAGCAGAAGCTGACGTCATATCGGGATATCAGGGATTCCGAGGACAAAATGTTTATGTATTTCCAACGTTGTGATATTTGAAACCCCGATGGATGGAGGAGATTCTCTCGAAGGATCTCCGGGTCTGTAATGACCGTTAGATGTGGGAAAAAGATGTTCACTTAAACCAGGATGTGGTTATGCTTTAGGATAAACGGTGAGCAGATTTGGACGACCAGAATCCACCCGTCCAGATCTACGGCTGAGGATGCGTTCCGGAGCCCCTTTTCCATTCTATCTTTAATGGGGGGGGGGGGTCCGGAATTGGACATACAACTCTCGAACGGTCGATATCTACTCATCATGATCAATGGTTTCCAGGTGGATTCCGGACCCCCCTTGCCATTCTGCCTTTAATGGGGTGGGGGGTCCGAAATAGTGTGGCGTGTGAAGTGGGGCCCCTCTCTGTCATGACGACCAACGTGTCGCGTTTCCCTCTTGCCACCTGTATGCCACCTAACCGTGCAACGGACGTTTCTCATTGGCTGTTATCTACCCCTATTGAGGTTTATTCCTATTGGCCATTCGCTAACCCCGTGGGAACTCATCCCTATGGGACGTACGTTAGCCCTGGCGGGCTTCAGCGGTTGCAGAGTCGAATTGTTTAGACATTACTATAGCACCGAAGCGCAAAATACAAAAGACGCTGCACTCAAATTGAACCGTGAGTATGACCCATGATCACATGGGAACGAAGAAGGAGAGAGAAGGAGCCAGCTTATGCTGGGCCTCCATGGTCATTTAGGGGCTTGAGTCTGACAGAGGACTGAAAAAATTTGATTTAGGTAGTGGGTATGTTAGAACAGTAGAATCTTTAAGGGCTCTGATGTCTGATGCACCTTCAAAATCAGAGGCTCAATGTCGTTCTGCCCAGGGAAAATCTTCAACTTCGTCCCCGGCAACGGCGCCAGAAATGTTAGCGTCGGAAGTCACTCTTGGATTGCTTGCAGGAGTAGAGCCCGACACCCATCATTTTATGTCACGATAGTTTTAAAAGGACAATCAAATGGAGGTAAAGACTCAAGGAAGTATCATTCTAACTCACAGAATGGGTCTAGCATGTATGGGACAAAGGTGGTCTTGATCTAACTTCAGCCAGTGGGTTGATCAAAAGGTGGACAGGTAGAAGACTCGGTAGGAGGGGTGAACAAACTACTTTGGGCAACAGGCTTTCAACAACATGTATAGGAAATACTCTCAATGCAAGATCCTCTTGGGTCAGGGTCTCGAGAAACTGAAGATGGACTTGACTGGATCCTCCAATTCCAAGTCACTCAACACTGGGAAAAATCACAAGGACTGATCAGAGACAGCGTAACTATTATAGTGATCCATTACAACATCATCCTATAACAACTACAACTCGACTGGATCCTCCAATTCCGAGCTGCTCTAACACAGTATAACAAAGATGTAAAGAAACTGGCATTCATAAGGCAAGAAGTCTCAGAAGTCCATGCATAACTAGAATAACAGTGCTTCATTAAAAATTTACAACCAGGAGCTCTACTCAACCATTGATGATTTACAAAATACAAAGACTGAGTTTATATACTCAGAGAAAATTGCCTAACATACTCATGCCCAGTCGCCCAAGGCTTGGTGTCTCTTCAATCAAACTCATACTGATATCTTTGTTTAAGTGCCATCTTAACTACGCATGGCTCCTGTAAGGAGGGTAGCTGAACCATTAAGAGCTGGGCTACCGTGTGAAGACCTCTCTGTCGAGTTGAGGACTTTGGCATGGCGTCTTTGAGAAAATCGATACATAGGACTTCCTTGGGCAGACGGTTTGCCAGACCCTCCATCCCCTCACTTAATGAATGAAAGGAGGTTTCAACCACCTGTTCTTGTCATCATTTACTCCAGGTGAGAAACAGTATGGAGATCGGATCCGATGGCGCTTGGAGACCGCAATGATCCTCTCTGTAACTGAACTCGGCGCTTCGGCCTTCTTTACGCAGCTTCTCTCTTTCTCCAAGTGACCACGGACTGTGACCACATGCCTATTCCCATGGCACTTTTCGGCATTCGTGAATATGAAGGGGTTGATCCTTGCTGATCGAAATCATGATGAGCGATATGCCGAGACGGCTCAGTATAGTGCCGTGCGTCCTTCAAATCTGACAGTCCTAAACTCAGCTGACGTTGCTGTGGGCCCCAGGTCCTGAATGCTCTCTCTATTTCGCGTATCGGGATATGATGGAACTGTTATTTGTGCTTTGAAACCGCGATGGGAGAAAAGGTGAGGAGCTTAATCGTGCACTAGGTGTCATCTTCAAATGGATGACTGAGATTGCCCCCTGATACTGTGGGCCCAATCTTTAAAAGTTCTTTCCCTTTCGCGATTCGTGAGTTCGTGGATGGGAAGAGGCTGCTCCTCATGCTTCAAAGTTACGAAAGATGAAATGACGACATGGATTGATCATGCACTATGCGTCCCCTTCGATGGACAACTGAGATCTTCTCGGCAATACTGTGGGCTCGGGCCTTGGATGCCTTCGGCACTTCATGTCTCGCGACTGGGAGGAGCTAGTCCTTATGCTTCAAAGTCGCGATGGGCGAAAAGGTGAGGAGCCTAATTGCGCACCACGTGTCCCTCTGGATGGATGGCTGAGATCTTCTTGGAAATACTGTATATCTCTTTTTACTGTCGGTGCCCTCCACATGTAACCATCGACTAAGGCTTAAGTGCTAGCGCCTCTCGCTACTCGCGACCTCGCGATTTGGAGCGTCGAACCTTGGCACTCTCCCTCCGCGAAATACTGAGAGGCAATGGCTCTTTTCCTTTCCACAATTCTCGCGACTCGCGACCTCGCACAACCAAAGGATATGGTCTTCCCTCCGAACTCACGAACCCCGAGTTCAAGAAATGGACCCACGCATCAATTGATCACGATCAACGACCCTCGTTACTTCACGAGTTCTCCACGGAGACTTCTGACCGTTCACCTCTTTGAAAACTTCTGCGCTATACTTGGCGTGACTCGGCTGACTGCAATTACCCACTGACCATCGATGTGCTTCACAAAATAGACCTTGGATGCTACTGACGACATTTTGCCCACTCGCTTGACCTGCTACTTGGAAAAACAGGGATTCTCCCATGCTGCGCTTGAGCATTTCGCGTGCAATCTACATCCCTGGGTTCTTCTGCGCCAAATGACAAAAATAATCGCTAACAGATTGCTATTTCCATTAATAAAGATTTACACTAGTTCAAATATGTACTTCATTTCCACATATAAAATATAAATAAGAAGTTTATTGCCAAACATTTAGCATGTAGCATTAGGTCCTTTCAATATATTGTTACATTGTAAAAAAAATTATAGGGATTAAAAAATAACTTGACAACAATAGGTTCAATCGACATGCATTGTAAATACCTTCATTGTAGTTATATTAATCATCCAATTAAGTTAATGAGGGTGGTTCCAAACATGGCGACTTCCAAAATTTATGCTATATATTGGTATATGGGTGCTACCCCCACTTCAATCAATCATAAACAAGTGGAAATGTATGAGTTTAGGAAAGTGAGAGAGGATTTCCATGACTTCAACTTCTTCTATGTGATCAACCATGGAATCAACCTAACACTTATTCAAACACACTTGGGATTATGGCTATGGTGCGGAATGCAGTGAATCAAACAGACTTGGGATTATGGCTATGGTGTGGAATCCAGTGAATTAAACAGTAGCAACTCGGGGTATGTTTCTCAACAACACACAAAATATCCCACGGATTGCTTAGTTACACACAAAATAGCTTGGTTGTCACACACAAATTACAATCAGAATTTCAATCATATTTAGAAACTCCAGTTGTATGTGGTCTCCTTGAATGGCATTGGTTTCTTTCACTTTGGTTTTGGCAGGAAGAAGTTAAAAAAATCAAATAAGATTTCAAATTGTTGTTGTCATCTCGGACAATGTATTTTTCATCCTTTAAGATCTTAAATTTTGAACAGTACCATCAAATTTAGTACCTGGGTGTTGTATCATCGTGTAAAAATATGAAGAAAATGTGGACAAATGTTGCACATTAAAAGTGTTTTCCAGTAAGAAACTTGTTGTAATAGGATGTTGTAAGGGAAGGACAAATCTTTATGGTTTCACAAATATTATGTCACACACTCAAATCCAATTTTTCAAGAGGCCTGGTTGGTTCATTACAGGGCATCATTCAAGAGTAACATCATCCAAGAGTGCCAAATCATAGTTTAACAACAATTATCAGAATGTCAAACTACACCCAAGTGCTAGTCTAAAGGAGTGAAACAAATAATTCCAAGGGAGACAACTCATACAATTTCAATTTTAAAACCAGTAAAATTAGCAACCCACCGAGGGAATTCATGAATTCTCGGGCAATTGTAATTTTTAAATCAATTAAAGGATCTTGATTAAATTCAGAACACCAAACTTGTTCTTGAAGTCATTTTCAAGCGTAGATGTTGATTAGATTACCAATTTTGTTTTGGGAGCTGACATTGACTGAAAAGGTAGATTGTATGGAAGGGCCTTCTATTAAGGAAATCCCTATTGTGACAGGGATTCAATGTTTTATAAATATGGCTATGGAGTGATTCATACTGATGGTATAAACCCTCTATCAGTTCATCAGCTAACAGGTCGATCTATGCCACCAATTTTGAAGGAAACAAATACAATTAGAAACGAAGACAGATACTTTTGAGTGAAAAACATAAATAATGGCTTTAATGCCTTCATCAATCTAATAAATTCTTAATCATATGTATTGATGCTTTATTACTTGAATTTTCCACGAATGAGAAATGAATGTGAATCATCGACCTATAATATCACTATGTATATTGACAATGTTGGCCAAATGCAGTAGGAAGGAAAGTGTTAAGAAATAGGCAATAGATTTCACAAAGTGTGGGCTATTGTAGAAGTGAAAATCAACTGTCGAGTTCACAAAAAATCACAGGAGGAACATTGAACGTATGAGAACCTATAGATATGGATTTAATACAAAGTAATCCTAACATGTAGCATATATTCCAAAAAACAATATGGATGGCATTATTTGACATACACATCGCATACATCATTGCAATTACTATAGAGTTTTCTCAACAGTTGCACAAAATGCCATCGTAATTCAAGGTTTTTAGGTTGGCACAACATTTTAAGATCTTGGAACATTAGAGACATGGGAGGATCATTGGCATTCCATATTACTTAATGAAATTGCTCCAAAGGATGGATATAGAAGACCAATCGAGAGCATAAGCAGTTGTAGCACACCATGGGTTGATTAAGCTATTTGTTTTCGATGAATTATGAAGAATACAACCATATGTCACATGGGACATGTTCATTATCGATCCTAAAGAAAATATAGCATCAAAACCATGTATTGAAGACTCATCACATGCTTTAGAACATGTGGCAACACTAGTAGGTGAAGAATCCATGGATTCTACAGAGCCTATATCAACTATTGCATAAGAAGTAGCATAGTGTGAAGAAGGAGTAGGAGGATATCTCCTCAATAGATTAGGAACTAGAATCAAATATTTCTAGGGCTGCAATGGAAAATACCTTAGCCCAAGCAAGATCCTGCCACCTTGTTAGGGGTTCCAATTGTTAAAGGAAAAGAAGAAATCAACAACCTTGTTTATGAAAATACACTTGTGATACATGAAAAGAGTAGCTATGTTATTGAGCATATTTCGAAGAGGATAAGGAGATATGGTTTGAATAGGCTGCAAAAGAGGATTGTAACACACATTGTGGCCACAAATTCAGTTAAAGTTTTGATGAGACAGTTGTTGATTGCTCAAGGTGAAGTAACAATGGAAGAAATAAGAAGAATAAAAAGGTGAGAACTTTGTTTTTTTCATTTGAGCATAACCAACTAATCACTTTTCTTGAAGAGAAATTTTCTTTAACCTCAATAGATTTTAATGAAAATTTATAAGTCCTCGGTAATGAAAATACCAAGATAAAAATTGACCCAGTAAAACAAATGCAAGAAACTACAAGAAAGGACTAGGAAATTGCAAGATTAAGATATGTATGTGAGAAGATTATTGAACAAGCTTACAAAATGTTGGCACATAGACCACTTGCTAGGGTCTATGATTTATACTTAAAAGATAAATGGTACAAATTTAAAATTGAATGATACATATCTCTTATGAAGACAAATTTCCAAAACACTTGGAAATTTTGTGAATTGTATTTTGATATCACCCCCAAAAGGAGAAATCTCCTTTGCAAACCTTACCTACACAACTAGGCATTGCAACAAATATTGAGGTCACTAAACCCCTATGTTGGGGGTGTGTAAATATGAGCATTTAAGTATGGGTTCCAGAGTGAAAATATGAGGTTCACAACTACAAAATAACATGAGCCTAAAGATATTATAGTAGAATTGAAGATAAGAGTAGAAGGGGCTAGACCAAGTAAGGTATGGAAAAATCATATTCACCTAATAGTAGATCCATATGCCTACCCAATTCTAGAGAGAAGACACTTGGAGGTTGCAAAAAACTCATCAACACCTCCATAAATGAGGCATAGATGATTTTAGGGGATAAATTTCACTCATGGGCTAATTTTCCATGGTTTTTCCAAAAACGAGATTCACTATTTTAAAAATGATTCGCCCAAATTCTATAGGATAAAATTATTTTACTTTAAAAATCGCCAAAATTTTATAAAAACTCTATAAAATCCTTAGAAATTTGAATATTTTTACAAAAATATCGCCAAAGATTTATAGTTGGCATATGAAGGATTAGTAAGATTCGCCAAGGTTTCTATATTTAAAAATAAATTTCCATCCTTAAAATCATCCCTGAAATGAGGTACTGAGGAATATAGATTCGAGGTTACAAACACTAACATAGAAGCTATGGTAAAGAGAGACACACTCACTACTAGGAAACAAGTCAATTCTCCATAGAGATGATTCATATATTGAAGGTCTCAGTGTGAAGATATCCTAGTGGATAGGGTTGAAGTTCAAGTCCCCCTCCTACTATACCCCATTCCATACTTCAGGTAGTCAGGAGAACCTGACATTGATATTCTAAAGGCAAGAACAATCCAGTGACAAAATATGTATTTCAAGACATTTAAACTATTTTTACATTAAAAACAACAATTTCATCATTAAAATTATAATTTCAACAAAAATAATCTCCAAAAAAATATAAAAAACATAAAATAATTAACTTTCTTAACACATTTCCTACATTATTATTATTTAATATTAAGTTTGACTAACATATATGTAATTATGTCACCTTAAACCAGTCCTTAACAATATCCATACCTTTGAGTGATGGGGTGCCTCCATTCTTGCTCCTCTCCATCCTACGATTCATCACATGACTTAATTATATTTCAGAATATTAATTAAAGATGTAACAACTTCTACAAATTAATGACTAAAGACGAATACCTGAACAAGCTTCTCTTCATTTCGAAAATAAAATATTCTCTACTGAACAAGACCAACCACGTGAAGGTGGAAGCTCTTTTGGCCCCTCCCCCCTCTCACATCACTCTCATTTCCCCATACCCAATCTATCTATATTTTACAACTATAATTAGAAATGACAGTAACATTAAATGTAAGAAAAAAAAATTCATCACCATGTTCTAAAACAAAAAGCATGAAAGCAAATAACATTCATGACATTTAGGAAAACAAAATACATTACATTGGACCAGAAATATATTGGATTTATATTAATAATAAAATGTCTAATCATTTGTTTTTCTTATTCTTATTCTTCTTCCTTTTATCCATGAAAGCAAAAATTAAGTCGTCATCATCAGCATTTAATTGATCCCCCATAGTTATTGGGAATTCTTGAAGTGTTGCATCATCAGTACTCAACACCTCATGCCATGATGAACTTCAAGTATTTCAGCGTGGAGGTTCAGGATGCGCATGGGCATCCACTGCTGCAACAAAAAAAAAATTCAAGTGATATTGTTATTCACTGTTCCTAGGGAAATATAATTAATATAGAGATAATTACGATGTTTTATACCTGGATTAGTGGGTGCAGTAGAAATAATAGCTAGTGGTCGCATTGTTGTTTCTGTGCTTGTTGATCTCCGCTCTCGATCAACATATACATGCTTTTCCATATGAAACAATATAAGTATTTAGTACAGAATATACCCTAAATATTAATACTCATTGAAAAATGGAAAAACATTAAAAAAACATGCATACCACTATGTAATTCTCCTTCAGCAACAGTGCTTGAATCAATATGGGGGTTAGGATGTGGTTCATTTGGTACATCAGGAGCATTGTTAGCATTGTTACTCTCCTGCGAATGTGGAAAAGACACACATTATTTTACATTTTAAATGAATAAAAAATATATTTTACATTACAAGTAATCAATGAGTAAAAACTATTCGACAAGTTTTTAATTTCATTTTATTTACCATGTTCTCCAGAGAGACACATGGCGATTTCCCCAAGATTCTTCATCATGCCACCATGCCATCAAAACCCTACGTGAACCCGACCTTTAGATCTTGTTTTGTGGCTTGCTCATTGAACAAATCCCCCTGCAATGAGCAATATCAAAATCATTAGTCACTAGCTGTAATGAATTACATATTTTGTGACGATGATAAAAAAAAAGTAAAATGTTTATGCACTTACAACCCGTGCCTTCAATCTCCCGTAACCACCTTGGCCCAATTTATGTTGGCCATGTTTTTCTTGTCTTGCCTTTGTTGCCTTGGAAGTGTCTTGGAGTCTACACAATATTTTGAAATATGTTAGATATTCATTGTTTTCCTCGTAAAGTAAACAAAAGACCATCATAGTAAATTGAAAACACCTCTTACCTTCCAGGTCTAGGTGGTTTATTCCCTTATTCTTTCATCACTAATTCTCTTGCATAGAGAATAATTTATTTCCACTCCCTCTCGGGGACAACCAAAGGGCATTCACACTTGGGGTCCTGTACTAATTTATTCCTATATGCCTCTCTAACACATGTTTCAAATGCTTGCCGGTCTTTTTTAGGACTTTCGGCTTTTTGAACGAGTCACCAAACTCGCCAACCAGTATGGAGATAAGAAGGCTTTTCAGTTTGGAATCTTGTCAATTCCATCATAGTCGAATGGTCGACCCAAAAAGTTCTAATGCATAGTCATGCAAAATATTGTAGAACACATTGTTTCCTGTAAAACATTGTCATCATTAGTAATTTAAATCTCACTGATATGTGATTGTTTAAACAATTATATAACAGGAATCTCTATAAAGACATATATTAAATACCTAGTAGTTGTACTATTTTTAGAGGAACCATGTCCTAGTCGACCAAAAATGATACCGTGGTTGTTCTTATGCTTTGGATACGTGTAGCATCAGGGTAACAATCAATAGAAGAGTGATCAGATCCATGATCATGTGCACCACCTGCACGATCACATGTGTGTTGTGGGGGCATGGCATCACCCCTAGAAGGTATATAATCGGTCTCAGGCGGCACACTTGGGGTGGAAAATAGCCTCGTGGCTACGTGGCCATGCGAGTTCATTGTTGCAGTCCCACTGCTGCTACAAGGACCTTCCCCTTGCCCTCTCATCGATCTCACAAAATTCTACATTGAGAAATATGTGTTAATTGCATATATCAAACTACAAAATTTCATACCAAAAATTGATATTGTTAGATGACATGACTTACCCCATAATTTGCTATCTTAATGCGTAATTCAGCTATCCTTTTGAAATCCTCAGTAGTTTCCAGCCTAGCAGCGGCCAAATCCCATAATTCCCTATTGGCCTTTCTTATGGACAATTAAATTGTCTGCAAGGGGTCTATGGAATCAAATATCTCTTCATCACTTATATATTCATCATTTTTGGTTGATGCGGTGCTAGGAACGAGGCCTTTTCCCCGATCACCACTCTAGCAGAATTTCAAGAAGAATGTTAGTATGTGCAAGAAATATTGAAAAAAATATATATGAAATAATGGAATATTGGCAAATATTATCAAATGAAACATTCACACATGCAAATTAGCAAATATTTGGAAATTAAACATCGAGCAAAAATTAGCAAATGGAACATTTAGAAATAAAATAAAATTTCGTCACAAATGAAACATTCACTCTATTTTGATGGTGATAAAGTTTTAAACTCTTGAATTGATTCTTCTATAAGAAATATTGTTGGTTTCAAGGTTTGGTTTTAGAGATTATAGAAACATAGATTTCATTCCCTTTTATAGAAATATGTATTTTGTTCCCTTGTTCCTCTTAACCAACCTTATAAGAGTGTTTTTGTCACATGTTACTTCTAGGCTAGAAGCTCCTCCAATTGATGCACAAAATTCATAATGATTCTCATATCTCACTTAAAGGACAATAATGACCTATATAGGAAATGCTATATGGATTATGGTGTTTTTTTATGGCTCTTGATCCCTAAAGGATTCATCTAGGGTGAAAGGGCCTTATTTTCCTCCCTCAACCATGACCAATACCAGCTTAAGACCCATCCATAGCATGTAAGACCTCATAATGGTACCTATATTCCACTTGGGGGATAAATATCACCTCTAAAGGTTTGTTTTCATGGTTTGTGCTCATGTTCATGGAAAATGACCCACATAGATCCCTTTCTGGTGTAAGGAATTTATTTATGTCCCTTGTATATGGTTAAGGAATCAAGACCCATCCCTACTATACAAAAACTCTTGATTGCATCCATGTCCCTCTTATATTCCAAATATAAACTTCAAATGTTCAATGTTATGGTTAGAGGT
>ML776719.1:43547-62572 GCA_009831015.1 Picea engelmannii
CATCCATATCCCTCTTATATTCCAAAGATACACTTCAAATATTCAATGTTATGGTTAGAGGTCTTGATAATGTCTCATTAGGTTAGCAACCTTAACTATGGCCTAATTCCATCAATTTCTCCCCTATCCATTGTTTGAGACCCATCCCTAGTGCATAAAATCTCATATTGGCACCCATATCTCACTCTAAGGACAATTAAGAGTTGTGATCATAAATGATGGCCAAATGTAATCTAAAATTACTCCATATCCTATTGAAGGACAAATGTACTTTTTAAAGGTTTTTGTGGGTTCGAGGAATATTTCCCATAAGAACTATAACATTCATTTAGGAATTAATGACCTTGTTTTCCTTCCCCAATCATGGTTATTGCCTTGATACCTATCCCTATTACACAAAAAATCATAATGGCACTATTATCCCACTCATATGAAAAAGATACATTTTAGATGACTTGTGTTGTAATTCAAGGCCTTGATCAGTGCCTACTAGACCAAAAATATTCTTTTAGGGTTTAATTCTCAATATTTCTCCCCCAACTGTGGCTAAGTCCTTCAAACCCATAATTGATGCACAAATTTCATAATGATTCTCATATCTCACTTAAATCACAATGATGACCTATATACGAAATGCTATATGGATTATGGTGTTTTTTTGGCTCTTGATCCCTAAAGGATTCATCTAGGGTGAAAGGGCCTTATTTTCCTCCCTCAGCCATGACCAATACCAACTTAAGACTCATCCCTAACATTTAAGACCTTATAATGGTACCTATACTTCACTTGGGGGATAAATATCACCTCTAAAGGTCCTTTGTCATGGTGTGTGATCATGTTCATGTACAATGACCCACATATATACCTTTATGGTGTAAGGAACTTATTTTTGTCCCTTGGCTATGGGTAAGGAATTGATAATCGTCCCTACTATACATAAACTCTTGATTGCATCCATATATCTCCTGTATGCCAAATGTACACTTCAAATATTCAATTTTATGGTTAGAGGTCTTGATAATGGTTCATTAGGTTAAGAACCTTAATTATGGCCTAATTCAATCAATTTATCCCCTATCCATTGTTTGAGACCCATCCCTAGAGCATAAAACCTCATATTGTCACCCACATCTCACTCTAAGAACAATTGAGAGTTGTGATCATAAATGATGGCCAAAGGTAAGATAAAATTACTCCATTCAAGTTAAAATAAGAGTTTGACAACTTTAGAGGAACCAATAGTGTTGTGGCAAGTTACGAATACTAGCTTCTTAGAGAATTTGTATAGTACTTCAAAGATTCAATCACGTTTTCATTGGGTGGTAGGATAACCACTAACAAAATCCATGAAGGGAATTGGCAATTCTTGTTACAACCCAAGACATGCTAGGTAGTTTCTATAATGGGAAATGGTTGTGAAAACATTATGCTATTTAGTTGGTGGATCTTTTAGTTTGTCTTACCAGAGACTCTTATGCCCCTTTTTTCTAACCAACAAGAGTGTCAAGCGAGGGTTTTCCTGTATGAGCTAGAAACAAACAATATTCCTTATGCAAATAATGTAAATGTATTGATCAAATGTGTTGGCATGTGTAACATGATTATGCACCATGAAAATAAATTATGAATTGTCATGTATAAAAGTCGAGTTGAATGTCTAGTTTGAGTGGAAAACTCAAGTTGCAAAAGGTCAAGCTACATCTCTAGTTTGAGTTGTCAAACTCAAGTTGTAAAAGTCAAATTTCTTGTCTAGTTCGAGTTGTCAAATCCAAGTTGTCAAGTCATGTTGAATGTTTCATGTCGAGTTTCATGCATGTCAAGTTGCATGTCTAGTTAAATGTTGAGTTGCATGTCTAGTTGCATGTTGAGTTGGCATGCCATAAAACATCAAGTTTGAAGGACGAGTTGCCATAACATGCAAAGTTTAGCTACAAGTCCAGTTGAGTTGGGAAGTCAAGTCCAAAAGGTGAGTTGTAATGGAATGCATTATCTCCCTAATTTGAGTTAACTCCTCACTCCTTCCTACGCCTACTATATACAAAATTCGACCCTCATTCTTCACACTGTTGTTATGAAATGTAAGAGAGAAAGGGAAAAGGAAGCGAAGGAGTTAATAATTTAGGTGAAAATAAATCTTCTTTATTCTTAAGCCCATAGTAAGCATATTGATGTCAAAAGTTTCATAATACTCAACTTCATAGTGAAATGATCTCATCAAGGATAAATGAGGAAAGATTTGAATATTTAGGTTCATGGGATACTTCATACTAAAAAGGGACAACCATTAATCTCAAAATGATTTCCTATATCATGATTGATCTTAATGTATACTAAAAAAACAAAAGATACTTAAACAACATATACTAATCCTTTATTTTCTATCTCTATATACGATGCATTCATTATATCATTTTTGTGAATTTTGATACGGGATGTGGTAGTGATCTTTACAACATCTAAATTTTCAAAATTTGTGTGATGCGCAATTTTGTTTGTATAGAATAGAGGTTTAGGGAATTGTTTCATGTATTAATGATCACCCCACTATATTGGCATCCAAATCCACTTTTGGAGGAGCTTCTAGCCTAGAAGTAACATGTGACAAAAACAATCTTGTAAGGTTGGTTAAAAGGAACAAGGGAACAAAATACATATTTCTCTAAAAGGGAATGAAATCTATGTTTCTATAATCTCTAAAACCAACTATAAAATATTGTTGCAATCTTCACAATTGGTGGTGTCAAGGTTTTCTTCTATTGACATGATTAGGTCTAGGATCGATCAACTCTGGTCCTTCTCAACGAGATTGTCATCTTGGAAACATTTTGAGCTTTGGAAGGTGGTCTGTTTGGTGAGCCACATATGAAATGTGGACCATATGCGGAGTTTTGTATGTGTTATTTTATGTCTTGTTTTAATTTTCAGTATTGTGATTCTTGGGGTAAGAGACCTCTCTCAACATTTCATTCATAACTTTTTCTACAAGAAGCAAAATCAAATTTTGTTAAAGATTCAATGAATACATGCTTCATTCTATTCATGAATTGGTGATATTGTGGTTGGGAAACTGTAGGTAAGATAAGAGAGGGATGGAATAGGTTTTGTACCATAGCAAAAGAAGACGTTCCTGGGTCGACTCGATTCAGATTGTAATCTACTAGCAACTCTTCGCCTACCATTATTATTTTCACCGCACATACAAATATCCTATTACCTTCATGCTCCTCAAAAATGCAATTGGGTTCCTTTCTTGTCGTCCCAGGCCTTGTACTATTTATAATACCTGCAATATTCCCCGATGCCTTTGGCCTTCCATCAATATACATAGTCTCTCCTTTATTTTTATTATTGTCTTTCAGTTGTATATAATTTGCGGAGAGTGCATATCTCCGCATACTAGGCATATATTGGACCAGCCTCAACCATACTCCATAAGTGTAACATGGTCCAACATAATCAAACAATTCAACTAATCTTCCATATTTTACCCTTATGCTGTCCATGGAGAATAAACCAAGGCTATGGATGGATGACATAGCAATGTGATACATCCTCTTATTAACACAGAAGTCGATGTCTAACTCTTGCAGTTCCTTGGGTACCCACTGTTTAAGTAGGTGTTTGTACCTCAAGGGAACCTCGATGTCACCTATTCTCTCATCATCATAAGAGCATGATCCTCCTTCAGCAAGAAATAATTTCATGCACCTACCAAACTTTCTTCTGACCTTTTCACCTCTAGTTGTTTTTGCCTTGTAACATGTGTTGGATATGTTTTCCCTTATCCCTCTTGAAATTTCATCGCTCGATATGGATGATAGGTCTAATAGATACATATTTGTTTGTACCTACACTCCATTGAGGGAGAAGCAAACTTTAGGCCAATGATATTCATATTATAGTATAGCTAAAGATAAACATTGAAATTATAACTTGAGATGTAAGACTTTTGCATCTAGGGTTGGAGCCCAACCTCTTAGAAAACACAAAGTCGTTCTTCACTCAATATTTTGGGTAGTTGTTTGTACTCTATTCACCCAGGTATACAATCTAAGGACATGAATCTAGTGAAATAGAAGAGTTTGTAAACTTTATTTCTATTTGGTTGGCCAATATAGGCATCGATTTTCTCTAAGTGAGATATTCTAAGGATAGTTTTCAATTGGGGCATGAACATCCTTTTGTTTTGAATCCAAATTGAAATGATGTAAATTTTCCACATGATGAATGCATTGTATGGCCCTTCAACATATGTGATGCAGACGCTTCCCTTGATTCCCCTCTACGTCCGCTCACAGGATCGTTCAAATTCATTCATGAGACGAATTAGCTCTTTCAATTCCCTGCTGGAATCTCTGACGAAAAACCCGATCCAAAGGTCCTTAATTCACACACATGGATTTTATACACTAATCCATGATCTTCCCTGACTCAGTCTTGGGTTTCAGGGTTTTGTGATCCCCGTCGTCAAGATTTCTTGTCCTCTCGAACTCGCGAACTCCGATTCGCCGATGTGCTCCCTTCCAACCTTAGCCCCTCCTGGCTATGCCCTCTAGTCCATATGACTAGCCTCTTATATGACCGCAGCCATATATTCTTTATCGGTATTCGGGGTTTCATGATCCTTAATGTCACGAACCTTAGTCCCCACAATCTCCTGATCTCCGATTTGCTGATACGACACTTTATGCGTTAGCCCTCCTGGCTAAGCTCCTGGCCCATATGACCACTATCCCCATGACCACAGTCTTACATCTCATCGGGGTTTCGGACATCACAATGTCGAATTACATAAAACTTGTGCCCATGGGATTCCCGATATCCCAATGCACGATCTCCTAATGTGGCTCTCCTATCGGGTCTCCTCTTTCGATGGCCTCGCTCACTGCCATATGTCCCTTCAATATGGATGGTCCTAATCGCCTCTCGTTGTTCATGACTTCAAGTGTCTCGGATGTCTCATCCTCAGGATTCATGAAACACTGAACCCCGATGCTCCGATTTGGATTCCTATCGAGACTTTCCCCGACAATCTGGATCTCCACCATGTATCTCCTCAAGATGGACAGTCCAGATCCTTCCCGGGACTTTTACCATGGAGATTCCTGATCTCCTGTCGTCGTGACTCCTGATATCGCGAATGCCGATATCCCGACACCTTCGAGACTCACCTCTACAAACCAGTGTTCAGATCTCTGAAATGGTTGATCGCGCAACACGCGTCCTTCCTCAGACAGACAGATGCGATTCTTTCACTGTTTCAGGACTTGAAATGACCCAGCTTTCTTGACCTCAGGACCTCCGATATCTCGAGTGTTGATATCCTGATGCCCAAATTCCCTTCGGGAATTTCACACTAGCGTGAGAAGGGTTAAACCCCGTGCACCTCCTGTCCAATCCAACGACTGACGGGATTTCTGAATGAGATCAAACAGCTCACGATCTCCCCCTTCTGTGCACTTCTCCTCCTTCCTGGACGTAGAAACCAATGGTCTAGATCTCTTTTCTACGTCGATCCAACAATTGCTATGCTCTCTTGAGCTTGAACACTCCCGATCTTGCACACTCCTTCTTCCTAGACTTGGAAGAATTTCAAAATCCAAAGCCCTCAACCTTTGCTCCCTTTCTCCTCTACGAAATCCTCACTCTGAGTTCTTGCCTACGCTCTTCGACAGCGCTGTTCCTCCTGAGATTTCCTGTAGCTTCGACCTCCAAGGAAACTCGGCTCTTTCTTTCCTTTCTCCCTCAAATGGAGAATTTGGATGCCCTCTTGGCTATCCCTCTGCTCAAGCAACCTCTTGCTGAGTCTGCAGAGTGTTCAACAACCCTGTGAAGATCCCTCAATGGACTCTTCCTTCACAATACAGAACTCAAAGAGTTCTCTTCTTCCTGTGCCTGTCTGCACAATATCTCAATGCCCAACTGGCAGAGTGTCTTTTCTCAAAACTTCCAGCAGTTCTGTCCTCCTGTGCACCTATGCACTTTCTCAATGCCCAGCTGGTAGAGCTCTTCAGAATCCTCAGTGATTCTGATTCTTCTTTCTGAACTCTCAACAGAGTTCCTCCAAATGCACCACTGTGCATATGCTCAATGCCCACTTGGCAGAGCTTCACAGAACTCCTCAGAGCTTCTGTCTGCAACTGTGTCTTCTCCCACACAGACTTTCCTCCAAGGTGTTCAACAACCTTGAGGTCTTCACTGAGTTGTTGATTCCAGTTCTTGTGCCACAACATGTCTTTGTCTGAACCCGCAGTATTTAGAAGTTCTTCAGGGCATCGGTATTCAGAGACCACAGTACTCTATCACTCCCTCCTGGAATGAAACCTCAAATACCTTCACCTGAAATCAAAATCACCTGCAAATTCCTAACATACATCTACAACATGAACTTCACAGCATAAACCAGAACACATCAAGGCATCCACATAATACATAAATACATGCAGGAAAAATTGCTTCTGTTTAGATTAATAAAAATTCCTCTTTACAAGGGTGTTCCTGAGCACGGCCTGTAACAAGGTCTCGGCTCTTCATTCTTGTTCTCTCCACACGTAGATCATCACCCCACTAACTACTAAAGAGATACAATTCATTTTTTACATGAGGGGGCTCTTCGAGCACTTCCCTCCAACCTACCTACCCTATTCAATTACATTGAATGGGCTGTCTAGTCCGCATCTGGATCTAGATCTTAGCCATTCAAACATTAATGGCCGATATTACCCTACGCCTGCACAAAGGCACGGCTTCATGGCTCAATAGACTAAGCAATGAAATTACATTCAATTCAAAATAAAAGATGAGGGCTATGCCTCTCTTCAGCATTGAATGCGTGCGCTCGACGTGGCTGGATGGCTAGCTGGCTGACGTGGAGAGATGCTCCTGCATCATACTCCTCAGCTGTAAAATTCATGAGCTCTTTCTCATGAGCTTCCCATCTCAGCTATGGGAATCCTCCTGGATCCCAAATCATTCTCTGGAGTTGTTCATCTGCTCCATCTTCTTGCTGCTTCTGCACTGCTGCTGCTGCTGCTGTTGTTGCTTCTCTTCTTCTCAGCTTCTCCTTGCTGGTAGTTTCTGCTGATCCCAACATCAGCCTTCTGATGTCTTCTATCACTTCGTATAGCTGCTCCAGTGGCTAGCTCTGTTCATGCAGTCTCCCCAGCTGCAAAAATTTTTGTCTCATGGGCAGATCACCAGGATCTCCCATGCTTTCTTCATCATCTTCCAACTTCACCTGTTGGATGTGCACACTATGCACTTTCACCCTCTCTTCCAGGGCTTCAATTTGTTCCCACAGATCAGAAAAACAAATGTTGTCTGCCCCTTCTTCATCTTCTTCTGCAAACTCCCATGTTGTAGTCTTTTCAGTCTCCTGGCTGAAAATACTGAGCCATTCCTCAGAATGCTCATCATCTTCTTCGTCTGCTTCTTCTGCTATTAGCTTCAGTGCTACAACTTCCTCAGCTTTCTGTCTGAAAGCGTTGAGACACTCCTCAGAATTCTCATTTTCCTCTTCGTCTGCTTCTGCTTCTGCTTGGGCAATTTCAAACACCTGCTCCAATTCCTCTTTCTTGACAGTCTCAGCTGACTGTTCCTCTGTTGTTGCTACTTCCTCTGCAACACAGACTTCTGCCTCCTCTTGGGCAAGTGGTAGGAATATCTCAATTCCCCCAATCATCATAAGGCTTCTCAAATCCTCCTCTTCTATCAGCTACACCTGCTGATCTAAATCCATCTCTAAATTTATGAGACCCTTCGATAGTCTCATCGTCTCTGTCAGCTCCTCGGGCTGATCAAAACTCACCTGCTCATCCTTGCCCACTAGGAAATATGGGATGCTTCTGCTGCTCTCCTGGTAGACTATGAGATCAACCGATCCCATCTTCATCAACAACCCTTTCTAAATTGAACTCACCTCCGAGTCCATGAGACTTTCAGATAGTCTCAAATTCTCATCTCCTCCCACCTAGCAATCTGAGATGCTTCCGCTGCCCTCCTAGCAGTCTTTGAGATCCCACAGCGACCTCATATCATTGCCCATCTGGAAATGTGAAATTCCTTGGCTTTCCTCATGACATTCTCTAATATCTCGCAGTGATATCATTTCATTGCCCACCTGGCAAACTGGAATTTCTTCTCTTCCCTCCTGGCAGTTCTTGAGATCCTCAGTCGATCCCATTTCATTCTCTTCACTGAGAATTTTCCCAGTCTCTGGTTCACATATCTAAACCATTTCCTCTTCTGGTCCATTGAGGTTTTTAGCATACCTCAACCATCCCTTTAACAACCTATGTTGTCTTCTGAACATCAACTCCTTGACTGGCCATTTTACCTTCGACTTCTTCATGGGCCATTCATACACCCATCTCAGCTTTGCTTTCTGTCGCATCCACAGTTCAATATTTTCTATGTCTGCCCTTATTTCATAGAGCTCTTTATCTATTTCTGCAAGCTTTTCTGATTTTCTCTTCCTCCCAGCATGCCTATGGTCTTCAGTAACCATGGTGTTGTCTCTGTCTTCTCTCCTAACAAACCTGTTGTTGTCACTCTGCACTGAGAGTGTTTCCAGCTTCATCCTACAATCTCCCTGACTGTCTTCTCGATTGCTACTTACCTGCAAACAAATCCTTACAGAGTCTTCGGCGCTCTATCTTCCTTCACCTCTCCCTCTACTTGAAATATACAAACAGAGTTCTAGCTTTGATACCACTTGATGGAGTATCAGAGTGCTCTTTTCCTCTTTCTACCTCTTCCTTCCTGAAATATACAAGCAAGAATCAAGCTCTGATACCACTTGATGCAGACGCTTCCCTTGACGCCCCTCTACATCTGCTCACATGATCGTTCAAATTCATTCATGAGCCGAATTAGCTCTTTTGATTCCTTGCTGGAATCTCTGATGAAAAACCCAATCCACGAGTCCTTAATTCGCCCACACAACTTTTCTGCACTAAGCCTTGATCTTCCCCGACTCAGTCTTGGGTTTCGGGGTTTCGTGATCCCTGTCGTCAAGATTTCTTGTCCTCTCGAACTCACGAACTCCAATTCGCCGATGTGCTCCCTTCCAACATTATCCCCTCCTGGCTATTCCCTCTAGTCCATATGACTAGTCTCTTGTATGACCGCAGCCATATATTCTTTATCAGTATTCAGGGTTTTGTGATCCTTAATGTCACAAACCTCAGTCCCTGCAATCTCTTGATCTCCGATTTGTCGATATGACACTTTACGCGTTAGCCCTCCTAGCTAAGCTCCTGGCCCATATGACCACTATCCCCGTGACGGTAGTATTACATCTCATCGGGGTTTCAGACATCGCAATGTCGAAATGCATAAAAAAAATTCCCACGGGATTCCCGATATCCCAATGCGCAATCTCCCGATGTGGCTCTCCTATTGGGTCTCCTCTTTCGATGGCCTCGCTCGCTGCCACGCGTCCCTTCAATATGGACGGTCCTGATCACCTCTCACTATTCACGACTTCAAGTGTCCCGGATGTCTCATCCTCAGGATTCGTGAAACACCAAACCTCGATGCTCTAATTTGGCTTCCTATCGAGACTTTCCCCGACAATCTGGATCTCTGCCACGTGTCTCCTCAAGATGGACGGTCCAAATCCTTCCCAGGACTTTTACCATGAAGATTCCCGGTCTTTTGTCGTCGTGACTCCTGATATCACGAACGCTGATATCCCGACGCCTTCGAGACTCACCTCTACAAACCAGTGTCCAGATCTCCGAAATGGTTGATCGCGCGACACGCATCCTTCCTCAAATGGATGGCTATGATTCTTTCATTGTTTCGGGACTTGAAATGACCCGGATTTATCGACCTCAGGACCTCCGATATCCCGAGTGTCGATATTCCAATGCCCAAATTCCCTTTGGGACTTTCACACTGGCGTGAGAAGGGTTAAACCCCGTGCACCTCCTGTTCGATCCAACGACTGATGGGATTTCTAAATGAGATCCAATGGCTCATGATCTCCCCCTTCTGTGCACTTCTCCTTCTCCTTCCTAGACGTAGAAACCAATGGTCCAAATCTCTTTTCTCTGTCGATCCGACGACTGCTGTGCTCTCCTGAGCTTGCGCACTCCTTCTTCCCAGACTTGGAAGAATTTCAAAAGCCAAAGGCCTCAACCTTTTCTCCCTTTCTCCTCTACGTAATCCTCACTCTGAGTTCTCGCCTATGCTCTTCGATAGCGCTGTTCCTCCTGAGCTTTCCTATAGCTTAGACCACCAAGGAAACTTGGATCTTTCTTTCCTTTCTCCCTTAGATGGAGAGTTTGGATGCCCTCCTGGCTATCCCTCTACTCAAGCAACCTCTTGCTGAGTCTGCAGGGTGTTCAACAACCCTGTGAAGATCCCTCAGTGGACTCTTCCTTCACAATACAAAACTCAAAGAGTTCTCTTCTTCCTGTGCTTGTCTGCACAATATCTCAATGCCCACCTGGCAGAGTGTCTTTTCTCAGAACTTCCAGCAGTTCTATCCTCCTATGCACCTATTCACTTGCTCAATGCCCACTTGGAAGAGCTCTTCATAATCCTCAGTGATTCTAATTCTTCTTTTTGAACTCTCAGCAAAGTTCCTCCAAATGCACCACTGTGCATATGCTCAATGCCCACTTGGTAGAGCTTTTGTCTGCAACTGTGTCTTCTCCCACACAACCTTGCCTCCAAGGTGTTTAGCAACCTTGAGGTCTTCATTGAGTTGTTGATTCCAGTTCTTGTGCCGCAGCACGTCTTTGTATGAAACCGCAGTATTCAGAAGTGCTTCAGGGCACCGGTATTCAGAGACCTCAGTACTCTGTCACACCCTCCTGGCATGAAAACTCAAAGACCTTCACCTGAAATCGAAATCACCTGCAAATGCCTAACATACATATACAACATGAACTTCATAGCATAAACTAGAACACATCAAGGCATCCACATAATACAGAAATACATGCAGGAAAAATTGCTTATGTTTATATTAATAAAAATGCCTCTTTACAAGGGTGTACCTGAGCATGGCCTGTAACAAGGTCTCGGCTCTTCACTCTTCTACTCTCCACACGCAGATCATCACCCCACTAACTACTAAATAGATACAATTCATTTTTTACATGAGGGGGCTCTTTGAGCACTTCCCTCCAACCTACCTACCCTATTCAATTACATTGAATGGGCTGTCTAGTCCGCATCTGGATCTAGATCTCAGCCATTCAAACATTAATGGTCGATCTTACCCTACACCTGCACAAAGGCATGACTTCATGGCTCAACAGCCTAAGCAATTAAATTACATTCAATTCAAAATAAAAGATGAGGGATACGCCTCTCTTCAGCATTGAATGCATGCGCACGACGTGGCTAGTTGGTTGGTTGGATGATGTGGAGAGATGCTCCTACATCAATATGACATTATAAGCATGCAAAATTATAATCTATGTAGTTTGTGGGTCGCATAAGATAGTTAGAAAACAAATCCACCTCAAATAAGTGGGACTTATAATGAAGGTCTTTATTGAAGATTCAATGATCTATTTCTTAGTGTCAAAAACCATAGTTTAGCCACATCACACCATATATACACAAGAATAAAAAATGGTGGTAATATATTTAAGTTACAAGGTTGAATAAAACATGAAAATATTTAAGAGAATATGCAATATTGAAAATAGGGGCACACTAGGGTTGATTTTATAATAGGGTAGGGATGAAGCATAAACCCCAGCAAAGGATTATGTAAGTTTGTGGATTATGCAAAGGGTAGGGTTGAGTTTATAAAGGATTATGTAAGTTTTTGGATGAATCATAAACCCCAACAAAGAGAGTAGTGAATGAAAACCTATGAGAAACCCTAGCATGAATTGTTATGATGTAATAAAAATTATAACCTCTGAGAAACTCTAAACTCCATCGCAGGTGAGGAAGAAGAAGACTTACCATGGTTTTAAGCCCTCCCTCGTCCATACACCTCTCCTCTAACTCCTCCGTGCTCCCCTCCTTCTCTGTGTGTGCAAACGTGCGTCCCTTCTTCTCCTCCACTCTGCAGACTGCGTGCCTCCTTCTCTGTGTGTGCAGACTGCTCCCCTCCTTCTCCTCCACTCTACAGATGGCATGCCTCCTCTGTGTGTGTAGACGCGTGCACCCCTCCTCATCCACTATGTAGACCGTGTGAGTAAAAGTAATCGGGGGCAAGCTCAAAGGGAATGAGCGCGGAAGTATGTTTTTTTTTTTTTTTAAATGTGTTTTTTTTAAATGTTTTTTGCTTTTGTTTTTTATTTTTTTTTATTTATTTTTATTATATATATATATATATTATAATATATATAATATTATAACATAACTCGAGGGATTGTACAGCCACACGAAAATGACCACACAAGGGAGCACTAGGAAAAAAGACAAGCCAGAGGAGTTCACAAGATGGGCGCCCAAACGCAACCCAAGGCAAGTTCGCAAGGTGGGTGCCCAAATGCAACTCAAGGTCAATTCGCAATATGGGCACCCAAATGCATGAAGAGTTGTAACGAAAATGACCACACAAGGGAGCACTAGGCAAAAAGACAAGTCGGAGGATGGATAAGAACCAATTTTGGCTTGGAGGTAGATTTTTTAATATGACCTCACCAAGGATTCTATATCATGAAACTGTGTGTGGGTGTCTTTATAATTGATCACAAATGAGTAGTTTTACAATCCCATGATGGGATAATTAGGCTAATGGTTTCCCTCCTTGTATTTTGTATCATCTCTTTGAGGCAATAGAGAAAAATGTGGAACACTTATATGTTTTTTTTACATATCAAATGTGAGTAATACCTTGATTTATATAATAATATGATGGACCCCTAGATTAGGATTTTCTACATTGAGATCCTTGGCTTGAACCAAATGTTGTGGTCTATAATGTTGTCTTAAATTGCCATGTTCCATGTTCCTTGGATGTAATGGAAAGGAGCATTTTGGGTGTTGCAACAAATGAGGAAAAGAGGGTCAAAAGTTTTTCCAAGATGATTTGAATGGGGCCAAAGGAGGTCTTGAAGCCCAAACCATTAGAAAGGATGTTCATAACATTTTCAAGGGTGCAATCCAAATCCCAAGCAATATGGGCTAACTTCATGAAGGTCAAATATGGAAAATTTGGAAGAATGTGAACCTCTTTCTTCATTGACACAAGGGATAAGTTCCTTTAACCACAAGATTTGAAATTATATAAGAGAGAAAGTGACTAGATGCAAGAGGGGGGGATTTCCCAATTTATTGGAATGTAAAGGCCAAGTCTTGGCCATCTTTGTTTTCAATCTTCACAATTGATCGTTTCAAGGTTTTCTTTTATTGACGTGATTAGATCTGGGATCGATGAACTCTGGTCCTTCTCACCGAGATTAGCTCTAGGATCGATCAAATCATTTACATGATGAATTCACAGGTCATTGTTGTCGCCGTGTCTAGTCCTAGTACAATTTCCTTGTAAAATTTGTATAATAAGATATTTGGAGAATGATAATTTTGAAGGTGCTAGGCCTATTCCTACACACCACGACCAGATCACCTCTCATTGATAGTCCGTGTATTTTGAACTAAAAGTCATGGTGGGGCTAATGGGGATCTTGGGAATTATAAAAGAAAGGGTGAGCATGGGCACCAAATGGAAAAAAGAGGTGTTAACTAGACCAACCCATGACAAGTAGGCACTAAATGACTGGAAACAAATCGAATACTCCACTAAATTAGGGTTTTTGTTTTACATGATGATAAATTAGGGTTTATGTCCAGAAACGCTCCCATATATTTAAGGCATGTGAATAGTCTATCCATGTCAAATTTCAATGCATTTAGAAACAGTTTGAAAAAATTTCAACGTTGGCCCCATTCACAGGCTCCCATTCACAGGTCACTTCTTACCTAATGAGCATCCATATTCACTAGGAACAAATCAAATACTCCACTAAATTGGGGTTTATGTTTTACATGATGAACTGATGATGGCCATGAAAAAATCCCTTTATACCTTTTTGCCAAAATTCCAAGAATACCTAGCCTTGTTTTTCTTTGTGTGCAGGTACTAGCTCGAGGAGTAGGAAGTTGGAAATAGAACGCGGCTTTCGGGCTAAGTTCTTTGAGTCAACTCAACTTTGTTTTTCATGAGCTTCTCTTGGTTTCAATAATAGTTCATTCTCTACTAAAAATGGGAAACCACGTGAAGGTGGAAGCTCTAATTATGCCCCCCCCTCACATCACTCTCAATTTCCCCATACCCAATTTGAAATAATAAAGAACATGTAAATACTATATTATACAAATGGAAAAAAGAGGTGTTAACTAGACCAACCCATGACATGTAGGCCATGAAGAAATTGATGATGGCCACAAAAAAATCCCTTTATACCTTTTTTGCCAAAATTTCAAGAATACCTAACCTTGTTTGTCTTTGTGTGCAGGTACTAGCTCAAGTCAAATTTGGGCTAATTTCTTAAAGTCAAGTCAACTTTGTTTTCCATGAGCTTCTCTTGGTTTCGAGAATAGTTCATTCTCTAGTAAACAGGGGCAACCACGTGAAGGTGGAAGCTCTAATTATGCCCCCCCCCCTTCACATCACTCTCAATTTCCCCATACCCAATTTGAAATAATAAAGAACATGTAAAACACATACCTCTATATATAATTCATCTTCTTCTTCATCAAACTCAACATCATCAATATCATCTTCATCATTAACATTGTCATTTCCCCAATACCCAATCTATCTAGATTCAACAACTATAATTAAAAACGACACTAAGATTACATGAAAGAAAAACAACATAAGAGATCTATAGTACAAATTAAAGTTCTTAATGAAACTAAATCACCACATGTAGGAATTTCATTGATATTCTTCTTCATCCAACTCATCATATTCTGTATCATCATCAGGTATTTCATAATCATCGTCGAATGGATTGGCCATATCAACATCATCATCAGTACTGTCATAACTTTCCATAATATCATAATCATATATAGCATCATCGAGAACATTATCATCTACATCATATGGTCAATCAACTTCTTCGACTTCGTCATCTGATGATACACGTTCTACCTCCTCATTTTCCTCTGTATCACCTTCTAGTTCTTGAATATCATTTTCTTCTGGTACATTATCTGAGGAATTTCTCTCTTCCAATATTTTATATCTTCCTTATGGATTTCTTTAGATGACAACCACCTACAAATTTTATGATAACAAAATATGTCTCAACAAAGACAATATTGTATACATGAATATTACAAGTAAATTAAACACATGTCATCAACAAATTCTACAACATTTTTATTACATATAAATAATAATATGTAATTCATCTGTCATTATTTACCTCATGTATTTTCCAAGGTCATATATAACTTGTTTTACGTTGTTTTCAAAGCTGTTGGGAAAACATAGAGGTAGCACATACTGTAACAAAACAATGGCACATTAATAAATTTCTGATTTCATATTAACAATATATTTACAAAATTTAAAAATATTACATCGATTCTTACCAATACATAAAAAATATATGAAAGAAATTACCTTGATGAAGGTGTGCCAGTCATGAGTTTTTAACTTGCCAAATTCACCTTTCTTTGTTAATATATTCTTGATGTTTGAAGCAAATCCTGTTGGAAATATAATTTTTCGAATGAGCTCTTTTACAACATTGCTTTCATCTTCTTTAAAGAACCATGGGACGCTATTTCGATCGACTCCATTAGTCCTATTTAAATCAATAATATTTAGCATTGCATGATTGGCTTCTTGAATGTCACTACAAATTTTAGAAATTTTATCTTTGTCATGCCTTCCATCTAAGATTGTCCACAACATTTATGTTACGTTCTTTCTGATATGCATTGTGTCGAACAAGTGAGTTATTTCTAGTTGCTCGTAGTAGGGCAACCTATTGAATTGTTTGGGGAAACTTTTCATTCCTCATGGAAGTAGATCAATGCCTTGATGGCCAACTATATGTTACATAAATGAAATTAATAAAATTACAATTGTTAGATTATACACAGTAGATATGAGAATTCAACACAATTAAAAAATGTAATATATTGCATATGATGATGAAGATTGAATTACATTGACGATTTGATTTGTTATATTCCAACTTCCATAGGTGTGGTGTCATTCTTCGTGGTTTTATCCGACTCTCCTCTTTATCATTGAAAATATGTTTATCGATATTTTGATACCTATGGTTCTTATGGAGAAAGTGCCTATATTCATCAAACACCTCCTTTCCCAAACTTCTTGAACGATGAGATCTCCTCCTAGGACCACAAACTGGGCATGCAAATTTTCCCTTTATTTGCAGACCTAGAAGATACGCATAAATGGCAGCATTAGTTATATAACAAGCAATTATTTAAAAAACAAACATTATAATATCATCAACATCTAACTTAATTAAGTGCAATAGTGTGTTACATACCACAAAAATGTGTTAGTCCCGGTGCATCGTGAATTGTCCATGTAAGAATCCCATGGAATTGAAATCCTCTTTGACTTATTGGTCTAGAGATGTCATACATAGTGATGTCATCCCATAACTTTAACATCTCATCGACAAGAGGCTCAATATATACATTCATATCTTTCACTTGATACTTACCTAAATGGTTAAAAAATACACATAATTACTACACCTTGTATACATATATGAAATTGTGCAATGAACAAGACAAATGAAATGTTAAACATTAAAAAAACAATATCGGTATAAAAATATACCTGGAACAATCATTGCCAACATTGTGTGCTCTCTCTTTATTGACATCCAAGGAGGAAGGTTATTGTTTATAACAAAAATAGGCCACATCAAGTAGATAGACCTCAGCTCACCAAATGGATTTACACCATCAGCTGCCAATGAAATCCTAACATTACGAGGTTCTTCTTTAAAAATTGGCCATCTTTCTTCGATATTTTTATATAAAGAACCATCTGCAGGCATTCGAAGAACATCATCTTCAATTCTATTATGTGCATGGTAATCCATAAACTGTGCTATGTTGCGACATCTAAATAGTCGTTGCAGGCGTGGAATTATAGGAATATAACGAAGAACCTTGTGAGGCACCTTTTTTGTTAATTGATTAGTTTGATATCTATTGATCTAACATTGTGGGAAATTCGATTCAGATGCATATTGTCCATAATATATTATGTGATCATTGTGGCATGCATCAATAGCCTGATATTCCATTCCAATTTCTTTTAGAATGGATGATAATTCTTGGTATGTGCGAGGTAACTTATTTGGTGATGGTAAGAAATATTCACCTATCAACCTACAACAACAATATACAAAAAAAAAATCAATAATGAAAATTATATTAATCATTATAAATATTGCATCCTTAATTTAGACATCAATTGACACTGAAAATAAAATAAAATAAAAGTTGAAATTGCATAAAACTGTAAAATTATGTTGCTTACCTTAGGATCTGTGTCATACATGTGTTTGACAAACCATTTGATACCTTCAAGTTGACCAAAAACATTACAGTAGAGAGAACACTTTTTTTTGTGCCTTCATATAGGGATTCAGTGGCATTTTGAAGGATAGGTTTATCAAAAATATATTCATCATCATTGTCCTCATCACTGCCATCATTATCATCCTGCAAGTTGTCCTCCTCCATGTTGACATCATCATCCATTGGATCATTATAAATGTCTTTGATCAATCTATTTGCCCCATCATCATCAACCGTATTATTAATATCATCATTTTCCATAGGAATAACGTGATCACCATTATCCACATGATTAGGTTCAGCTTGTTCTTTAGTATTATCTCTATGAAAACGTCTCCTACTAGGCGACATCACATTCTTAGGATGATTTTTCTTTAATAAAAACAATGGAAGCAATAAAATACAGTTAGAGTATATCACAAATATTATTTTGAAAGATAATAAAATAAAATAAAACAATTAATGTATAATACCCTTAAAGATCTATAATAACTAATTAATTACCATGGGACGATATTCATTGCCCCCTTCAACATGCCCATTCTCCCTACAATGTTTTTCAACTAATTTTAAAGGTAGTCTTCTTCCATTAAAACCCCTTCATTCACAAGAAGGGAAATAACATCTCCCATCACCATGAATCACCATGTGTCGCTTTAACATAACAAACTCTCTTTTCTCGTTTGGATTTGACATTGTAATTACCTATTACAACAAATCCATTGAAACATTATAAGTACAATATACAAATCTATTCAAATAATTTGGTATATTTTAAGATATTTGTAATGAAAATTATACAACATGTTAAGAAAATTTAAGGGGCAAAGCATGAAACATTAATAAGAGGAGGTGGATCACCCCTAACCCTTATTTCCATAGTCGTTATCCCTCATAACCCTATATGTAACTACTAACACCTATTGCATATAACCCCTATCACCTATAGACCCTTAAATTATTAACCCCTAATATAACCTTGACTCCCTAGAAACTCTAACCCTTATGACAATTAATCCATAACCCCTAAAACTTATCGCGTAGTCTAAACATTCAACTTTTTGGAGTTTTTATGGGCATATTTTTTGATGTTTTTTTACTTAAATCTGACCAAAATTTGTTGTAACTCCATATTTGATTGATTGAGTCTATATAATTCGAGTGTCCTAAAGGTTTTTCATGGTGTTGAATCTATTTATGCATTCAAAAATGCAATTTAAACAACCAAAAATGGGGATTTTACCAAGATCTATTTCAGGGGATTCCGGTGAAAAAGTTCAAAAAAGTTGAATCTTTAGACAATGCCAAAACTTATAGCTTTTATATTTAATCCTTAATTTCTAAGACTTATAACCCATAACACCTAATACGCATAAATTTCACCCATTTAAGACATGATTCTTAACCTCTATAATCCCTATTCCATAACATTATAACCCATAAGCAATATAATATGTCATGATATCTAACCTATAACATCTAATCCATTTAACTTTCTCACCCTCAATGACTAG
>ML776719.1:74064-199880 GCA_009831015.1 Picea engelmannii
AACATCATTATACATTCATTTTATACAATTCGAATTTCAGAGGAAATAAGAAGAAAAGAAGGCCGGATTTCAAGGGAGGATGAAGTCTTTTGGTGATGTGTTCTAAGGTATGTTATTTTCAGGTCATCTTACCATTTTTTCTATAAATTTTTTTCTAGAGCGATTCAGATGGTTAAATCACTATGGTATTGAGAAGACATATCAAGGTACCTCTTTTAAAAATTTCAGCTCTTGATTCGCTATAATTATGGAGATATAGTCTTTGGAAGATAGGGTTTGTGACCAGTCCTGAAGCTAGTCAATAAACAGGTGTTCCGGGTAAAATAGTCATAACTTCTTCATCAAGAATCCAAATGAAGTGGGACAAATTTCATTGGAAAGAGTATGGATTGTAGTTTCTTGTGTACAAGTTTTAGAATCGAATGTTAATTATTGAGCGTGGGGCATTTTGTGCGAGTTCACTCTCCTGAATAGACCAGAATTGAATAAAGTCTACCATTCTTTCTATAACCTCTTTTTTGGGAGGATTCAAGGAGTGAAAATTGGAGGAGTTTCATAGAATCCATTGAGTAATATTATCTATAGGATCAGAGTACTCTAAGAATTGAATAATTTCAAAAATTGAAGAAGTCTCAGGAAGCATTATTAGGTTCTATGTGATGATTGGTTGATGGTGATGATTTAATGTAAAGTTTTATTATCTCTCATATATTCTTGGGTTGAAAGAAGGGGAAAGGATGAAGAGTTCAAATCTCTCTTGACATTGGAGGATTGTATCTTCCTCTTGGAGGTTTATCCCTCCCTTTACATTTGGAAGTTGTAGCTACCTTTGGAAGTCATTACTTCCCTTGAACAATAACTATTGATTATTTCTCATATATTGTGCATGGTGTATTGTGGTTTATTGGTGTAACTCTTATACTATTGTTCATTTCTCATTGGATATAGTTGAATGGTTTAAGTACAAGTTGAAAAAGGTTTTAAATTGTACTTGATACTGATTCACCCCCCTCTCAGTATCAACATGAACAGGCTTGTTGGCAGTGGGTTCTAGTTGAGAAATGTCTCATCTATACTTGTCTGATTGAAAAATTCATTTTTTTCATCTAAAAAATAATTACTACAAGAAAATGTCCATTTGAGAATTACCCTAAGTCAACTTTACCTGTCTGACATCTAAATCCTACATTACCTAAGAAGGAAACTTCTTAAGAGTGGAGCCCTAACTAGGGAGTCTAATCTAATTATATTGTGAAATTTATCCATAAAATCTAATGATAGTAAATCTCTGAAGCAAGTTAGGTTGGATATGTTCTGGCAAAAATATAAAAACCTCCATGTTTTCACTGCTAACAGTAAATCATTAAAAGAAAGGCAATTTCAATTTTTTTTTTTAGGCATGTGATCATATGCTAGGTGATAAATGTACTTTTGGAATTTTATTTGGTTTCTTTTCTCTTATCAATTTTATTCCATTGTAATATAGGGTGTTCAAAATTCTTGAAAATGGATATGCATTATCCTTGGCATGGGGGAGGGTCAAAGAGCTCTTTCGGGACTCTTTTTCAGAATCACATCTTATTTTCAGAAACTAGCATGTTCACCTTACAATCCTGTAGAACCAGACACAAAAGAAGACAAGCAAAGAATAAAGAAGTTTCATGAAGTACAAAAAATTCCAGTACCAAGCTTCCAGAAAACTCCAGCCTAAAAAGATGAACTCTGACAATCTACAAGCTTCAAATACAAAGGCAGTCACATATGCTATGGGTATTGATTATACAATGATAAAATCAAAGGTAACATGGTATTATTTATTTTCCTTTGCTTATAAAACTACAATAGGTATGACAATGTATACTATATCTTATGACCTTAGTGTTAAAACCATGCACCTAACTTTCACTTCCCTCATACCCATATGCTTAACGTTAATCAATCCTCTCATCACATAAGTGCTTGAAAATGATTAAGGGCAAAATCACATCAAAATTGTGAATATGGAGCATGTCTAGTAATGATGAGCCACGACCCTAAACCAATAACGTACTTCATCCTTAAGCAATCATGAACCTATCTCATGTCATGATCCACGATTCAACATCAAATTCACTACTCAGAAGTCCAATTGCCTATCCCAAACAATAATGATGCTTCGACACCCAACGTTCTATCCCCATCATTGCACTAATGGACATAAATGAAATGGCTTATCTGGGTGGCAAAGCCATCCATATGAGCCTCATCTTGTCTTAATTTTCCATTGTGACATCTTTACTTAAACTCACCGTTCAAATTATCGATGCCATCACCATATTTTTTCTATCGTTACCAACCTTTCTCCAGTTTTGAGCCTACTCCTCTTTGCGATCTCTAGTACCAAACCCTTACCCTCATAGGTGACTAAATCCTTGCACTACAACCTAATGGTTTTTTTTTTTTTTACTCACAGTTTATAAAGATGGTTGTAAGTTGACATGAACCGGTCTTCCAGATTTATAGGGAGACCGAGGAGTTCCAACTATGTAGAGATAAGTATGCTAGAGTGAGATGGATGCCATTTTTTGGAGAAATTCATAGGCTGTCATGAGAAGGTATCTCACGCATTTATTCAGGGTTACGATGGAGAGATTGTGCACATAGGCAATCTGCAGCTAACAATCACTGAAGAAACTTTAAGGGAAGCCATGGGATTACCTAGCAGAGGAGCCAAGTATTTCAAAGGAGTAGGAATCAATAAGGAAATATGCCAAAGATTTTTGAAGGAAGACCATCAGCACCCTGATTGGAAGAAGGGGGTTTCTAGAAACTATATCAAGGAAGAATATCATCCTATGGTTGCTAGTATACAACGATTCCTCACTTGTGAGGGAAGGTATGTTGTAACCTTCCTATATCATCTTAAGCTTTTGCTTCACTTTGAAGGAGGTACTGAAATTGATTTCCCATATTTTTTATGGATGAGTCTGAATAAGATGGTAAGAGGTGTCAAATCCCTATCCAAAACTGAGAAGATTAGAATTTATCATCAAGGTATTATTAAGATGTTAGTTATACATGAGATCAGGAAGCAAGGGTTTAGCTAGAAAACCCTCATCAGTTAACACCTTCCCATGGAAAACAAACCTGTAGAGGAAGCCTAGCCTGCTCCAGATAAATATGAGGACCTAAAGAGAAAAAGGGAAAGAAAGATAAGGTAACTCCATCATCCTCCAGAACAGTGAGCCAAAAAGATAAAGCTAGTAAACAAGCAGGGCCCTCTTCCACAGTCGATAAGATTTTTAAAATTCAAGAATCAAAAGGTAAATCCAAATTAGTGGAGGAGATATCAATAGTATCACTTAAGGAGAAGGGTCATAAGACAAAAAATATGAGGAAAGAGAAGAATAGCTTAGAAAATAAAGATGAACAGTCTATAGAGCAACCTCCTGTAACCATTCCACAGACAGGAAAGAGAAAAAGGAAACTTGTTAGAACTTATGATCCACCACCCCCTTATAAAATAACCACAAGGAGCATGGCAAAGAAAGTTAAATCAATTGTCATCCCTCTTACACATGAAGATCCAATACATCCTACCTTCCCTTCCCTAGACTTATCAGTCCAGGATGACATCCCTAGCTTAACTGAGGAGCAAGTTACTATCACTTTGTGTGGGATGAGGGAGGAAGTGGAGGAAAGAGAATACATCTAGCCAGAAACAATGGGGTCAATAAGGACCTTAACAAAGGGACAGATGAAGAAAAATATTGGGGAGCTGCAAAAGCAAAACCAGGAACTCAAACAAGAAGTGAAGGAATACCAACTACTGGACAGGTATATCAAAAAGGAAAATGAGAAACTGAAGGCAATCAACTAGCAACTTCAAGATGACCATGAAGAGACTTCTAATAAGCTCAAGAAGGTACTAAGACTCTTACAATACATTAGGGTCATAAAAAGGGAGCTGAAAGAAGAAGCCTCAGCTATCAACATCATTGATCCACAGAAGTAAAAGAATGGAGTCTCAAATTTTGAAACATTTTGAGTTTGTTTCAGTTGCATGAGGACATGCAATGATTTTGGCATGGGGGAATGTTGAGCCTCTAAATTGACATCCCCACTACCCTATTATACTCCTCATTTATACCCTTTTGGCCTACCTAAGCTTGGATAAATGACAAAGAACACTACCATTAGCCATTGATAAGGTCATAAGGTAACGTATAATTGAATTCATGCATTTTGTGTTTTATTGAGCTAGGAGACTAAATATTTCATGTACTAATGTTTTAAATTGCCACGTGTAACCTTTTACCTCTAGATAAGTCCGACATTTTTGTATCACCTCAGCCATCCGGTACTTATGCACTAGATTGCCACTATCTGAATCTGGTACCAAGCGCACCTTCCATTCAGATATGGTACCAACGTCCGCAGACTATTCTAGTCCAGTACCAACCACTTGTGTGTTGTTCGTATCCAATACCATCTACTGAATCTCACCTGTTACGATATGGTACCAATACATGAAGTAGAATATACCAAGTTTAGCTCCAGATCATGCACAAGATAATTGTTGGATTTTTTTGAATCATCAAAGCTCTGGAAAGGCTATGCTAAGTTAGTTTGTTTATCGCTTCATCCTCATACACTTCATGTTATGAGGATGGAGCTTAAAATATGTAATCGAATATATAAATTTAAGAATTGACTGATCTGCTAAAGATTTCACATCCTTGTGTTTCATGACTAAGATTGTTTAAATAGTCATGGTAAGGATGGTGGAAGTAGTAGAGAGATAGCATAACACAGCATGTGAAGCAATGTTACATATTGTAGAACATATTGTGAGTTGAAGTTTAATATAAGGATGTCATTTATTTCCATGTCTTAATCATTTATGAATGAATGTGAGTTGAGTTGTTAGCATAGTTTAATTCTATGTTTTGAGATTTGAGTAAGAGTGATGTGTGGATTGAAAGAAAACTCACTGTAGACTCCAGTCATTGACCTATTGAAGCGGCAAGGGCCCACCACCCAACAAAGGTCAACATCTTTGTAGATTAGTGTTAGCATTTGATTTCAATAGCATAATCGTGAGATTAACTTAATCTTGACTCTTTCAGATGATAGCAGTATAGTTCAGTCTAGGATTTTGATTATATGATTTCTTAGATATATTTAATTACTCTTTTTTGCATATGTTATGTTTCTGTTCTTATGAATTTTATTTTTCCTAATGGACATCTATGTTGGCAGCAGTAGTCAAATGTATTTGGAAGAGAACTAGTGAAGTTCACAATAGAATATTGTGAACCACAACATACCCAGTATATTGATTATTGAATTTCCCAATCTATGTCTTGATGGTTGATGTGTGATTCCCTTTTCAGAGTGTGATGGCATGATTAGCTTCCTGGGTCAGATAGCAGAGTTGATCTATCAAAAGAACTCCATCTCATACTTACATGTTCTCTAATGGAGTATATAGCCTCTCTGTGAAAGACAACCAAAGTGTGTTTTTGTTTGCTAGTTTTCTTTGTTTCCAACATGCATAATCTAGAATATTTCTATACTCATGACATTAGAATTATCTTTCTTACTGGTTTCTTGTAACTCTATTGATTACGAATCCTGGATTGATAATTAATGAGTGCATTATACTAAACATATAAGTAGCACAATACCCATGAAGACAATACACCCCAGAATAATGTACACTCCTCCATGTGGGGGAGTGAAAAGGGGGTTTACCCCCTCTGTGGGGTCCGGGGCAAGTGGGCCTCGATGGGGGTTCAAGGGACAATGTGCACCGATGGGAGTTCGGGGGCGAAGCCCCCAAAGGAAAAATTACCTTGTAAATGTATATTGTAATTTCATTGTAAATCTAGACCGTTCATTATAAGGTCGCAGATCTGACAATAGAAGTTATGTTAGGGTTTTTTGCCCTAGAAGGAAACCCTCTTTTACAAGGGAAACGTATTGCGACTATGTATCATGGTGAATATTGTATTATGAGAATGGAGAATATGAGATAAAGAAGAGGAAGTTACAGAGGGTGTGTTGTAGGTTATATCTCTTCATTTGCTAGATAATAATAAAGCAAGGACCTAAAAATTTCTCTGGTGGACGTAGCCCACACTAGGTGAACCATAAATATATGTGTCTCTATTGTATTATGTATCTTATGTGTTTTATTTCCACATTTGTTTTATTCATTTCTCCACGATCTTGTTTTTCTAACAACTAGTATCAAAGTGAAAGGTAACTCGCAAGAAAAGAGGGTTCCTAGTTCGAGTGGGAGAAATGGCGGAACATGGAAAGTTTAGGGTTAAGAAATTTAACGGCCAAAACTACCAGTTATGGAAGATGCAGATGGAAGATTGTTTATATCATAATGATCTATTTCTACCATTGGGTGGAATAAAAAAGAATTCTACATCCATGAACGATGAAGAATCGGAGGTTCTTGACAGAAAGGCACTATGAACGATACGGCTAAGCTTGGCAGTGTCGGTGGCTTTCAATATTTTGAAACAAAAGAAAATGAAGGCATTGATGGATGCATTGGATAAACTGTATGAAAAACCCTCAGCATCCAATAAGGTATTTCTAATGAAGATATTATTTAATATGAAGATGTCAAAAGGTGGGTCTGTTGCAGATCATTTAAATGAATTTAATATGGTTAATAATCAACTAAGTTCTATAAAAGTGGACTTTGATGATGAGGTCAGGGCTCTTCTAATATTGTGCTCATTGCTAGAAAGATGGAATGGGTTGGTCATGGTTGTAAGTAACTATGTCTTTCATTCAAATACTTTAAAATTTTATGATGTTGTTGGTGTTATCCTTAGCGAGGAAATGGGACAGAAAAGTAGAGGTGAGACATCAGGTAATGCGTTGAACATGAAGAACAGGGGAAGACAAAAGGATAGAGGAAAGCGCTCAAGGAACCACGATAATTCTAGGAAGGGCGGATCGAAATCTATATTTGGAAAGATACAGTGTTGGAATTGTGGAAAGAAAAGACATCTGAAGAAAGACTACAGAGCTCCAAAGAAACAAAGAGATGGACAACAGGAGAAAATTAGGAAGCAAATGTAACAGGTGATGTGTTACAAGATGCTTTGATTCTTTCTGTAGATAATATTTTTGAGTCTTGGGTAGTATATTCGGGGCTTAATTTACTGCCACACCCTATAGGAAATTTTTTTTAGATTATGTTCAAGGTGATTTTGGAAAAGTTCATTTGGGTGATGATACACCATGCAAAAATGTTGGAATGGGAAAGGTAAAAATAAAGCAAAGAAATGGAAACCAATGGTTGTTGAAAGAGGTAAGACATGTTCCAGATCTAAGGAATAATCTAATTTCAACCTGGAAGCTTTCAAGTGAAGTTTGTATATCCATATTTACAGATAAAATGTGGAAGGTCACCAAAGGATTGTTGGTGATAGCAAAATGAGAGAAGGTAGGTACATTGTATTTACGTACTAGTAATACTGACTCTTCTATCGTTTTAGCTTCTACAGGAGTGGATACAACACTGTGGCATCATAGGCTTGGACACATGAGTGAGAAGGGGATGCAGACACTTCATAAAATAATTTTTTTCCTAGATCCTAAACAAATTGATTTGGATTTATATGAGCATTGTGTTTATGGAAAGCAGAAGAGAGTCAAATTTCTCAGATTCGGAAAATAAAAGAAGAGTGAAAGGTTAAATCTTGTGCATACAAATGTATGGGGACCAGATCAGGTATCATCTCTTGGTGTATCTCATTTTTATGTTACTTTTATTGATGATGCAACTAGAAAAACTTGGGTTTATTGCATTCGACAAAAAATTTGATGTTTTTGATACTTTTAAGAAATGAAAATCTTTGGTTGAGAATGAGACGGGACAAAGGTTGAAGTGTCTCATATTAGACAATGGTGGTGTGTAAATGTGTTGAAACTACACAGAATAGATATATCTAAACAATAATACACACATTTGCAGAGAGAATTGGAGAAGGAAGAAGAAGGAGAGAAAGAATGGAAGAATTCTCATTAACCGTTGTGAATAATGAATAATTTACACATGATATACTCTGTATAACTGAATGAGTTCGAATTGAGGATAACCAATGCACCATAGTGGTGGTGTAGAGTGATCTGGACACACACCAATAGTTACGGGAGTGAACTTCCACCTAGTCTAGTCTCTTAGGCAATTACGGGAGTGAATTGCCACCTAGTTAAGTTAACTAGTCAACTAGTCTTCAGTTAACTGACTAAACATAGAGTAGTGAGGAGTTAACTCAGGGAATCAAGGCTAATGCACCGCTTTGGTGATGATAAAAAGGCAAGGTCAAATTATCATGGTTATGATCCTAATGTTGCATGGTGACGAAACCAATGCAGCATCTAAAATCAACTCAACTAGTCAAACTAAAGTGTCAACTAAAAGAGAATATTCTCCAGGTGGAATATTCTCCCCTAAATTATAGGATACTGTATAGTGACTAATTATAACTAATAAAAAAGGAAAAACCTTAGGAAAAAAAATCCTAGGTGTGTGTGAAATACCTCCAACACCCCCCCTGAACATCACTATGGTGAAAATAAAGATTGGTCCCGGAAACAAGGCCATGTTAGGTACCCAAGTACAAAATATACACTGAAAATAAAGTGATGAAAGAGGGAAAAAATCATGGGAAACCCCCCCCCTAAATATACAATGTATGTAAAAAGAAGAACTACAGTTGTTAGGCAACTGTGTCCTTCACTCCAAGACTACATCGCAGAGAATGGAATTTATGCTCAGTAAAGGTCTTGGTGAAGATGTTTGTCGTATGTTCTACTGAAGGATAGAAATGTAAGTCGATGATCCCCTCATGTACTAAGTCCTGGATGTAGTGCATGTGGATATCGATGTGCTTCATCCACTACCTCTGAACTAGATCTCTTCATAACTTCAGAGTGCTTTGGTTGTCACACCAGATGAAAATCGTCTAATGAAACTGAATGCCCAACTCAATGAGAACATGTTGTAGCCACATAGCCTGAATGGTTATGTTAACTACCCCTATGTACTCTTCCTTGGCTAAAGATAGAGCAATGGTAGCTTGCTTCTTGCTCGACCAATAGATAGGCCTGGAACCAAGACTGACTGAGTAACTAGATGTGGACTTGCGATCAATGACATCACCAGCATAATCAAAATCAGTAAACCCAATGAGATATAATGTAGAGTCTGTTGCATAATGAATCCCAAAGGTGATGGTGCCCTATACATATCGAAGGATATGATTTGTAGATTTCCAATGTAGCTCATGTGGCTCCTACATGAACCTAGAAATTGTGCCAACTTCATAGGAGAGGTTTGGTCTAGAGTGTGTGAGATACAACAAGCTCCCCACTATTTGTCTATATAGTGTGGTGTCAACCAGTGGAGTCTCCCCACCATCCTCAAGTTTGACTCCTGATAGGAAAGGATTCGGAGAAGACTTGTAGTCTGTCATGTGAAATCTATCAAGGAGATCTCATGCATACTTGGCCTGAGACAGTTTGATGCCTGATGCATCTTGACTGATCTCGAGTCCAAGGAAGAAGTGTAGAGGACCCATGTTTTTCATCAAAAACCTGTCATGTAGAATCCTCTTCACTGTAGCAATCGTTGAAGTCGAGCACCCGGTGATCAACAAATCATCGACATACAAAACTAAACATGCAAGTGAATCAGTTGTCCTGAGCATGTAGACATTTGGGTTTGATTTAAAACATACAAAGTTCTGTGACAATAGGTAGAAGTCCATCTTGGCATACCATTCCCTTGGAGCCTGCTTGAGGCCATAAGTGACTTCTTCAGTCGACAAACCAAAGATGAGTCCTACATAATTCCCTGGGGTTGCTCCATGTATATCTCCTCAGAGATATCACCATCAAGAAATGCATTCTTCACTTCCATATGATGGACCTCCCATCCCTTGGTTGTCGCAATGGCAAGGGCCAATCAAATTGAATCCATCTTCGCTACCGGAGAGAAGGTCTCATCATAGTCAATACCATGAACCTACTGAAAGCCTTTGGCAACAAGCCTGGCTTTGTATCTGCTAATATGTTCATCCGTTGCACTCTTGGTCTTGTAGACCCATCTACATCTAACAAGTTTCCTCCTAGAAGGAAGGGGAACCATATCCCAAGTATGGTTCTCGAGGAGGGAGTTGTACTCCTCCTGCATGGCGGATTCCCAAAAGGGATTTCCAACATCCTTTCCATAAGACTGTGGATCAGAAGACTGAACCAAGAAAATATGCCTAGAGGGAAATGGTTCAGTGGCAATGAGTGAAATAGGAGGCTCCTCGAAATCAAATCGAGTCCTCCTAGTATCGGTTGGATCACCAACGAGATCCCCTACATCTTGAAGAGTATTATGTGCTCACTTAGGCCTCTGTTCTGGCTCTGCAACTGCATCTGGATGCTCTGACTCTGCATCTGACTGTACTGACTCTGAATCTGAATCATCTAAGTTCTCTGAATCAGAATTCTCATCTGAAGAAGAGTTGGCATGTGCATACTCATCATATTGAATAGGCGGAGGAGTGAATGTGTCTGCATCCGACTATTGAGGTACATGTGAGACACTTTCCTCGAATTGGAGACTACACTTAATCATGAGCCGGTCGGAGGAAAGATCAATAAGACGATATCCCTTCACATCATCGGGGGCTCCAAAAACAATCCACTCAGTTCTCTTTGGATCAAGTGCCTTCCTCGTTTCAGAGGAAATCTGGGCCCATGCATGTGAACCAAGCCCATGCATGTGAACCAAAAATGCGAAAGTGGGCCACTTCCGATTTGAGGCCTCTCCAAGCCTTGTAGGGGGTATTATCCTTGACAGATCTATGAGGATATATATTTTGTATGTATGTTGCACAATTAAGTGATTTGGCCCATAGTATCTGTGGTAATGACTTTGCATGCAGCATGCAAGATGCCATCTCCTTTATAGATCTGTTTTTCCGCTCAACAACTTCGTTTTGCTATAGAGTACAGGGAACTGTGTGTTGCAAATGGATCCCTACCTCATGGAAAATATTATGGATATGATGATTTACATACTCTCCTCCGTTATCAGTTCAGAGGACTTTTATCTAATTTCCGGACTATGTCTCAACCAAGGCTTTGAAATCTTTGATGTGTTGAAATGTTGGTTGGGGAGCCTGATTATCTTCCTGATTTAGAGGTCTTTTGTTTTCAGTCATGTTTATACCCCATGAAGTATTTACACCCCATAATTATGTACACTCTTCCACGCGAGAGAGTGCATAGGGGGGTTACCACCTCTGTGGGGTCCGGGGGGTACAGGGGAAAGTGGGCCCCCTGTGCGGGTTCAGGGGCAGCATCCCTTTATGGGGGTTTAGGGGCAAAGTCCCCAAAGAAAAATTTTCCTTGTAAAAGTATATTGTAATTTCATTGTAAATTTGGACCGTTCATTATAACGTCGCAGATCTAATAGTAGAAATTATGTTAGGGTTTTTTCCCTAGAATACAACCCTTTGTTATGAGGGAAAGGTATTGTGGCTATGCATTATGGAGAATATTGTATTCTGAGATAGGAGACTGTGAGAGAAAGAAGAGGAAGTTACAGCGAGATTGTTGTCGATTGTATCCCTTCATTTATTGTAATAATAAAGGAAGGACCTAGCAATTCCTTTGGTGGACGTAGCCCACACTGGGTGAACCACGTAAATCTGTGTCTCTATTGTATTGTGTATCTTTTGTGTTTTGTTTCTGCATTTGTTTTATTTTATTGCTCTATGATCCTATTTTTCTAACAACTAGTATCAGAGCAAAAGGTAACTCGTAGGAAAGGAGGGTTCCTGGTTTGAGTGGGAGCAATGTCGGAAGATGGAAAGTTTAGGGTCAAAAACTTTAATGGCCAAAACTACCAGTTATGGAAGATGTAGATGGAAGATTGTTTATATCAGAAGGATCTATTCCTACCATTGGGCAGAGTAGCAAAGAAGCCGGTGGCTATGAAGGATGGTGAATGGGATATTCTTGACAAAAAGGCTCTAGGAACAATATGGTTGAGCCTCACAGCGTTGATGGCTTTCAATATTTTGAAAGAAAATACAACGAAGGATTTGATGGACAAATTGGCTAAATTGTATGAAAAACCCTCGGCATCCAATAAGGTATTTCTAATGAAGATATTATTTAATATGAATATGTGAGAAGGTGGGTGTGTTGCAGATCATTTAAATGATTTTAATACAGTTACTAATCAGCTAAGTTCTGTAAAAGTGGACTTTGATGATGAGGTCATGGCTCTTCTATTTTTGTGCTCATTGCCAAAAAGTTGGAATGACTTGGTCATGGTTGTAAGTAACTCTGTCTCTGATTCAAATACTTTAAAATTTGATGATGTTGTTGGTGTTATCCTTAGTGAGGAAATGCAATGGAGAAGCACAAGTGAGACATCAGATAATGTGTTGAACATGGAGAACAGGGGAAGACAAAAGGATAGAGGAAAGGGCCTAGGGAACCGCAGGAATTCTTGGAAGGGTAGATCCAAATCCAGACTTGGAAAGATAGAGTGTTGGAATTGTGGGAAGAAAGGACATCTGAAGAAAGACTGGAGATCTCCAAAGAAACAAAGAGATGGACAACAGGAGAGAAATCAGGAAGCAAATCTAACAGGTGATGTGTTACAAGATGCTTTGATTCTTTCTATAGATAATATTTCTGAGTCTTGGGTAGTATATTCAGGGGCTTCATTCCATGCCACACCCCATAGGAAACATTTTCTAGATTATGTTCAAGGTGGTTTTGGACAGGTTCATTTGGGTGATGATGCACCATGCAAAATTGTTGGAATGGGAAAGGTAAAAATAAAGCAACGCATTGGAAACCAATGGTTTTTGAAAGAGGTAAGACATGTTCCAGATTTAAGGAAAAATCTAATTTCAATAGGGCAGTTTGCAAGTGAAGGTTTTATATCCATATTTACAGATAATACGTGGAAGGTCATCAAAGGATCATTAGTTATAGCAAAAGGAGAGAAGGTAGGTACATTGTATTTATGTACTGGTAATACTAAATATTTTATCTCTTTAGCTTCTATAGGAGTGGACACAGCACTATGAAATCATAGGCTGGGACACATGAGTGAGAAGGGTATGCATATACTTCACAAAAGAAATTTTTTGCTAGATCTTAAACAAATTGATTTGGACTTCTGTGAGCATTGTGTTTATGGAAAACATAAGAGAATCAGATTTCTCAGAGTCAGAAAAGAAAATAAGAATGAAAGGTTAGATCTTGTGCATACAGATGTATGGGGACCATCTCAGGTATGATATCTTGGTGGATCTCATTACTATGTTACCTTTATTGATGACACAACTAGAAAAACTTGGGTTTATTGCATTCAACAAAAATCTGATGTTTTTGATACTTTTAAGAAATGGAAAGCTTTGGTTGAGAATGAGACAGGAAAAAATTTGAAGTGTCTCAGATCAGATAATGAAGGTGAGTATTGCAACAAGGATTTTGATGATTATTGTTCAGACCATGGGATTTGTAGAGAGAAGATATTTCCAAGAACACCACAAGAAAATGGTGTGTTAGAAAGAATGAACAGGACAATCATGGAGCATGCAAGGAGTATGAAATTGCATGTTGGTTTTCCCTTATAGATCTTGGAAGATGGTGTAGATATTGATGTTTACTTAATAAACAGAGGACCTTCAAGATCTTTGGATGGTAGAATTCCAGAGGTGGAATGGACAGGAAAAAAGGTAAACTATTCCTTTTTGAAAACTTTTGGTTGTGAAGCATTTGTCCATATTGATAAAGAAAACAGAACAAAGCTTGAGGAAAAATCCAAGAAGTGTACCTTTATTGGATACGGTGTTAATGATTTTGGTTATCGCTTATGGGATTATGAAAATAACAAAATCATTAGGAGTAGAGATGTCATATTTAATGAGAAGTTCATGTACAAAGATCAGTTGCGGGGAAAGAAACAGGAAAAAGGAAAACAAGAATACATAGTGCTTGATGAGATCATTGAAAAAGAAATTCCAAAGGAACCATAAAATCAAAATGTACAAAAACATAAGCAACAAGTACCTCAAACACCTACAAGTGTTCTTAGAAAATCTACGAGGTTAAGTATACCCCCTGAATGATACTCTCCTTCATTGTATTACTTATTGTTATCTTATTATGGTGAACCACAATGTTATAAAGAGACAATGCAGGTAGACACCAAAAAGAAGTGGGAGCAAGGCATGAAAGAGGAAATGGTTTCCTTGGTAAATAACCATACTTGGGACTTGGTTCAGTTGCCTGCAGAAAAAAGAGAATTGCAGAATAAATGGGTTTACAAGTTGAAGGAAGAAGATGGAGGAGAAAAGAGGTACAAGGCTAGACTTGTTGTAAAGGGGTTTGCACAAAATAAAGGTATAAATTTTGATGAAACATTTTCTCCTATTGTTAAAATGACTTCAATTAGGAATATTTTAAGTCTTGTGGCAGTAGAATATTTTCATCTTGAACAATTAGATGTTAAAACAACTTTTCTCCATGGCGATTTGGAGGAAGAGATTTATATGCAGCAGCCACAAGGGAATGAGGTCAAAGGGAAAGGGAATTTGGTATGCATGTTGAAGAAGATCGTGTATGGCCTAAAGAAAGCTCCAAGGCAGTGGTATTTAAATTTTGAAAAGTTTATGAAAGAACAGGGTTATAGTAGATGTCATTTTGATCACTGTGTTTATTTCAAAAAGATAGAAAATGGAAGCTATATTATCTTTCTATTGTATGTAGATGACATGCTTGTTATAGACTCTAATATGCAGAATATAAATGTGCTCAAGAAAAAATTAGCTAATTTATTTGCGATGAAGGATTTGGATGCTGCAAAGAAAATCCTTGGTATGAGAATAACAAGAGATAGGAAAAACCACAAATTGACATTGTCTAAGTGTGAGTACATAGAGAAGGTGTTGGAGAGGTTTAGAATGAAGAATGCAAAACCTGTTAGTATTCCTTTAGCCATCCATTTCAAATTAACTAAGGAAATGTGTCCCAAGACATGGGAGGAGATAGAATACATGTCCAGGGTCCCTTATTCATCAGCAGTTGGCAGCTTGATGTATGCAAAGGTTTGCACAAGACCAGATATTGCACATGCAGTGGGAGTTGTGAGAAAGTATATGAACAATCCAGGTAAAGAACATTTGGAGGTATTAAAGTGGATTCTCAGGTATTTGAGAGGTACTGCTACTCATGCATTATTTTTTGGAGGTTTAGACACATTTTTACAGGGATATGTTGATTCAGATATAGCAGGTGATAAAGACAGCAGGAGGAGCACCACAGAGTATGTTTTTACTATAGGTGGAATAGCAGTAAGTTGGATTTTGAAATTGCAAAAGGTTGTTTAACTTTCAACAACAGAGGCAGAGTATGTTGCTGCTATAGAGGCTAGTAAAGAGATGATTTGGTTACAGAGGTTTATGGAAGAATTGGGAAAGAAACAAGAGAATAGCAGGTTGTACTGTGACAGTGAGAGTATCATTCATCTTGCAAAGTACTAAGCCTTCCATTCGAAGATTAAGAATATACAGTTGAGGTACCAATTCATATGATCCACCTTGGAAGATGGACATTTGAAGTTGGAAAAGATACACAATAGCTAGAATCCTGCAGATATGTTAACAAAGGTAGTAACCAGGGAGAAAATGAGTTCTTGCTCAGTTTCAGTTGGTCTTCAAGAATGAATATCAAGATGATAAATTTGTCACGTCCAAGAAGGTTTAGAGTCTAGCATATAAAGCAGCGGTGGATTTGTTGAGATCAGTCTCCAAGTGGGATATTATTGGTTGTGGAGCCTAATTATCTTCCTGATTCAGAGGTCTTTTGTTTTCAGTCGTGTTTATACCCCATGAAGTATTTACACCCCATAAGTATGTACACTCTTCCATGCAGGGGAGTGCATAGGGGGGTTACCCCCTCTGCGGGGTCCAGGAGGGTGGCTATCCCCCTAGCTAGGTGATACGAGGGAAAACGGGCCCCTAACGGGGGTTCAGTGGCAGCGTCCCTCGATGGGGATTCAAAGGCAAAGCCCCCGAAGGAAAAATTGCCTTGTAAAAGTATATTGTAATTTCATTATAAATCTGGACCATTCATTATAAGGTCACATATCTAATGGTAGAAATTATGTTAGGTTTTTTGCCCTAGAAGGAAACCCTCTGTTATGAGGGAAAGTTATTGTGGTTGTGCATTATGGCGAATATTGTATTCTGAGATAGGAGACTATGATAGAAAGAAGAGGAAGTTACAACGGGTTTGTTGTAGGTTGTATCCCTTGATTTGTTGGATAATAATAAAGGAAGGACTTGGAAATTTCTCTGGTGGATGTAGCCCACACTGGGTGAACCATGTAAATCTATGTCTCTATTGTATTGTGTATCTTATGTGTTTTGTTTCCGCATTTGTTTTATTTTATTACTCTACAGTCCTGTTTTTCTAACATGAAAGACCTCTGATTTTTTCCTGAGAAAGTAGATCCATGTAAAACGTGAGAAATCGTCAACAAAAGTAAGAACAAACCTCGCTTTGTTGACCGATGGATGTGTAAAAGGACTCATGAGGTCACTATGAATCATATATAATGGTGCGCAAGCTCGTTGAGACTTTCCTTTGTCAAATTTCTCTTGAGGGTGTTTTCCGAGAACACATCCCTCACATACTCTCTTGGAGAAATGGATGTTTGGTAGACCATCAACTAATATGTGCTTGCTAAGTTGTTGCATGTATCTGAAATTCAAATGTCCAAACCTTTTGTGCCATATCCTACTACTTGCATCAACATGAGTAAGCAGTAAATCAGAATCAGGTTCAATGAATTCAAAAAAAGTATACAATCTAGACTAATGATTTACCTCATCGGTAGCAACCCTAGAGTTGGTTTGCATGTCATAGATGTCCACGGAATTTGGTGTGAATATGAATTTATTTCCGGTGTTGAAATTCGTCATCTGATACACAGAGACAAGGTTGACGGAAAGCTTGGGAACATGCAGCACATTCTCGAAGCTTTCGTTGGTGAGTTCAATCCTTCCTTTGCCGGTGACTTCGACAGAAGAGTTGTCCCCCATCAGAACAGGAGGACCTTTGCATGAATCCAAAGAATAATATACTACTTTTGAGGCATCCATGTGATGTGATTCTCCTGAATCGATGATCCAAGCATCGGGAGAGGAGTTGATGGCAATCAAGGCATGGCTAGAATTGTCTTTCATGGAATTCAGATCTTTTGGATTCTTCTTCTTTGCACCCTTAGAGATGCGATCTCCAAGGTTTTTTTACTGAAGAATTTGAGACATCAGATCTATTTTTTTTTTCATGCATGCAGTTTCCGAATGGAATCCTTTGTGATAGTATGTGCATTTCTCCCCTTTTCTTCCCTTTTCTCCTTTGGATCTGGAGGCATCGATGAAGGGTTTTGTGTACCCTTCCTTCTTCGTATGTGCATGAGATTTCCATTTGTATTTATCTTTAGATTTATGATATTTGTGGCTGTCATCTTTCATAGTGAGTGCATGCGCATTTGGGCCTTTGATTGTGCCCATGTTGATGACCTTGGTTTGCTCTTGTGTCAGGGATTCGATAAAATCCTCAAGAGAAGGCATCTTCCAGGTGGCTCCAGAGGAGAATCTAACAGTATGGAATGTGGATATGAATACATAGAATTCATGACCAAGCTTGGAGAGAATGGTGAGAACCATTTGTTTCTCCTCCTTCAATTTATCAACCCCGCAAGATTTGAGTTGTGACAGTAAATCCTTGAATTTTGTAAAAAAATCTTGGATATTCTTGAAGATTTTTGGATCCAATGAGAGAAACTCCAGATCCATCATGTGTCCCCTCATATCATCCTATTTTAAAAAGAGCCCTTCCAAGGTGTTCCAGGATTCATTGGGAGTCTTACAGGAAGATATGTGAAAAAGGAGATCGAGAGAAATAAGACTGCAAATTGTTCTGAGTGCCTCATCCATGTGATTTAAGTACTTGGATTTTTCTATGGCTGATGTCAGTTCTGTATCTGTATTCAATTTTAACCTGTACAACCCTCTGGTTCAGAAATGTATGGATATTTTCTCCTTCCATGAAAAATAGTTGTAAGGTGTAAGAATGAATTCTTTTTGGAATTCCATCTTTCCGTTGTGTTCAATCTTTTGTACCTGCAAAAACTTTTGGTGTATCTTTTTCTTAGCAGTCCATCGGCTCTAATACCATGTAAATGTGTTGAAAATAGACATAATAGATCTAGATAAACAATAATACACACATTTTCAAAGAGAATTGGAGAAAGAAGAAGAAGGAGAGAAAGAATGGAAGTATTCTCATTAACCGTTGTGAATAATGAATAATTTACACATGATATACTCTATATAACTCAATGAGTTTGAATTGAGGATAACCAATATGCCATAGTGGTGGTATAGAGTGATATGGACACACACCAACAGTTACAAGAGTGAACTTCCACCTAGTCTATTCTCTTAGGTAGTTACGGGAGTGAACTGCCACCTAGTTGAGTTAACTGGTCAACTAGCCTTTAGTTAACTGACTGAACATAGAGTAGTGAGGAGTTAGCTCAGGGAACCAAGGCTAATGAGCCACTCTGGTGATGATACCAAGTCAATTTCGAATTATCATGGTGATTATCCCAATGTTGCATGGTGACAAAACCAATGCAGCATCTAAACTAAACTCAACTAGTCAAACTAAAGTGTCAACTGAAAGAGAATATTCTCCAAGTGGAATATTCTCCCCTAAATTATAGGAGACTGGATAATGACTAATTATAACTAATAAACAAAGAAAAACCTTGGGAAAAATAAATCCTAGGTGTGTGTGAAGTAACTCCAACAAGGTGAATATTGCAGCAAGGATTTTTATGATTATTGTTCATACCATGGGATTTGTAGAGAGAAGACAGTTCCAGGAACACAAAAAGAAAATGGTGTGTCAGAAAGGATGAACATGAAAATCATGGAGTGTGCAAGGAGTATGAGATTCCATGATGTTTTTCCCTTACATTTCTGGGCATTTGTTGTAGATATTGTTGTTTACTTTATAAATAGAGGACCTTCAATCTCTTTGGATGGTGGAATTACATAGGAGGTATGGACAAGAATTAATCTATCAAGAAACACTTAACAACTACTAGACTATACATATGCAAAAATTATGTAAAACTAACGATACATGTGCATCCCAACATAATTATGTATCAATTCCATAAAAAAAATAACATAAGCATTCACATGTTAAACAATTTATAACAGATACAACTATAACATAATAATTTATAGAATCACTGATCATATGCACAAAGCTATGTGGATTAATGATAAATAGGAATAAACAACATTATACAGGAAAGTCCATGTAGAGAGTGAATTAATAATTACACAGTGCACAAATCAAATAATAATTACATACTTATCTTTGAATTAAGTACACCAATTGTGCACAAACCTTAGACATTCCTCTCATCCATGGATTCTATTGCTCATAAACTCTCAGCAGTAGGTCACCCCTGAGTTAGGTCTTAAATCCACCGAGGCAAAGGATACCTAACCAAAAAAATTGTCTAACCATAGTCAAATTACTCAGACAAAGGTACCAACCCCAATGGATAGCGTACAATATCGCATTCCCCACATGCATGTCCCACCACATGAAGTTTCCCCCTTGTCTTCTCAACATTCCTTCGACTCCCCCACTTCCTTTCCAGGGCTTCAACAATAGGCCAAACAAGAAGTCTTAGAGCCCTGTAGTTGCAACTCTAAACCTTGTAAAAACCATTCCCAGTAGTTATCTCACCTGGAGAGAATGATTACGGTCTTGACAACTTGCTTCTTCGACAAACTCGGGCCTGACAACCCGCTTCTTTGACAAACATGGGCCTGACAACCCACTTCTTTTATAAACATGCATACCTTCCCAAGCAAAGGATTATGTGATGGTAGCAAGTTATAGAAAGATACATATGCTTAGCAGCCAACAATGTGTTTGAATCCTTCCCCCGAAATACACTAAGGCCCAATAATATAATTGCATGGCTAAAAGTAGACACTTGTCACCTTAATAACTAAATTCACTCCACTTGGTGACTAGTTCCCATCCCTTAGAGTTTAGGATAAATATACATCCCTTAAATTACACTTTTGTAAATATTATTAAAATATTCCCTCTTCCTAGCTCTTATCTCGTTTTCTCTTTCTAGTGGAGTGTAATTCCCCCATCTCTTTTTTTCTAATTGGCTTGCGCGCAGTGATATGTTTTCATTAACAAATTGAGTGTCATTTCATTTTACGAAATAGGCACACTAGCATTTGTCACAATCCTAAATCTCTAGCCTAATAACCACACAGGCACTCTGGCTTTAATATACATATATACAAAGGCTCTCCAGCCCCAAAATATCCCAGCTACAAACACGATCTGGTGCACACTTTGAAGTGATCCTCGTGCACTTACTCAGGTGCACATGAAACTATGAAATAGGTGAACACTCTTCCCTTGGTTCACACACGCGATAAACCTTGCGCACTAATGCAGGTGTGTGCAAAGCTATAAAACAAGTGCACAGAATTGAACCCAAAACTTGTGTGCCCATAGCTCACCAACCTATATGTTTATTTACATTTACATTACCATTGGGGTTCTGCCTAGTGTTGAGATTCAACAAGAAGATACTAGTGAAAATTATGCACCTACACTAGGATGGAGCCTCAGGCTATTTTTATGTGGAAGTCTATTTTTAGATGATGAGAAAATTCTATTTATAGATGATGTCTATTTATAGATGGTGAGAAAATTCTATATATAGATGTATGTTGACTATTATTATCCCTTAATAATAGTTGGACAATAAATATTAATATTTTCTCACTGAGCACTTGGAAATAGTTAACTGAAGTGGAAAATAAGTTAGCTATAGGAAATTTGAGTTCAAAGGTTGGTTGGTGGGACATGCAAGTAAAATTAGTTGTAACTAAGTGATTTGAAGTTGTAGCAGAGCTGGATGTGTAGTTATGTGAGTCGTAAAGTAGTTTAACTCAGTTAAGTAAGTTAAGCTTAGTTGTACTAGTTGTAATTGAAATTACACTAGTGAGATATCAGTGAATTAGTTAATAATTAATTCACAATCAGTTATCTCACATGAAACTGAAGATTTACCACTGTTAACTACAGGCATTTTAGATCCACTGGAGACCCAGTTGAGATGAAGGTGAAAGGGATAGTTTGACTATCATTTGTGACGTTAGTGGGTGCACTCATGCAACCGCACACACATTGGATGTGCCCATGAGGATTTCCCATCCTAGGAAAGATGGATTCATTCATTGCAGGGATTTCCATCAGCAGGGATTACGCAGAGGAGGCAGGTTGTCTGGAGGCAGTAAATTGGTACATGAATTTGCCAATTTTTGTATAATAGTGTGAGACGATTGTATATTGTACTGAGATCTCTTGGATTAGATTTTTGTATGATATTGTTTCATGATCCATGATATATACATAATATATGATAGTGGGGTTTTTAGCTTTATGCTTTCCCGGTAAAACATCTGTGTTATGTGTGATTGATCTTTCTTCTTGATATTGCAATTGGTGATTGTTTGCACAGGGGCAGACCCAATGTTCAAATCCAAGAGCACACCAAAAAGCCCTAACTACTGACCCTTTTGGTAGCACCTGTGAGGCAGATGCAGTCTCACCCAAAGTAGCTATGGGGGGGTTGCAGGACAGAGATGTCTAAAACCAAAGGGGATATGAAGTGGATCTAATACAAGAACAACACAACATTTATATATCAATTACCAGCTTAGCTATACTCCGCACAACTATCTATCAGATCTAACACAGTAATGCAATAGCAGTATATCAAATGGAAAAGAAAAGAGCATCAATCTCACAAAACACACGATATACGTGGTTCACCCTCTCTCTAGGGCTATGTCCATAGAAATGTGTTTTATAATATATTCAGATGAAGCATATAGTTCTTGTATGTGCTCTCAGCTAGCAGATCTTCTTTCTTCTCCTCTCTGTCTCTCCCCTTCCTTCACACCCAATTGCAGGACTTATCTTCGCACCCAACTGAAGATCTTACAATACCAAAAGGCTCTTAAACTTAGCACTTCTCTCTCACACAACAATAATCACATGAAAATATCAAAACTAGAACTAACCCTCTCCCCTCATCTAGGTTCTTATTTATACATTACAATATCTCACCGACAACCTTAGGTCGATACCTAAGTGTCAAAACCCTAGATACCAAGACCCTAGGTGTCTAAAACCCTAGGTCAACTTGACCCACATTTTCAGGGCTTCACCAGCCTGTCTTTCCTTCCTTATCCCGTGGTGCTCCAAAGCATCCAATGGTGGATTTTTTTTCTTGTTAAGTTGTCCACGATCCTTCTTCCTTGTTGATATGTCATCCTCAATCTCCTCGTCCAATGACTTTCTTTCTCTTACTTCACTCTGCCTTTTCTGCTCTTTTGCTCACTTTGACCCAGTGACAGTCACTTTGTCTTCCATGCAGTTCACGTTTTGCCTTCTCTTCCTTGATATTCGCTTACTTCCATAACCAAGGGCCAGAAGGCCCCCAACACTCACATGTGACTCATCCTGAGGCACTTTAGATCTGAACTTTATATTTTTCTTCGACTTCAGACTGCGTAAGGAAGACTTTGCTTTCTGCTCTATGCCTCTTTTCCTTGTGCAGACTGTATTTTCTGTGTCTGGTACCCAGTTTCAACTGCACCTAGTACCTAGACCCTTATCCTCGTGATTTTACTGAGATATGTGAGACATTCGGTTGCCATAATACAATTTCAACCAGCTCCCATTCACCAACCCTTCCTTCCATTCTCCATTCAAAGTCTTCAACTATGCAGCTCCTCCCTTTGTAACATAGTCAACCTCATATGGCCCAAGACAATGTGTTATGAACTTTCCTTGATGCTTCATGAACTTGTTGTCATATACCAATACCAGATCACCTTTCTTAAATGCCTTCTTCTTGATGTGTATGTCATGATAGGCCTTCTCTCTTTCCTTCTGTACTTGTTGATGGAATCCTACAATAAATCTGTCTTCTTCTAGTTCGACCAACTATGCAAGCCTCTTGAACAATGCTAGTGTCAACCATATCTGTAAAGGCAATGATTATTAGTCTTTGTACCAAATATTCCATTGGGACAACGGCTTCGAGACCATAAACCAACTTAAAATGGGTTTGTATTATTAGCTTCTTGCAAGTGTTTCTATAGGCCCATAGTACTGCCAATAATCTTAAATCCCAGTCATCCCTGTTCACACTGCAAATCTTTGTTAGCGTTGTCTCCAAGATTTTGTTGAATGCTTCAATTGTCCCATTCACTTGTGGATGGTAAGGCATGATATTTTGATGATGGACTGCAAATTCCTCAGTCAAGGATTCAATGGTCTTATTGATGAAATGTGTGCCTTGATCGCTCATAAGAATCTTTGGGCATCCAAACCTAGTTATGATGTCATAAAATATGAAGTGTGCAGCAGTAGTTGCACTACAATCCTTAATTTCTCTTGCTTCATCCCATTTGGTCAAGTATTTTGTCGCAGTGATTATGTACATTGCTCCTGTGCGCTTTGCTGGTGGTTTTATAGGTCCTACGAAGTTAATGGCCCATTTCTCAAATTATTTTAGGGTCATCTATGGTGCTAAAAGCATTTCATCTCTTCTGGACAGTTTCCCAACACTTTGGCATACATCTCAGGCTCTGTAATAGTCCTTAGTATCTCTGTGTAAGGTAGGCCACCAAAGGCCAGCTCTAAGAACCTTCTACATTGTTTCTTTCCCTGTGTAGTGTCCTCCTACGATGCCTTCATGAGCTTAGGCGAGGATCAATGATCGCCATGTCTCCATAACACACCTCCTCAATATCTCATCAAGTCCCATCTTGTATAGATGTCCAACTATAAGTGAAAAGTCTGCAGTGCGCACTACTAGTTGTTTCTTATGGGTGATTGTATACTCACCGGGTGCCATTCTTGTTGACAGGAACTAGACTATTTATGTGAAGTGGTCATCAATATTTCTAATGGCTAGCAACTATGCATCCAACAGTGTATCCTCCAAATTAGTAGGCTCTTCTCCATGTTCCAACCTTGACAAGTGGTCAAGACCTATGTTCATTCTCCCTAGCTTAACCACGATCTCAAAATCATATTCCTGAAACAACAGAAGCCATATGCATATTCTCCCCCCCAACACTGGCTTGTTGACTAGGTATTTTAGCATGGAGTGATTGGTAAACATTTTAAAGTGTCCTCCCAACAAGTAGTGGTAGAACTTCTGCAGTGCATACACCATGGCTAACCCTTCTCTCTCAGAAGTGGTGTAATTAATCTCAATTGTTGATAGCTTCCTGCTAGAAAAAGATAATGGGTGGTCAATGTCTCTTGTTCCCGATTGTGCTAACACATCTCCTAATGCAATAGAATATGCATCGACATGTACGTGAAATTCCTTGCTCCAATCTGGAAAAACCAGAATAGGCGCAGTAACCATTTTCTGTTTCAACGTGTCAAAGCTCTGCTTGCATTCTTCTATCCAATGAAACTGACATTCTTTCTTCAAAATCTTCTCCATCAACGTTGTAATCTGTGCATAGCCTTTAATAAACTTCTTGTAGTATCCATTATGTCCTAGCATAGTGCTCAGTTGTTTGAATGAAGTAGGAGGGGGTAGATCAACTATAATGGCAACCTTATATGGATCTACCAGCAATCCCTGCTTGCATACAATATGACCTAACAATACTCCAAATGGTGAAAAGAAGATGCACTTATTCAAGTTTAAGGCAATCTGACACTACCTGCACTTGTCCAGCATTAGCCTTAAACATTCAATATGATTTTTCAATAAACTAAAAATAGTCCAATCATCAAAGTATGCTTCTAGAAATTTATGTAGAAACTGTTGGATTACTAAGAGGGGGGGTGAATCAATAATAGCATAATTATAATCCCTTTTCTTCAAATAATCCAAGTGTTATATCAATGTAGAATTATTATCCAATAATGAGAAATAAGAAATGAACAATCACAGACATACATAGTACACCAGTGTTTTACGTGGAAACCCAAATTGGGAGAAAACCACGGAATGCTTTTTCTTATATGTCTTGAAGAATTGCATTCATTGGAAGCACCAACATCCTTTGTTTTTTAGATGCAACTGGAAGGAGGCTCCAACCCCCTAGTTTCTCAGGCTCCAACCTGAGGGAAGCTCCAACTCCCCAATTCTCTGGCTACAACCAGAAGGAGGATACAACCCCCTGTGTTCTTCGGCTACAACCACCTATCCTTGCCTCATCCAACTGCCCTGAAGTAGAATTAGAATGATGGAACCACTGTCACACTATCACTGTGAGATATACCATTGTAAACCTGTACCAATAAATCTGAACCATGCATCAACCTGTACCTCAACCTGTACCATAAAAAAGTGCATCAACCATACACCAGCATGTACCAAACAACCTGTAATCAAATTGTACCATAAATAAGTGCATCCAACCATGTAACAAGTATTTACCAATCATGTGTCCACTACTCATCAACTATGACTCATCAATATGTACCAACATCATCAGCTATACACCTCATGTATGTGCCAACTCATCAACTACTTGTCTCAACCATGTACTCAACATGTACCTCAACCAAAATCCCTCATCAATATCATCATCCAATTATGATTTGTAACTCTATAATAGACCTATTTTATCTTATCAAATACCTACAACCCTTTCTTAACTTTAACAACAAGAGACTAGCATTTTCATCAAACTTTTCTTTAGTCTCACATGACTAGTTTTGAATTAGTCGACAACCCTAACTTGTAATAATCATAAATTTGTACCTATAATGAATAAAGATCTGAAACTGATAAACAATGTTCTTAAGTTTGTTTTATGCAATTCCTCCAGGTTTCACTACTTGGAACCTCTCAGAAAAGGAGTTATAGCAAAAATGGCATACCTTGTTGAATTCTGGCTTATTCTAGAGAGAGACCTTGTATAGTGTTCCTCGCATGGAATATTTGTTGAATCGATATGAAAATGTTACACAGAATACTAGAGACTATACTCTAACCAACACATTTTATCTTATGGAATTTGGATCTATTATGAATAAGTTATGACGTTTTTACCCAAAACACTTGTTTTTGACCAGTTTCAGGACTAGCCACAAACCCTATTTTCCACGGAGTGTAAGTCCAAAAATGCAAAGGCCCAGAAGATTAATTTTTTACCATAGATACTTGGATATGTTTCCTCAATGGCATAGAAATTTCATGGTCTGAATCATTCTACAAAAAACTTTATTGCGAAAATGATGAGAAATGGATCTATGCGAGAAATTTCAAATTAAGACGACATAGCCACGAGACATACAGAGTGGTTCCATGTGTCACAGATTATACATACTCCATTGCAACCTGGACAAAAGGAGATGATATCCAGGTTCTTCAATTTTGTCTCCCAAAGTATGAATCTAACCATGTGATTACATGCGTTGAAGTCAAACATGGCAGAAACCACTTGATTACTGGTCATTGATGAAACCGTTAACAAGTGCGAGGGAAATCACCATTGATGTCAATGACTCTCAAGGTACCCTAGTACAATCCATCGAGTGTGAATGAATGAGTTGAAGTTGAACATCCGATGGAATCTTTTGATCAGGGGTTAATGATGTAAACCCACCGTCGAAAGCGAGGAAACCTGCCCTTGAGGTATGCAGGCTCCAAGGTACCAAATAATTTCTAAGTCTTGATTCCGGATAATGAGCTGAAGTCGATGGAACAAAAATCATCATAGGAGGGCCTTGATGTATCCCCCATCAATGACAAAAAATGAGTAACATATTTTGAAGGTGAAACAGAGTATTATGCAAATTGAACCGGACACAGGGAAGGCCGACACAGAGAGAATGGACAACTGCAGATGGTCGACTCAATATAGGTTTCAGATGGACTTCTCTTGAACATATGAACGACACGACCAATGATTTGGCAGCATTGACTCAAAGACGACACAGGGAATGACCTTGTAGAAAATTGAATGAGAGGCAAATGGATTTCCCAAACCAGCTTCAAATGATGAATAGGGGGTGTCATGTTCAAGAGCGACACTTACTTCCAATCAATACGAAGATGATAACATATCCCTTTCCCAAATTTTCCCCCACCATTTCTAGCGAGTACCTCTTTATTTTTACGCAAGCTTGAGGAGGATAACATATTCTTGTTAATATAATCTTATCCTTCGGATAAGTCCTTCAGAGTATGTTTAACGAACCCTAAGAAGGAGTGGTTCGGTCCCATTATGGGTTTGTCGATGTTTGTTTAATGAGTCCAAAGATAGAAAACTCAAAGGTTTTTCATGATTATAGAGTTTGGAAAAACACTTAAAAGAGAATTCTCTCAGTTTCTTTTTCGTAAAATAGTCTAATGAGACCAAAAAAGAGATAAATTATCGCTCACCAAATGCTTTCTTCAAATACTTTATCGAGAGTGAAAATAGCAAGGTCTCTCGGCTATCTTTTCATGTTTAGAGAGCCTGAAAAGAGCTTAAAGAGGACTCCAGGGGGGTTCCTTTTTCGTATAACCTTGTTGAGCCCGAAAAAGTGATAAAAGTATGCTCAATCGTGTTCTCATGTATTTTCGAGTGAGAGAACGGACAAAGACCACACTCAAGGTTTTATACAAAAACCATAAAAAACAATCAAAACATGCGATGACAACGAAAAATATGTCCGCATCCCTGTATAGGAACCTCAAAGTCATTATGCCTGCAAAAGTCACACTCAAAAGGACATTAGGGATTAGGGTTAAATAGATTAATAATCATAAAAAAACAAATAACATGGTAAAAGTAAATAAAAAGGAGTAAAAACTCTTTTTACCATATCGTTTTCACTTTTCCACTATTTGAGCTCAAAAACCCCTCTTTTACCCTCGAAGTTCGGCATCCGATTGCAGGAGTTACGAGCATCCATTCAGCAAGCTGTCAGCGAAAATGAGGTAGGCTCTTTGTCCTTTACTCTTTCATGGTTTAATTTTGCATTTTTATTGGTTAAAAATTCATTTTTGAATTAATTTAGTGAGCCCTACTTGCGCGCTGCCATTCTCACAGGTGAGCTACATGGGACCTGTGAGAATGGGGAATTCTCATAGGTGATCCCACAACAACCTTCAAGGTTCTCGCACTGTGAACAAAGGGTACCTGCGAGAACCGCAAAGCTCAAAAAAAAATTAAAAAATTTACCCAATGAAAGAGAACCAAATCATGAAAAAAGTTGCTAATCTTCTTTTTGTGCTTCTTATGTAGATAATTGGCCATCAAAATGGTTCTTGAATGGCGTGAAAGAGAGCACGAAGAAGACAATGCAATTGCCGGAAATCATCCACCTACTATAGCTTCTTTGAGAAACTATGGCCTCCTGAAGTACTTTCATATCCCGGGCATGAGGGGCCAAGTCAGGTTATTAGAGTACCTTGTGCATATGTGGGATCCCGATCAGTAGGTATTTCATGTGGGGGTCCATACACTGTCCTTAGATATTGAGGACATTTACTTTTTGACTGGATTGTCACAGCAGGGGTACTACGTGAGCCTGACTGGTAGCATAGGTGGTGGGATTCCCATGAGTGAGTACTGCCATTTAGACTATGTTCCCGAGGCAGAGAGAAAAATGGAAAAGTAGTTATTTGGGGGGTACGATATTTGACCCTCCGTACTATCCTATTCACCATAGCTTGGATGGCTGGGAGTTCCTATCCTCACATGGTGCTACAGAGTTACTTCCAGTATGCCATAGAGTGTACTGAACCTCGGGTTTTCAACTCGGCAGATGCAATGCTTCATAGCGTAAAAAGGAAGTTGACCAAATGCAGATGAGGCAACCTGAAGCAATTCAGGTACGGATCTTTGCTAGTTTCCTTCTTCCTTGAGAGGGTTCCATTACTAAGGCTGCAGGTTGAGTGGAATTTACCGGCTCCCAGGGATCCCAGGATGCTGAGATGGTGTCATCTCATGGCCCGACACGTAGCAGGACCGATCATCAAGTATGATGATACCTTCTTTGACTGGCTTCAACCACGGATGTTGATGGTTGATGACTATGCTTATGTCGAGTTGGATTTCCAAGGATATCTAGATTTAGTACTGCCAGAGGATGCTCAGTGGGGGGAACTTGGTAAGAAGTAGACATATTTTTTTCTTTTTAAATGTTTTTATGAATTTTTATCATATTCAAAAGTTTTTGTTTTATAAGTTCGTTCAAAGACTAAAAACAAAATTCATTTTTGATGACACAGATGTTGGACCTTATCGACCTCCTGATACTTCTCCCATTCAGCGACGAGGAGAGGTAGCGGCAGTGCCATAATATGCCGAGGATTATCAAGTAGTGGAACAAAATCTAGAGGGCCTGACCGCAGATATTCCAGACATGTCTCTTGAAGAGGTTCCACGACACGATCAACGTCATACTGTAGGAGTGTCAAGGTCCATGAGTCAACTGCTCTGTAGGGTTTCTTGGGTAGTCGTGTGTTACCGTGAACGTCATCCATGACATCACTTTGTAGAAGCTATGAGCTTCAGATTTTGACATTTTTGTCTTCGGAAAAAAGTTTTTGTAAAAAACTCTTTTGATCGTTATATATACAGACAGCTTCTACCGGTTTATCATGTGTTGTGTGAATATTGATGTGATTGATTTATAAATGATTCAAATGTCTGTCTAATACATAGTTAGCCAATGCATCTGTTAATGTATTTAGACATCTAGGAATATGTTGATATTCAATGTAATCAAAATAATGTTCCAAGAGGCGAATTCGCAAATACACCCATAACAAAGTAGGACTTCGAATAGTATAGACATTACTTAACTGTAGTACTACAAGATGCGAATCGAGTCGCACAACCAAATGACGTATTCCGAGCGAGATAGCATCAACCAATAATTCAATAACGACACTATACTCTGTAATGTTGTTGGTTGCACGACCGAGACACACACCTCGTAAGGAGACAAGTTCGTTTGTGGGGGCATAAATTGCCCACGCAGTGGAAGCAAGGTTTTGAGTACTACGGCTAGTGCCATCAGTGAAGCCAATATAGGGTAGCGAAGACTCCGACATATGGAAATCAAACACAACGTCACATAAGGGCAGAGACCAGATAATGACAAAAGCAAGCTATAGTAACACACAAGAAGTATGATACAATAAAAATATAAGTACTTGTGCACAGATGATTTTATGCATAGTACTTCTTCAAGTACAACTCATTCTTGGGTTCACTCAAAGGGATACCATCGTAATCTACCAACTCATAAGCTCCTTTTTCCAAAACTCATCGAACGATATAAGGACCTCGCCACATGGCTTCAAATTTCCCAGCTCCTAACATATCTCGATCTTGTTCATAGAGAAGAATAAGATCACCTTCGGTGAAAATGCGAGGCTTGACATGCTTGTCGTATTGGGCCTTGACACGCTTTTTCTGAGCTTCTATGACTAGGGTGGCATCACGTCGAGTTTTTTCTAATCACATAAGATACAATAGATGTTCTTCCTTAGCAGAAGTGTTGGGTAGGAGTTCAACAACTAGCTTTAAAGAGGGTATCTCGCATTCAATCGGGAGAATGGCTTCCACACCATAGACTAACTGGAAAGGTGTAAACCCAGTAGCGGACTTGACGGATGTCCGGTACGCCCACAATGTTGAAAACAACATTGTGTGCCAACTTGTTTTATGAATCCCTATCATTCATCGAAGCATAGTTATGAGAACTTTGTTAATCGCTTCGGCTTGGCCATTGGCTTGTGGGTAATAGGGCGTTGAGTTATCATGGCGAAGACCCAAATTTTCAGTAAGTTCGGACATCATAAAATTTCTAAAGTGGCTACTGTGATCAGTGATGATAGCTTGGGGCACACCAAAACGAACTATGACGTGATTAAAAAGGAATAATGCTACGGTATTTCCAGTGTTGTCAAATGTTGGCATCGCCTCGATCCATTTCGTAAAGTAATCAACCGCTACAATGATGTAACCATGCCCCCTGGTCGAGTGAGGGTGACATGTCATGAAATCGATGCCCCATTTCACAAAAGGACCAACTAAAACCACAGGGTGAAGAGGAGCAGGATGTGACCGTATCTTGTTATTATAGGTTTGGCAAGCATGGCATTTTTGAACGGCTATGATGCAGTCATTAAATAAGGAAGGCCAGAAATACCCTACTCGTAAGATCTTTTGGGAAGTAGCATACCCAGACATATGACCACCACAGGCTCTAGAATGGAAGTCATTCAGAGCTTTCTCGGCCTCGTCAAATGTTAAACAACGTCGAAAAACAGAGTCAATTCCCCGATGATAAAGAGTATCCCGGAGGATAATGTATTGACGAGCTTGGTAGCATATTCGATGTTGTTCAGTACTGGACAAAGTTGGCTGAAAGGTATGGGTTTGGAGATATATAATGATATCCCCATACCACAGATCATCAGTGCTAATAAAGAAAAGAGATTCATCGGCTAATGAATCAGCTGGTACATTTTTCGTTGCAGAATTGGGAAAGTCGCATATCAACTCAGGGAAGACTAAGGACTTCTTATACTTGGAGCATTCCAATTCCAAGTCAAACTCCTGGAGTATCACAATCCATTTGGAGTATTTTCCCCCTAGAAATTGATGGGTGAGAACGTGTTGCATAGGGTTGTAATGAGAAATCACTGTAGTCTTGCGTGAGAGGATATAGTGCCGGAACTGTTGGACGGATTGGACGGTAGCCAAGGCCAATTTCTCAACATGTAAATACTTGATTTCAGTAGGTGGTAAACTTCGACTCAAGTAGTAGATAACATGTTCGGCATGTGCATCATCCTCTTGGACGAGAACCATGCCAATGGTGTAATCTGAGGCAGCAAGGTAGAGGAAATAATCGCGACTGTAATCGGGGGGAAAGAGAAGCGGAGCTCGCGTTAGGGACAACTTCAAATCTTCAAAAGAATTGTTGGCAATGGTATCCCAGACGAACTCTGAATCCTTTTTTAATAGCCGTGTAAATCCACAAGTTATATCGGTATAATTTGGGATAAAATGACGAACAAAGTTTGCTTTCCCCTGCAAACTTTGTAACTGGCGAAGAGTAGAAGGAGGAGGGAGATTAAGGATCGCCTCAACCTTTAAAGGATCCACCCGGATCCCTTGATGCGAAACGATAAAACCTAGAAGACGGCTAGATTCCACGCAAAAAATGCACTTATGAGGATTCAAACGTATACGGTAGAATCAACAGCGAACGAAAATGGCTCGGAGGTGGGTTGGGTGATCGACTTGACGCATTGAATGAGTGGGTAAATCATATTAATATGGTTGAACGATGTGCTTGATATCATGGAAAGCATAAGACATAGCATGTTGAAAAGTTGCGCCAGCGTTCTTGAGACTGAAAGGAATTTTCCAATAGGCAAAAGTACCCCAAGGACAAATAAAAGCAGTCTTATGTTGATCCTCGGGAACAATGTTGATTTGATTATACCTAGAGAAACAATCCATGAGAGAGAAGATTTCACTTCCGGTGCAATCGTCGACAATTTGATCGAGGAAGGGGGTAGGAAAGTTGTCTTTGGGACAAGCTTTGTTGATATCCCTATAATCAACGCCTACACAAATGGTGCCTTGTTTTTTGTCAATTGGGACAAGATTGGAAACCTAGTCTATAAGAGCCATCGGATAAATAAAGCCGAATTTCAGAAGTTTCTCGACTTCGAGCTTGATAGTAGCCTCTTTATGTGGGTGAACTAGACGAAGGCGTTGCCAGACGGGTTTAGCGTCAGGGTATGTCTTTATCTCATGTATCACAATCTCAGGTTCGATACCCGACATTTATTCGTAGCTACAGGAAAAGATGTCACGAAACTCTTTGAAAAGGGACGTATAGGTGTTTATTTCGTCAAGGGAACACAAAGCTCCAATATGGACATTTTCGACGATTCCAGGTTTGACGGATATGTCAAGGGGAATAGTGGGTGATATATTGCTTAAGTTCCCTTTGGAAAACACATCGTGTTCAGACTCAGGAACGGTTGAGATGACAACAACGGTCAACAGGGTCGAAATCCGTTGGTAGTTCTCAAGAGTATGTTGCTCTAGAAAAAGGATGGAACGATGATTCCCATCGTCCCAAGGGGTGTCCTCCATGATAGACATGATCATCTCGTCTGTGGGAAAAATGACATGGAAAGGATCGGGGGACAACTCATCAAGAGAGGGGATAGAAGGTGTTGCCGATTGAATGGCCTGATAGGTGGATTCAATGGGACTTAACGGAATTTTGTTGTCGAAACGAAGATGATCTCTAGGGTCAGGTACTATCCAGGGGTCGTGAGACGCAGGAAGTTCGTGAGGCAAAGTGGATATCATATTGATGGAAGCAACAGACAAGTGTGGAACATCGGGCGGTGGAATGGGGAAATTAACCATTAACGAAGAGTCCTTGAGAAGGCCTACACTGACATTTTCATAACCCGGTGGGGTTTTAGCGATAAATGATACATTGCCAGTATGGGTATCGGAATTGAAGAAGGCTAGTTGATCAATGGTGACAACCTTTCCTTGATGAGGGAAACATACTACATGAAAAAGGGTCGACACAACTGCACGCATGGAATCAATCCAGCTATGGCCAAGCAAAAGATTATAATCAAGGGGAACGTCAAAGACTTCCTCTTCGACTTGGACCATTTTGCCTTCTAACGTGATGGGAAATGGAGGAAGGACACCGTAGGGCTTAAAACCGGGGACATTGAAGGCTTTAAGAGTATTCCGGGATTCATTCAAAGAAGGAGAGCCAATGGCTTTCCAAAAAGCAAGAGACATAACACATGTCGAGGCACCCTCATCGATAACGATGCGGAAAATGTTTTTTTGAGAGACAACCACTTGGATCTGGAATGCAAGTTGAGGGGGTAACCTTGGAATGTGATATTCCAAGTCAAATATTATTAAATTCATATCGATCGGATCGATTCCACCGATAGGCTTTAACAGTGCCTTCTGTTGTGTGGGACAAGTCTGAAGGACTTCGAGGGCTGACATCGTAGAAGGTGCTTGAGCCAGATCTTCAACAATGTTGTAGTTCTGGGCAGCATGAGTGTGAGGATTGAAAGCCAATTTCTGAACGACGCCCTTTGGGGGGGGTCACATAACTATGTCGAGGCTCGGTCATTTGAGATGAAGAGGACCGTTGGTAGGTGGAGTCGCGGGAGAGGGTTGTGCCGAAGAAGGCGATAGATCATCAACCTTCTCCTTAGAGGGAGAATAATCTTTGGCCCGAGTAGTGATTGAAACATTGCTCTTCTTAGAATCGCCAGTACACATCAAAACATATGATGTAGTCGAAGATGAGGGTTAGTCATGGATGACCAACGGAGCCTGTTGTTGAGACAGGAAGGGTTGGGAGAAAACGACCAGTGCAGGTGGTTTCAGAGCTCCTTGAAGGAACTTAGTGACCTCATCACGTCGTGGACAATCCTGCATGTAGTGACCATCACCACAGATAAGACAAGGGTATCGGGGTTTGCGCTTATCTCGATCGTCATTAGGGGTAGTTTTGGTTTTCTCTGCTTGAGGAGTATTTTTGCCCTCCTTATTCTTACCCCTTCCATTTTTAGATTTGTTTTTACCGGCAGGGGTAGATTGAACTGCATTTACCTCTGAAGTCTTGCCGGTGGGAGGGGCAGGAGACAGAGCATTTTGAAGATTAGAAGAAATAGATTTAGGGTTTTTTCTTGAAGTGGAATGTGGTTGGGCTTGGGTAGTACCAACCACATCGTTAGCTGCATGCGAGGTAGCTGGATTAGGTGAAGTGCTGGAAGTAGAAGGACGAGGTAAGTCAGGTAGTAAATCGTAAAGGGTTCCCGTTTGTGAATAAATGAGGTCAAGATATTGAGCATGACTTATAGATTGCTCTTCCATGACTACGCCACCCATGGCAATGTACTTACCAATGTCGTTCACAAATGATTTTGTAAACCACTCTGCTAGCAACTGATCGGGGAGCTCAAGTTTAATGAGATGTCGTCTCCTTCGCCACTCATGGATGTGATCAAATATATGAGTGCCTTTTTTCTATTTGAAGGAAGTCAAAATATCGGTCCCCATTTCATAACGGATCGGTAAATGGTAATGTGTAAGGAAAGCCATGGCGAGGGTGTTGAAGTCAGAGAAGAAACTTCGTGGCAATTTGATATACCACTTCATAGCAGAACCTGTGAGGGTTCATTGAAAAAGACGTAAATGAATAGAGTCATCCATCAATGAGTTGGATGAGCACCATAGGTGAAAAGTCATAACGTGATTGTTTGGGTCCTCTCTTGCTTTGCCATCAAATTTAGGAATGTCCGATGGAAGCTTGGCGGGTATAACAGGCCATTGAGGAGAATGACGAATAGGATCATTTAAAATCCTTGACAAATTCGGAAGATCCAAAGTGGCGAGAAAGGGTAACTGTCAATTCACCTGCGGGTACTGATGGCTTTGGGGAGGAATCCCTGTCAGCAAACTAGTAGGACCATAAGCAGTCTGCATATAATGTGAAGACCCATGCATATTTGGTGGTGGTTGGAGAGGATAATAGCTCATAGGATTATACCCTGGAATAGGGGCTTGAGTTTGAGAATTTTCCCCCCAAATGGGATTGAACGAACCTGGATGTGGTTGGCCCATGCTAGGGGGTGTTACGGATGTAGCTGGAAACTGCTACCCCCCAGTCAATTGAGGAGGATGTTGTATCAACTGATTCCAATACTGGGCCAAGGAAGGAGGTATGTTTTGCCCATAAGGTGGGGTTGGTCCTCCCATCGAAGGTGGTGTTCCAATTGGGGGTAATGTTCCAATTGGGGGTTGTTCCAATTGGGACTTGCGTTCCAAAAGGAATTTTCCCACTGAGAGGGGGTTGAGTCATACCACCTTGGTGAAATTGTCCACCAACCGGAAACTAGTAATTTGGAGTGAATGACGGAATAGTGCCACTAGGATTAGGATTTCCAGTAGAAGATGAAGAAGGTCCTCCAAAAGGAAATTGAGGGAGTGTTGGAACAAAACCAGGAAGAAAGTTCCCAGAAGAAGAAGGACCACCAAGAGAGCTGGATGGAGTTTGCGCAGGAGTAGGAATGGAAGAATTCAACGCACGGTATCCAGGTGGTAGTGTCTGAGTGACATTGGGCATTCACGGTGTGTTGATAGGAGCAAGACTAACCACAGTAAACCCGGCTAGAACATTCGAAGTAGTTGTAATATGGGCCATTTCAGCAGGGACGGTAAAGTGATAAGCGGTAGTCACTGGTACTGTCTCTGTACTAGAGATTTTAGAAATCACAGGTGGGTTGATTTCGAAAATCACAGGTGAACCTAGAACAAAAAGGTCCCATCGAAAAATGCCCGTAGACCAAAAAGGATCTTGTTCCCTAGGTCTAGTCGGAGATCCAGAATACACAACAATTAAGTCTCTGGAAGAGTTTTCTCACATAAAACGTCTCTCAGAATCGGGGTGAAGTCGAAATTCCTCTCGAGTATTGGTGATTTGAAAATGTTCGAGAGAGTCAGTTTGTTCCACTTGTGGCATGGTGACAACTGTGGCTACACTTTGCCGAGGAGAGCCCTCAGGAGTACTTGTAGGCAAGGGTTGAGAACTGTCCATATGCTCTGGAGATAAACCCTACATTCTACGTGAACGACGTGGAGGAGCTATTGTAAACGAGTGACAAACTTCACGAAGAAAATATTATGGTCAACTTTGAGAAACAAACAACACGCGCTAGTAAACAAAATCTAGGAAGCAATCACCAAGCAAACAAAACCTTCTAATTCTGAAGCCACTAGTTGGTGATGAAATCCAACGTCACAACAATGAGACGAGAAGGGGCTGGGCTAGGGTGGAAAAGTTACGCTGACGACTTGCTTAACGGACTTACACCCTGGTGTAAGCTCCCACACATAATCGTGGGTATACCCTCCAAGGAGCCCGAGTGAGTTTGGTCAATGTCAATTCCAGGTACTGTGAAGACTTTCCCCTTCACAATTATCTCATTTAAAAACCTAGAAAGATAGGCAACTAAGGTCACCACCAACAACAATAAATCCTGGGGGGACAATCGACAGTCCGATCCACATGCAAGGGCAGGGTATCGAGCTCGAAATCAATTCAAAAGGCTTCCACTCATCACTACACTGATATCAACAAAGCAGGGTGAGTAACTCTGTCAATATCAATGCGACCTCGTGTTTGACCCTTGTGTGACAAGGGCTTCCCAGGAAAGGATGTTGCAAATGGAATTTAACACTCCCTAACACAAGATGTTATTGTGTGTTTTGTGCTTTTGGAGAGTGTATCTCTCTTTCTACTCCAAAGCACTAGCCTAGCTAAATGTTGGTGTAATAGATCCCTAGAAAAGAGTTACTAGTTAAATTTTATGATTGTGAAGTGTTATTAAGAGTTGTTGTTTACTCAAAGGAAAGGGATATGAAACTGATGTTGTATAAGACTCTGACCCAACGATGCATGGATGAGAATGAAATATATCACTTTTCATTCAATGAATCCTATGTATGGGAGGGAAAGAGAAAATTTTCCAGATCAACCTTGAACTACAATGCAAAATTTCCTTTAAAATGCAAATGCAACAAATCACGCATCAATGACAATTCTCTATTGCTTCTTTTTCAATAATTTCAACAATTGATTTTCAATGTTTTCGAAGACGAAAAATGATTTTTTGAAAGAAAAACTTTGTTCACTTTTCAAAAAGGACCCAGACCATGATAGTGAGAGTACTGAAAATCAAAAACCAATGAACAAGCAATGATAAAAAACCCAATCCACTCTTTCAATGAAAACAAAAATAACAAGCAAACCAATCTAGTCTTTTCAATTGCATAAGAAAAGTGATCTTTCAAACAATAAGAAAATGATAAAGACCGAGAAAACTCAACTTTCAACCGATCACCAGTTCTTAACTAATCAAACACACTCAGATTCTGAAATCAGAGAGTATAGTGTTGCCAAGAAAAGTCAAGAAATGAAAGTCAAGGCAGAAATGACAAGAAAAGCCTTTGAAATCCTAAGACTGTTCATGCACGAAAATGAAGACAAGAAAGACACCAATCAATGGTCCAAGAAACTCTTATGAGGCACCTAGACTGATCTGGGTAGTTTAAGATGCCAAAACTCAAATCCAAAAGTTTGAAAAAATAAGTTCGCAGGCTGGCAATATTACACAGTGCGAGAATTAGTGATACTCGCAGGTGACCCTTGAGCAGAGTGCGAGAACCTCGCACTGAACCTAAAGGTAGAATGCAAACTCGATGGATTCTTGCAGGCTACAGTGAAGTGCAGTGTGAGAACCTCTAAAACTAGTCAAATTTGTGGAAAATGAAACAAAATTTGAAGAGGCCTCTGGACCCAGAGGGTCTATTAGGATATCTTGAAGACTCAGAGATTGATAGGAAAGGAGAAAAGTAAAACAAGAGCAAATGGCCATGGAAAAATACCAAAAACCACAAAGAAAATGGGATTTTCCCCAGTTGAGTCGCCAATTTTGTTATCGGACTAATCGGTAGGTGCGGACACTAACAGATCTCCCTAGATCCACTTGGATCTAGAACAAAACAAGAAAGGACATGACTCTTTCCCTAAGTTTTAACCATTGAATTAGCTAGTAGGAAGGAACAAGTAACATACCTTAGTATCGCTTTCTAGGGTCTCTATTGCTCCTGCTTCGCTCCGGTGCTCTCGTGAGGTCAAGACCAAGACAAATCAAACCAACCAAAGTGAAGATAGCACAATATATTCAACTGTCAACTTATGTGTATGATCAAGGAATTACACAATAAAGTGAGAATAGCTTTATGGGAAAGGGACATTCCACTGTATCATATTAATTGAAAGTAAGGATTACAACCTGATAGCCTTGATGTCGCAAGCTTCCTTTCGATGGCTCTTGGCTCCAACACACACACTTTCTCAATCCTTGCATGAAGAATATCAAATCCTCTTGATAGACTTGCTAGAGTCTCCAAGCTACTGTTCAAGCTAATTCCTCACACAATTCTTTCACCAATTCTCCAATGAATCTTGCTTAACCTTTTCTATGAGAATTCCCTCAATATATAGGAGAGAATGAGATAGTTACTTGGATAAGAATGATCCCAAAATATCATGGAATCCAGTACAAGGATAACCATTCGAATGCCAACCCATTCTTATAGAAGATTCCCTTTTAGAAACATCGAGAATTCATCTTTTTCCATGCTTTAGGAAGAGTTCGCACCCTGGCTATTCAACACAGTGCGAGAAGTTCGCACCTTGGATTAAAGAATCCTGTGAGAATGGGTCATTCTCGTAGTCAAATATACTAGCAGCCTGTGAACCCTCTTCAAAAATGAGTTTTCTGGGAAGAGATGAAAGTAACGTTTCTCAGGAGAAAGTTCTTATGAAGAGCCTGAGTACACCATTATCAATACATCATCATGATAACCAAAATCATGGGTAACAATGAGGAGTTATGTGATGTTCCACATACCACCGTAAATGGAATGACAAGAACTATCCACATAGGATATTTTCCCTGACAAATTCATTGTCCTCCATCTCATTATTCCACAATTAATCATGGGTTCTCTTACTCCGCAAACCGTCTTCTCGTGAGGGCTTTCACCATAAGGGGACCACTTTGGAGTTCAGCCATATTTACTTCTTATCAACCATGACAAGACAAAATGAGTCATATTTAAATCAAACAATATTGGGTCCATTACCCAAACCTTTGTGCTGTGAGGCTTTCTTCAAGAGTTAACATCAATGACAACCAACCTTAATCAACAATCTCCCCCTTTGGCATTGATGGAAACACTCTGATGCAATACTAAAATCATATCACTCATGCTCCCCCTAGAACCATGTATCAGTCCTCTGCATCTGATAAATCTTCTCCCCCTAGAACCATGCCTCTATCCTCTGCATCTGATAAATCTCTCCCCCTTTTTCATCAATGGCAAAGATATCTTTCCATCCGAGGTTTCTCCCCCTGACTGAACTGTCCTCTTATGGTGCTTCCTCATGTACATCTAAGACATATAAGATAAGCATTCAAAAAGAATTCATTTTGGAGTGGAAATAAATCCAAGTCTTTGGCAAAGTTATTCAAAGGCTTCTCGTGGAAGTGGTTTTGTAAATATGTCTGCCACTTGTTCTTTTGTGCCCACATACTCAACTCTGATGTTATTTTCTACAACCTACTCACGTAGAAATTGATACTTGATTGGAATGTGCTTTGTCTTGGAGTGCATCACCGGGTTCTTTGAGATACTGATGGCACTTGTATTATCACAGTATATTGGAATGGGCTCATCATACTCAACCTGTATATCTATCAGAGTTTGTTTCATCCAAAGTACCTGCATACAACATGTTGTTGTTGCAATATACTCTGCCTCAGTTGTAGATAAAGATACTAATGATTGCTTCTTTCTTGTCCATGATACTAAACACTCACCGAAGTAGAACGTTGCTCCATTGGTGCTTCGTTGGTCATCAATACAACTTTCCCAATCTGCATCTGTGTCGGCAATTAGTGATAGATCCTTTCCTTTTGGATACCATATTCCAAACTCTTATGTTCCTTTGAGATATCTGAAAATCCTCTTCACTACTAATACATGTGATTCCTTCGGTGCTTCTTGAAATCGTGCCACATATCCAACTACCTACATTACATCTGGTATGGATGTTGTCACATATAGTAGGCTGTCAATCATTGACCTGTATTGTCTCGAATCTGTAGACTTTGAATCATCATCTTTGCTCAACTTGCAATTGGTTTGCATGGGAGTGATAATTGGTTTGCAATCTTCCATTCTGAACCTCTTCAACATTTCTCTAATATAATTTGTTTGAGAAATAAAAATTCATTTCTTGCTTTGACATATCTAAAGTCCCAGAAATAAGGATAGTTCTCCAAGTAACGACATTTAAAATTCATTATGCATATCTTTTGCAAATTTCTGGCTTAATCTGTCATCATCACTACCAAAAATAATATCATCAACATAAACTTCAACTAATAAAATATTACCTTGCCTTACCTTGATGTAGAGGTTGATGTCTGCACTTCCTTTTCTGAACCCTACCTGCTGCATATACTTATCCAATCTAGAGTACCATGCTCTAGGAGCCTGTTTTAGACCATACAAGGCCTTCTTTAATTTACACACATAATCTGTGTTCTTTGACAACTGAAAACCTTCCGGTTGTTCAATGTAGACTTCTTCTTCAAGTTCCCCATTCAGAAAAGATGATTTTATGTCCATCTAATATACTTTAATATTTCTGGAGCATGCATAAGCTAAAATAAAATGGATTGTTTCCATTCTGGCAACTGGGGCAAATGTCTCTTCAAATTCGATTCCTTCAATCTATGCATATCCTTTACATACCAATCTAGCTTTGTTCCTTGTAATATGTCCATATTCATTCAATTTATTCCTGCAAACCCATTTTGTGTCGATCACATTCTTATTCTTTGGTCTTGGAACCAATTCCCAAGTGTCATTTTTCTCTATTTGATCCAATTCTTCATACATGTCCTTATTCCAAAATTCATCCTTGTTGGCTTCTTCAAAACAATTTGGTTCAATTGTAGATAAGACTGCTAGGTGTGTTTGTTCTGGTGAATGGATTCTTCTTCTAGTCTCAACTCCTGCATCTTTGTTTTTGATAATCTGATCTGAAGGATGATTCTTCTGTACTCGTTTATTGGGTGTCTTTGGAGAAACTCATTGAACTTTCTCTTCTGCTTCTATCATATTCTCTTCATCTTCCTCTTCTACTTCTTTTTCATCTTCTGCTTCTTCTTCTAAGGGCTATTTCATTGATTCATTTTTTTCCTTTGATTATGGTCTGCATGTTTCATCAATTGTTACGTTGATTCTTTCCACAACTTTGTTCAATATTAGATTGTAACACTTGTATTCTTTCCTTGTACTTGAGTAACCAACAAGTACTCCTTTGTCCATGCAAGAGTCTAACTTTCCCATTCCTCCATCTTCCTTTTTGATATAGCATTTGCTTCCAAAAACTCTGAAGTGATTTACATTTGTTGGTCTTCCTTTCCATAGTTCATAAGAAGTTTTGTCAGTGTTTTTTCCTAGAATTACTCTATTTTGAATGTGAATTGTTGTATGCACTGCCTGTGTCCAAAAAATATCTGTTCAATTTTGAATCCATTAGCATTGTTCAAGCCATTTATTGTATTGTCATGTTCTTTCTTTCAACAACTCCATTCTGTCGAGGTGTCCTAGCAATGGAGAATTGTCTTTTTATTCCATGATTTTTGCAGTAGTCCATAAATTCCTTTGAGGTGAACTCTCCTCCATTATCAGATCTCAAACATTTGATTCTTGAGTCCATTTCATTTTCAGCCATTTCCTTGTAGATCTTGAAGTTTTCAAAAGCTTCTAACTTATTCTGGAGAAAGAAATTTGCAGTCATTCTTGTTTAATCATCAACTAATAACATAAAGTATCTCTCGCCTTTCAAGCCTTTTGTTGTAGTTGGTCCAACTAGATCAGTACGCACAATTTCTAGTGGTCTTCTCATTGAATATTCCTTTGATTTGAACATGGTCTTTGTTTGCTTTCCTTGTTGACAATTCTTGCATAAAGTGTTGGATGGTTTTGTGATTTGGGGAATTTCTCTGAATGCTTCTCTTTTGCTGACTTTGACAAGGTTATCAAAATGCATGTGACCCATTCTTTTGTGCCATAGCCAACTTTCATATTCCTTTCCTAGACAACACTTTTCATTTCCAATTTCACTTAACACATATATGTTGATTGAAGTTCTTGCACCCGTAGCAATCAATCTCCATGAACCTTCTTTTCTTATCTCGCACTTTTGTGAATTGAAAGTCACTTTATGACCTTGGTCACACATTTGACTCACACTTAGAAGATTATGTTTCATATCTTTTACTAGCAGAACATTTTTTGTCTTTTAATTCTTGTTCCCAATTCAAACTGTGCCTTTTCCAATGATTTTGGCTTAATCATCATTTCCAAAGGAGACTGGTCCATCTCTTTCCTTTCATAATGTAAGAAACTTGTCTCTATCACCTGTCATTTTAACACCCACTGTTAACATACCAACCACATTTCTTCTTCTTATCTTGTAGAACGAGTGCGCATTCTTCATTGCTATATTGATATTGCTTTCTTATCCACGTCATTTTTTGTGGTTCCTGTTTGTGACCATTGTTATTCTGTTGAGGTTCTTTAGGAGGGATTGTCATTCTGCACTCTTTGGCCACATGTCCAAAATTGTTACATTTGTAACATTCCACTTCATTGCTCAAAGATTCAAACCTGTTGTAACTTCTTCTTTATGTTTCACTAGGCCTTCTTGAATAACCCCTTTGTGTATAACTCTCAAAGTTGTTGTTTTTCCTATTGTTAGCTCTGCAATTCACAACGTTATGTCCAAAATTATTACTTGCATAACATAAACCAAAAAATATAGTTTGATACCTAGGAGTTGAAGATATTCTGAAAGGAGGTGCTCTTATGAATCCTTCTTCTTCCTGAGGCCTATTTTTCTATTGTTGATTCTGAAATCTCAATCTTCTCGGTGGAGGAGTGTCCCCATAATCTTCCTTGTATATCTTCTTACCCCCTTTGATTGTTTCTGCATAGCTTTTTGGATATGTTTCTTGCTCTGTTGTTTTGGAGCTTGATCCCTTTTCTGTCTAATTGTATCCAAGTCCAGTCTTGTCAAAATAAGATTGTTTACTGCTGATAATGTCATCCAAAACTTTTGAGCTATTCTGCATTTTTTTCTTTTGAATACCCTTTCTTAGTGTGAAAATATTTTCTTCTAAGTTTTCAACGATCTTGTCCTTTTCTTCTAGTTGTTCTTTGAGTGCTTCTTCAATTCTGTTATCTTCTTCTATTTGAACCTTCAATTTTGTGATCAATTGTTCTAGTTTTTAAGTGTCTTCTTTCTTATCTAGTTCTTCTTGTAGTTTCTTGTTTTTCTTCTTTTCTCTTCTGATAACTTCTATGGAACACATTAATTCTTCTCGAAAGTCAACTTCTTCCTCTTCAATTTCCTCTTCGACTTCTTCATATTCTTCTTTGGATTCTTCATATTCTTCTTCGAAGACTTCTTTATCAGAGTCTTCTACTGCCATGAATATAACTCTTCATGTCTCACTATCATTGACTTCATCTTCATCTGATGATCAGATGTCTTCTTTGGTGCATAAGCGTTTCTTGAAAACTTTCTTTGTAGTTCTTTTGCCTTTCTATGTTTGTTTTCCTTTGAGTAACCTTCATCATTTATATTTTTCTTATGAGCACATTTGTTAGCAAAATGACCAATACCATCACAATTAAAACAAATTAAATGAAGCTTACCTTTATACCTACCGTTGGTTCCCTTGTTCAGTCTTTTGACAAATTTGGCCACTTCTTCATCATCTTCTGAGACGTCACTAATGTTGCTATATTCTTCTTGTTCCTTTTTCTTTTGCTTTGATATTTTGGATGCTTTGAAGGTTGCATCTTTTACATATGGATTTTCCTATTCAGTTCTCATTTCATATGTTGTGAATGTTCCATGCAGTTCATCAATGCTTATTGAGTCTAGATCCAATCTTTCTTCTAGTGCTAATATATTAGGGTTGAATATCATAGGAAGAGATCTTAGTACCTTTTGAAAAATTACAGATTCTTCGATTTCTTCTCCCAATCCTATGATTGCATTCACTGTTTCATTGACTCATAAGAAGTAGCCTGCAATATATTCATCTTCATTTTTAGTTGTTCAAACTGACCTCTATAAGTTTGAATCTTTGCTGCTTTAACTTTTGTATATCCTTCATAAATATTTCAAAGCTTGTCCCAAATCTCTTTAGCGGATTTACAATGTGCAACTTTGGTGAATATTGTATTACTGGGACCATTCAAAAGTGCATTTTTGTCTTTGGAATTATTCTCACCGATTTTTACTACTTTTTCATTTGTTGGTGGAACTGCTGGTGTTGTGTATCCATCTACAATTGATTGCCAAACTTGAAATCCATGTTCATGTATATATGTCTTCATCCTTATGCTCCAAAAAGCATACTTTTGGCCATCAAACTATGGTATTCCATTTTTATACAAGTTGGTATTCTCCATGATCTACCTTTCAGTGGTTAAACTGATTTCTCAAGGAACCTGCTCTGATACCAATTGTTGGATTATTGAGAGGGGGGTGAATCAATAATAACGTAATTATACTCTTTTTTCTCCAAATAATCCAAGTGTTATATCAATGTAGAATTATTATCCAATAATGAGAAATAAGAAATGAACAATCACACACATACACAGTACACCAGTGTTTTACGTGGAAACCCAAATCGGGAGAAAACTACATAATGATTTTTCTTATATGTCTTGAAGAATTACATTCATTGGAAGCACCAAATTAATTTGTTTTCCAGCTGCAACTAGAAGGAGGCTCCAAACCCCTAGTTTCTCAGGCTCTAACCTGAGGGAATCTCCAACTCCCCAATTCTCTGGCTACAACCAGAAGGAGGCTACAACCCCCTATGTTCTCTGACTACAACTAGAAGGTGGCTACAACCACCTATCCTTGTCCCGTCCAAACGCCCTGAAGTAGAAGTAGAATGATGGAACCACTGTCACACTATCATTGTGAGGTATATCGATGTAAACATGTATCCATAAATCTGAACCATGCATCAACCTGTACCTCAACTTGTAATCAACTTGTACCATTAAAAAGTGCATCAACCATGCACCAAACTATACCAAACAACCTATAATCAACCTGTACCATAAACAAGTGCATCCAACCATGTACCAAGTATGTACCAATCATGTGTCAACTACTCATCAACTATGACTCATCAATATGTACCAACATCATCAACTATACACCTCATGTATGTGCCAACTCATCAACTACTTGTCTCAACCATGTACTCAACATGTACCTCAACCAAAATCCCTCATAAATATCATCATCCAATTATGATTTGTAGCTTTGTAATAGAACTAGTGTATCTGATCAAATACTTGCAACCCTTTCTTAACTTTAACAACAAGAGACTATCATTTTCATCAAAATTTTCTTTAGTCTCACATGACTAGTTTTGGATTAGTCAACAACCCTAACTTGTAATAATCATAACTTTGTACCTGTAATGAATGAAGATATTAAAATGATACACAATGTTATTTAGTGTGTTTTATGCAATTCCTCCATGTTTCACTACTTGGAACCTCTTAGAAAAGGAGTTATAGAAAAAATGGCATACCTTGCTGAATTTTGGCTTATTCTAGAGAGCGACCTTGTAGAGCGTGCCCCGCATGGAATATTTTTTGAATCAATATGGAAATATTACACAACATAGAAAAGAATGTAATATAACCAACACATTTTTTTCTTACTTAATTTAGATATGTTATTAAGAAGTTATGACGTTTTTACCCGAAACACCTGTTTTTGACTAGTTTCGGGACTAGCCACAAACTCTATTTTCCATGGAGTGTAACTCGAAAAATACAATGAATCACGAGGTGAATTTTTTACCAAATATACTTGGATATGTTTCCTAAATTGTATAATAATTTCATGGTATCAATCATTCTAGAAAACAAATTATTGCGAAAATGGTGAGATGACTTGTAAATAACATACCTCAGAAAGCATCATCAAAAGAATTTATCCTTCCTTGAATTATGGCCTTCTTTTCTTCACCTTCCCTCAAAAATTAGTCTTATATATCCTTTGGTTACCTCAAAAACATATAGGTATTCAATATTCTCAAGTGTGTCAAAAATGAGAGAGCCTTGCCTCTTATTTATACTCTCCAAGTAGCTTCCTTAAAAACATCTTCTAGGTCACTTTGCCCACTTTCCTTATTTTAGGGTTAACCCACTTCTAATTTCTCTATTGAATTTATTATTTAAATAATTTATTTTGTATTCACTTTGAATTATAGTACACTCATCACTTCACTTTATTATTTACCTTCTAAAATCTCTTAAACCACTTTGACTACTTTGACCTTTTGGGGCTTCTAGATGACATATGAAGGTCCTCCAACTTCGTAAGGCCATAACTCTCAAACCATGAGAAGTTATGTGATGTTCCACATACCACCAGATATGGAATGTCATGTAATATCCATCTAGAATAGTATTAAATTCAAATATAGAAAAAATCATACCGTTATCCATCAAACAAACTTGGGTCCATTACCCAAACCTGGGTTCTCCAACTTCACATGGTCATAACTCTCTAACCGTGAGGAGTTATGTGATGTTTCACATACCACCGGAAATGGAATGACAAGAACTATCCATATAGGATAGTTTCCCTGACAAATTCATTATCCTTCATCTCATTATTCCACAATTAAGCATGGTTTCTCTTACTCCACAAAGTGTCTTCTCGTAAGGGATTTCACCATAACGGGACCACTTTGGAGTTCATCCATCTTTAATTCTTATCAACCATGACAAGAAAAAATGAGTCATATTTACATGAAACAATATTGGGTCCATTACCCAAACCTTTTTGCTACAGGGCTTTCTTTAAGGGTTGACATCAATGACAACCAACCTTAATCAATAGAAACTCCTTGAATGCTTTGACCACCACCCTGGAAAAGATGGTTGGGGCATTCTTCAATCCAAACGACATCATTGTATATTTGTAGGATCCCCCCATTTTGTTGCAAATGTGGTCTTTTGGCGATATTCCTTGGCAATTTGGATCTGATGGTATCATGAAAATCCATCTGTAAAAGAATATACCTCCTGGCCTCCTACATTATATAACACTTCATCAGTAAATGGTGTAGGGAATGGGTCATGCAAACAGGAATCGTTCAGCTTCCTGAGATCTACGCAGATCCCAATATCTCTTGTTTTCTTGTCTTCTACCACCATAAGGCTAATCCACTCTAACTCTTCAACAGGTTCGATGATTCTTGCTTCCACCATTCTGTCAAGTTCAATATTCACTTTCTCCTTATATCTAGGGTTCAACCTGTAGGGTCTTTCTTTGACTAGTCTTGCATCTGGTTTCAAAGGGATCCTCATCTCTCCCATAGGTCCCTTAATTCCCTTCATATCAGTGAACTTGGCTGGAAACAAGTCCTGATATCCATGCAGTAACTCTGTGATTTTCTCAATAGTGGAAACATTCCAATAGTCTCCAACATTGGCAAGCTTCGGTGTTTGCTCTGTTCCAATATTGAATTTCTTGATCTTAATCGGATTTCCAATGAAAGGTAGCTCCACTCTTGGTCCTTATATGTCTCTTTGGCCTTCTTTTTCGGTGATGTTCACCTTCCTAGGATCATTGTCTTCATCAACATTGATGTTGTAACAGGCTTGCAGTTTCTGGAGAGGCACAGTCCATTCATCCTCTTCTTGTTTTAAAAGGAGGCTAGAGGCCTCCTCAAATAATTTATGTCTTACATTCTATAATACTTGATCTACTAAAGGATATTGACTCTCGAATAAGAAGGTAGTTACAAAATTCTGAGTCATACCTTCCCAATTTGTAGTGATGAGGTGTAGTTCTGTTTGAAGATGCCAGTTGATAGAGTTTGTGTCCAGCGTGTTAATGAATTTGTGCACCCACTGCTCTTGGGGAATGTTGCTCCAGGCTTCCTCGCAACTTTTCACATGGTCCTTCAGACATCTTTGACCTGTGTACCTAACTTCGCGACCTTCTACTTGTGTTGAGAACCACACTGTCATCAAAGTATGACATTGTATAGAGTCTGTAATGTTGTTTTTATGTGTCCCCCACCATCTTGTTGGTGTTTCTTTCAAGTCCTCATCCATTGACAACAATCATTGTTGCATAGGTACACTTTCATCAAAGTCCGACAATAAGGTTTTTAAAGGATTCAAACCATTAAAAGTGGGTAAGTTACTTACTATTGTGCCGATCCAGCTAACTTCGTTGGTTAACCTAGCACATCTCCTTGTAAATACTTCGTACACTTTGTTCTACCAGTTATCCAGTGCTTCTTCTGAATCTGATGAACACGCGTTGTCACTTCTCCAGGTTAGGTTCCCATCTGTCGTATGATTAATATAATCTTATTGTCTAGCTGTTAATTTGTATATGTTTTCTTGTTCATATGTGCGGTCTTATTCTCTAATAGTTTCTGTGTATCACTGACCTTCATTGGGATATAAAGGTGCAATGACCCTAAGGCCATCTCCTTCAAATTTCATTCGTATTTTCTTTAAATCGACCACAGTGGAATTATTGAAATCCCAATCAATTCCTAACAGTGCAGGGTAAGGACAATTGTCATCAACTATCTCAATCACCTCAAAATCTACAAATGTCCTCCCTCCATCGATGTCCACAGGGACATGTTCCAATCTTCCAAAGGGGCTTATAGCTTGTTTATTAGCCATCCTAAGCTTGATAGGGGAATAGATCAACTTAGGTTTTCCCATTAGTGCCCAGGTCTGCTTCATCATGACATTGACTTCCGACCCCAAGTCAAGGACCACATAGTTTATATCATACTCTCCAATTTGATCATTCAAGTGTAATTCCTTATTTTTCCTTCTCCTTTTAGAGACTTGGTGTACTGTTCTATTTAGTAAGGGATATATCTTTCCTAGCTCATACTGTCTGATTAAATTTTGTAGCTCATGTACAGTGATTTCATCCTGAATCAACTTAATACAAGTATATAAGAATTCCATGAGCTTGCTTACCTCTTTTCCTTCTTTTGGCAGAGAAAACTGATCGAATGCCATAAGCATTCCATATTCTCTTACTTCTGGTCGTGTCTTTTATGAATAACCTTGATCTCCCTTGAATTCTTTTCTTGGCTCCTCAAACATTTGTTTTTCTTTCTTTGCATGAAAAGTTTGTGTCTTCTCTGCAGCTTTCCTGACTCCTGATTCTATTGTAGTCTTTCCCGGGGTCATTCTGTCTTCTCCTGTAACAATGCCTCCTCTAGTGATAACAACGACTCTAGATTCCTCTCTACGAGGTTCAGAGTATATCAGTTGCACTTGTGGGTTATGTTGAGGTGCTCATCTCTCCTAAAGTTTAGCTAGTAGCATAGGACAATCTTCGATAACATGTTCGAATGAACTACAGTAGTTGAAAGTAGTACAAGGGTTCTGACAGTCCCTTGCTAAATGTCCTGGTTGTGCACAGTTGTAATAGATGATATATCCTTGATCTCGACCCATACCTCCTCCTCATCCTCTTCCTCTAAATCCACCACGAGGGTTGAATTTTCCTTGTCCTAGATAATTATATTGCGTAGTGTTTCCTTATTACTGTACTTTGCCTTGAATTTTGTATAGATGTCTTGACCTTTCATGCATTAGGTCATAAGCCCTACAATCTCGATCATCATTCCCCATGGACTTACAAAACATGCAATACAGATTTGTGTGTGTCTGAACATATTTTTGCATGTAATAGCACTCACCAGGGTGATGTCTATTTCTACATACCTCGCACCAGGGTAGGGTGACTTGCTTCAAAGGGCTTGAAGCTCCAGAGGCCAAGTAGTCATGAAATAGGGGATAGTGATCCTTGTCATGGCCTTCTGATTTTCATCTGACACACCATATGTATTATCTTTTATATTTTCCTTTGTCCTTCTTCATATCTTCGACCTGCAGAGACAAACTAGTTAGTTGACTCAAGATTTGACTCATACTTGAGATGGATTCTCCCATAGGGGCTGATTCTAACTTCATGGTGATATCCAACGCCTTAGACTATGAAGCAATATTTTTTTGCATCATAGGGAATCTAATGTGTGGCAAGAGGGAAACAATGAACCATTCCTTGTTATGCTCATTTGGGATTTGAAAACTCAAATGTCTTGTCAAAGTCTTAAATCTCTAATTGAACTCCCACATAGGTTCATCTATTCTCTGCTTGATTTCTTTTAGTTATGTAATGCATTGCAATTCTGACTTAGGTTTCTTGAATTCAGTGATTAGCGAAGTGTTAATGGCATTCAATGGTTTAGGTGCAGCTCCTTGGACAAATTTTATGTACCAACTCAATGCGCGATCTCTTAGGGTAGTGCTGAACTGATCTCGTTTGACAGCTTCGCCAGTGATATTATTGATACTCCACACAGATTCACAGAGGAACCACTATTGTTTAGGGTCTTCAGATCCATCTCCTCTAAAGGTGGATAACCTCATCTCATCTGCCATAGGTATTCCTAGGTTTCCTGACTGAGTATGTGGTGGACTACTAGTGACAGTGCTCTGAATGCTCTGGTAACTCTGATTACTCTGATTTATTAATGCTGTTGAATGAACAGGAGGAATAATAGTACTTACTTCAACAATCTGTGCAGTTCCTAAAGTTTCTGGCTCTTCCTGGTGAGGGTCTTCAGCTTCCCCTTCCTCTGCCCTAGCGGGTTCTGAAAGCTCTTCATTCGTCAGATCTGCCTCTTCTCCACTGTAGAAACCCTCGTCCCCGTAGTTCTCCTTAAATAGATTCGCAAGAGGAAATTCTTTGAACACTCTCCCACTGCGTGTATGTCCATTCTCTATGTCATTTTCGATGTCTGAGTTCTTGAATATTAGCCTTTTTGAATCCGACCAACTATTGTATCTTCAAGATGTTCTTCTCATGCAATAGCATCTTGATCCTCAACTTTAGAAAGTGTAAAAAATTTCCTCTGAGTCCCTTGAAGAAATATCTCTTGGCTTGGCTATATGATTCTACTCTATCAACATAAAACTCGGTGATGTACCCTCCAATGGTGATATCAAACCAGTGATTGACTACTCTTGACACAGTGTTATCAACTCTCTTGACCTTCTTGATCATCGTCAACGTCCAAACCACAGGAGGTCTAGATCTGATCTGAAATTGGGTATCTGCTAACCTAGCTAGCCACTCATATATATCCTGATGGATTCCGCCAAAGAAAATCATGTGTATATCGGTAAAGATATATATTCCTAACCAATCCTCTATACTAAGATTAGGGTTCTTGTTCTGGGCTTCAACGAAGTCCTTTTCTTGATCCTCTATCCACTTATGAATCTCTATATTTGATGGAAACTACCTTGACATTCCCTCAATAATATTCATGTCCCAACAACTGAACCATTTGTTGGCATAGGGGAAGACCCAGGGTTAAAATCCAAGAGCGTACCAACAAGCCCTAACTACTGGCCCTTTCAGCAACACCTACGAGGCAGATGCAATCTCACCTAAAGCAATTACGGGGGGATTGCTGGATAGATATGTCTACAACTAAAGGGGATATCAAGTGGATCCAACACAAGAACAACACAGTATTTATATATCAATTACCAGCTTATCTCTACTCTGAAAAACTATCTATCAAATCTAACATAGTAATGCAATAGCATTATATCAAATGGAAAAGAACAAAGAATTAATCACACACAACACAAGATATACATGGTTCACCCTCTCTCTAGGGCTACATCCATTGAACTATGATTTATAATATATTAATATGAAGCATACATTTATTGTCTGCGCTCTCAGCTGGCAGATCTTCTTTCTTCTCCTCTTTGTCTCTCCTCTTCCTGCTCACCCAGGTGCAAGGCTAATCTTTGCACCTAACTGAAGATATTACAATACTAGAAGGCTCTTACACTTAACACTTCTCTCTCACACAACAATAATCACTCATGCAAATATCAAAACTAGAACAGACCCTCTTCCCTCATCTAGGTTATTATTTATACATTAAAATACCTCACCGACAGCCTTAGGCCGAGACCTACGTGTCAAAACCCTAGATACCAAAAACCTAGGTGTATAAAACCCTAGTTCAACTTGACTGGCATTTTCAGGGCTTCTCCATCCTGTCTTTCCTTCCTTCTTGTGCAGTGCTCCAAAGCATCCAACAATGGATTTTTCCGTTTGTTGAGTTGTCCATGATCCTTATTCCTTATTGATCTGTCATCCTCGATCTCCTCTTCCAACGAATTTGTTTATCTAACTTCACTCCAGCTTTTCTTCTCCTTTTCTCACTTCGACCCAGTAACAGTCACTGTGTCTTCCGCGTAGTTTGCATTTTTCCTTCTCTTCCTTGATCATCGCTTGCTTCCATAACCAAGGGCCAACAATTATCGTGCTTTAAATTCCACAAGAATATTTGTAGAAGAGATTTTGTATTTAACAGTGGCATATAATTGTTAGATCAGGAGAATCCAAGAAACACATAATTTGTATTAAAATTTCTACATGGTATCAGAGCATAGAAAATTGCAGAAGTGAAGCAAAAGCTAGGTTTGTGATTGGATATAATTCAAATTTGCATAAAGACTTTTGTGGTGCTACAACTGATTCAAGATCGAAATGGCTTTCAATGGCTTGAGGTTAGAGTATGCACTCGAGGGAAACTCGAACTAAATTGCTTGGAAGTACAGGATGGAGGAAGTACTCGAAGATAATGGATTGAAGGAATTCACTCACAAAGATGTTCCTAAGCCAGATGTTGCAGATGCTGCAAATCTTGATGCATGGAAAAAGAAAGTGGAAAAGGCGAGGAGGATCCTATTGGAGGGAGTACGAGATCATATTGTATCAAACCTCCATGGGAAAGACACACCATATGCAATGTGGAAGGCTTTGATGGATCTATTCCAAAACAACACTGACCATTGGAAATTGGTGCTCAAAGATAAACTTAGGAAGATCAAGATGGAGAAGGGCGACTCCTATCCAAAATATCTCATGAAGTTTGTCCAATGTCGGGATGAGCTAGGGAGTGTGGGAATAAAAATCCTTCATGATGATTTGGTGAGCTTGGCACTCCTAGGACTTCCCAAGAGTTGGCACAATTATCAAGACTCTGTCAATGGAAGGGAAAAATTTCCAATTTGGGAATGACTATGGTCGGATCTAGTGCACAAGGAGTTCAGGTGGAACACCAAAGATGGATATTCATCAAAGAATGATGATGAAGAGGATTGTGCTTTGGCTTCCAAGGAAAGGGAAGGGAAGGGGAAGAAATTCCATTCAAAATCCGAGTCTAAAGGCAAGAATATGGATTTTTCCAAAGTGATGTGTTTTCACTGTCACGAACATGGGCATCTCACTACTAACTGTCTGCAGAAGAAGAAGAAAAAAAAGGCTTCTGGAGCTGCAGTTGGTGAGGCCTATTATCACTGAAATTTTGTCCACAAATGGTTATAGGAATCCATCATCTTCAAAACAGTTATGAGGTCACCCATGGGCCAAAATTACCAAAAATCATTTCCAAAAGGTCCAAAAACTATACAACCAGTGATAAAATTAAGGTGCATTATGACTACACAGGGTGCATGCGCACATGTGTGATAGAGAAACACACAAAAAGCACACATGCGCATGATGCTTGACTATGGTCGCTAAAAGCTGCGCACATCTGAGAATTGTGCATTTATGAGATTGGTCGGCCTCCCACCCACTTCTGGTTCAGCTTCCAAGTTGATTTGACACCCAAACCTTGGATGGATCTGACTGGGTGGCTAGTCAAAGACCTAAAAATGCCCTAAATATCCTCTTTTCACACTATAAGTTGGTTGTACAATACGTCAAAGTGATTCTATAAAACAAGGCCATGGGTGCACTTCATTTTCAAGGAATTCATTTGCAAGGTTATGTTGTTGCTATTCTCTTGGGGAATCCACTTTTCTCACCAAGAGTATACTAGCACCATTACATTGGGGCAATCCATCTCACCTCTTGAGTGGATTAGCTTGGGATTCTTTCACCATTTCTTTCAAAGTTGTAAGAAGAGCTTAGTTGTGGGGGTCCAAGAGCCCTCCCTTGGAGAAAGAAGAGACCCAAAGTCCGCTTTCTTCTTGGTGTTTTCTTTTCACTAATATAATCCTTCCCATTGGTGACATGAGTCTTATTAGTTTTTTGTTTGTATGTCCTTATGCTCAATAGTTTAGTTGTTCTTTCATTTCTTAGTTTAATTCTTAGCTTAGTATTTTATGTTTCTTTCTTTAAGCCTTTCCTTTACAACTATCTTGCTTAGCTAACCCAACTAAGCTTATAAGCACCTATGTTTTGCTCATTTAGGTGACAAAAGAGGCACAACAAGGCCCTTGTCTCACAATTTGAACTTGGCTTCTCCTTGATCGCATGCATGGAGTCAAGTGCATTGGGATCAGTGTGGTATTTGGATAGTGGCGCTTCCTTCCACATGATGGGAGATAAGGAGATTTTAAGTGACTTGGAGGAGAAAGATCTCCAAATGCATATAGAGATGGGTGACGATGGATGATACAATGCGACTGGAATTGGTACCATTACCTTCTAGAGGGATTCAGGTAAACCATTTCAATTGAAATATGTTATGCATGTTCCAAGTTTGAAGAAAAACTTGGTCTCAATCATAATGCTAGAGGACAGAGGCTATGACATTGTTTTCAGCGATGGAAAATCTTTTCTGTGACATAAAACAATGGGTCAAGTCAAGAAGATAGGGATTTGAGTTAAGAATCTCTACAATATGGAGGTAGATGGTTGCACTGCCATGATGGGAAAGGAAGAGAAAGTGGTGAGTCGAGATGAGGGCGAATTATGGCACAGGCGATTGGACCATCTTCATCATGGAGCCTTGAAAATAATGCAACAAATATATACTGGACTTCCAATGGGAACACTTGCTCAGTTAGCTCAGTGCAAGGGTTGCACCATGGGGAAGTATGTAAAGTCCACCTTTCATGAAAAGGAGAACTATGCTTCAGTGATCCTAGAGAGAGTTCACACAGACGTGTGTGGACCATTCTTGGTTGCTTCAACAACAAAACATAAGTATTATGTTATTTTTGTTGATGACTTTTCTTGTAAATGTTTGATCTTCTTCATACAGAAGAAGGATCAAACATTCTCAAAGTTCTGTGAGTTTAAATCATTGGTGGAGAAATATTTGGGGAAGCAAGTGAAGGCTCTGAGGAGCGATAATGTTGGAGAATACATCTCTAATGAATTCAAAGACTTATGTAGCAAGGAAGGAATTCTAAGAGAACTCATAGCGCCTCATAACCCACAACAAAATGGGGTTACAGAGAGGAAGAATAGAAAGATCGTGGGTGTAGCACGAGTGATGTTGCATGATCGAGGCCTACCAATGCATTTGTGGGCGGAAGCATGCAACACTACGGTTTATGTGCAAAATCATTGTCCTCGTAGAGTACTTGGCATGAGTACACCTGAAGAAGATTTCACTGGTAAGAAACCTAATGTTTCTCATTTTAAGATTTTTGGCTCATTTGTTTATGTGCATGTGACCAAGAAAACCAAGAAGAAGATGGAGTCGACTGATGAAGTTGGGATATTTGTGGGGTACACAGAAACACCCCATAATTATCGTGTGTATTTTCCAAACAATAGAATGATTGTTGTGTGACGGGATATAAAATTTGATGAGGGGAAAGCCATGCGGATGTCCCTTGAGAGGGATTTGGACTTGCATGTAGAGGAGGAACTGTTGGTTCCCAAAGATGACTCTCAAGATGTGGATCAGCCACATGAGGAGGTTCATGGAATGGAGGAAGCCACTCATGTAGAGCCATCCATCAGAAATGGTAGAAAGTGCACCACGGAAGCTGATAGATTGAGACTAGATGTTGCATAGAATGTAGGAGCCCCTACTTCACAGTGCAGACAAAGACAGTCTCCTGATCGATTTATTAGATACATGGCTTTCATGAGCAAATTTATTGTGACTGAACCATATTCCTTTCAAGAATAAGTGCAAGATCCTACTTGGGTTGATGCAATGGTGGAGGAGTATGACTCCATTGTCAAAAATAGTGCATGGGAAATTGTCCCAAGATCAGTAGACAAATCAGTGGTAGGTTCGAGATGGATCTACAAGGTAAAGAAAGCTATTGATGGGAGTGTTGATAAATGAAAGGCCATATTTGTGGCTCAAGGCTTTTCACAGATCTAGGGGAAAGATTATGAATAAATCTTTGCACCTATCGCATGGTATTCTTCCATAAGGACTATCCTTGCTCTCTCAGTGCAGATGGGCTAGTGCATTCATCAGATGGATGTAAAAATTGTGTTTCTCAATGGGATTATTGAGGAAGAAGTGTACCTAGAACATCCTGAAGGATTTGAGATCTTCAGTAGCAAGTTGTATATGTGTCAACTCAAAAGAGCATTGTATGGGATGAAGCAAGCACCTCGTGCTTGGTACACTCGAATATACAACTATTTCACTGGACTGGGCTTCACCAAAAGTGAAGCGGATGCAAACCTATACCAAATTGTGGTGGACTAGGGTAAGATTTTAATCATTGTTATTTATGTTGATGATTTAATATTGACTAGTGATGAGCAGTTGATACACTCATGCAAGGAGGAACTTGCAAAGGAGTTCAAGATGAAGGATATGGGCCTCCTTCATTATTTCCTTGGATTGGAAATATGGCAGCGAGATGGTGAAATTTTTGTGTCTCAAAGAAAGTATGCAAGGGAAATACTGGGTAAGTTTCACATGGAGGGTTGCAAACCCATGGATACTCCTCTTCCAGGAAACTGGAAGAAAGAGGATGCTACTTCTGGAGAGGTAGTGGATGCTATTGTCTATCGACACTTAGTGGGTTTGCTAATGTATCTAGTGAACACGAGACTGGACATTTGCTATGCGGTTAACCAACTGATTCAAGCGATTATTAAGCCTACCAAGCTCTTTTGGAAGGTAGGTAAGCATGTCCTGAGATACCTGAGGGGCACATCTGAGTATGGATTATGGTACCGACAAATGGATGAGGTGAAGTTGCATGAATTCACGGATGTTGATTGGGCGGGAAACCCAATGGATAGAAAGAGCACATCAGGGGTGATCTTTAGTATCATATCTACAGTTGTTTCTTTGTACAGTAGGAAACAGATATCTGTGGCACTCAGTTCAGTGGAAGCGGAATACATGGCAGTGAGTCAAGTTGCATGTGAGGCTATCTGGATGAGAAAGATCTTGGTTGGTTTGTTTGGTTCTCATTTAGATCCGATAGTGATTCATTGTGATAATCACAGTTGCATTAAACTCTTGATTAATCATGTGTTTCGTGATAGATCTAAGCATATAGATATCTAGTATCATCATATCAGATATTGTGTGCAGCCAAAGATCATGTTGCTTCAGTACATTCCTACGGAAGATCAAGATGTAGACATTCTGACGAAGGTGCTCACCAGGAGTAAATTCAAATACCATAGAGACAGGATCGAGGTGAAGGATAATCCCTTTTCTTGTTGAGAGGGAGTGTTGAGATTCAACAAGAAAATCCTAGTGAAAATTATGCACCTACACTAGGATGGAGCCTCAGGCTATTTTTAGGTGGAAGTTTGTTTTTAGATGATGAGAAAATTCTATTTATAAATGATGTCTATTTATAGATGGTGAGAAAATTCTATTTATAGATGTATGTTGACTATTATTATCCCTAATAATAGTTGGACAATAAATATTAATCTATTCTCAATGAGGACTTGGAAATAGTTAAATGAAGTGGAAAATCAGTTAGCTATAGGAAATTCAAGTTCAAAGGTTATTTGGTGGGACATGCAAGTCGAATTAGTTGTAACTCAGTGATTCGAAGTTGTAACAGAGTTGGATGTGTTGTTATGTGAGTTGTAAAGTAGTTTAACTCAGTTAAGTGAGTTAAGCTCAGTTGTACTAGTTGTAACTAAACTTACACTAGTGAGAGATCAGTGAATTAATTATTAATTAATTCACAATCAGTTATATCACATGCAACTGAATATTTACCATTGTTAACTACATGCATGTCAGATCCAGTGGAGACCCAATTGAGATGAAGGTGAAAGGGACAGTTTGACTATCAGTTGTGACTTTAGTGGGTGCACTCATGCAACCACACACACATTGGATGTTTCCATGAGGATTATGTAGCCTAGGCAAGATGGATTCATTCATTGTAGGGATTTCCATCATCAAGGATTGTGCAGAGGAGGCAGGCTATCTGGAGGCAGTAAATTGGCACATGAATTTGCCAATTTTTGTATGACAGTGTGAGATTATTGTATATTGTACTGAGATCGCCTGGATTAGAATTTTGTATGAGATTGTTTCATGATCCATGATATATACATAATATATGATAGTAGGGTTTTTAGCTTTATGCTTTCCCAGTAAAACATCTGTGTTATGTGTGATTGATCTTTCTTCTTGATATTTCAATTGGCGATCATGTTTTCAATTCCAAAAGAATATTTGTAGAAGCAATTATGTATTTAACAGTGGCATATAATTGTTAGATTAGGAGAATCCAGGAAATACATAATTTGTATTAAAATTTCTACACCTAGGGATATTATAGAAGGCATGCAACACAACAATCTACATCCAAAACTGATCTTCTCAAAGGATCTTGGAGGAAAAGACACCATAGGAGGCATTCACTAGTGTGAGGCATTCACTGGTGTGAGGCCAGAGGTGAGTCTTTTTTGACATATTTGGTTGTTTAGTTTATATCCATGTATTGATATAGAAGAGGACCAAGTTGGAACCCTCCAATAGGAAGGGTTTATTTTTGGGTTAGAGTGATAATTCAAAGTCTTACAGGGTCTTTATCCATTGCAAAGAAAGACACTGGTGATATGATATGTAAATTTTGAGGAAGACTTTGCACCTAGAAAATCCCATGAGCCTATTCCAATGATAGAGGATCAGGAGTAGGAAGCTCCAATAATTGAGCCAAGGTCACCGATGATTTCCATAATGGTACAATAGCCTTCAGGTGAATAGGGCGAGGTAGGATCCCCTTCCACTTCTGTCAAGATACCTTGATGGTTAATTAAAACATTGAAGGATGCTCAAGAGCATGTTTAGACTCTATTGAGCACTCAACACACCCTAAAAATACTATGTCAAATTTTAGTTTTTGGGTACCACTTGATCCTTTACACTGTCTAATTCGACTTCATTGTGAAAAATGTTTCCTTTTCTTATTATTTTTTACTCGCATTAAGTCTTTCAAAGTTTGCTTGAATCTATGAAAACTCATGAATTAAAAAGACTTAAAGACTTAAATAGGGAATCAACAGGCAAAACACTTTCCCCCGACGTGCTCAAAGATTCAGCATCAGAAGGAATTAAAAGATAAAAGAAAATCATTCGAAAAACCGTAGTCACCAAGCACCGATCTTCACCAGCATCGGCAAAAGAAAGTTTTATTTCACGACAAGAATCACACAAGGATATCGCCGATAAACTATCCCCTTCGACATCGGAAAAATTCAAAGAGAGTAAACGTTAACGAAGAAAGAAATAATATCGTCGAAATCCGATACCCGACACGCTTAGCAAAATCAGGGAAGACCAAATCGAGATGAACATTCGGACCATGCTAAATTTTTTTCTCCGATCATCGAACTCCGAAGAATTTAGGCATCAGGATTTTTTGAGGACACTAACCCAAAGGAAGCTACGCGATAGGTTTATCCCTGAACGTTGATCCCTGATACCTTTTCGGCATCGCCAATCCGAGGTTTATCTTAGAGATAAATACTTGAATAAAGTCCCGAGTTTGAACAACACCTGTGAGCTAAGTCATTGGTCTTCGATGTCATGTGTCCCAAGCCAGTTGTGCCATGTCAGCACTGTACTATGAAATTGATCGATGTCGAATCTTTTTGCAGAAGGATATCGACGAAAAAACACACAAAGCAACTCGGAGCACCACTGAGTATGAATTGGAGGCTAACTTGGAGGAAATACAGTTTGTCTGAATGACACAAAAAAGGGGCACTATGTAGTGAATCCCAAGCTCGAAATTACATTCTGAATCAGACAGGAAAAGATATGGACAAAGCACACAGGAAATACATACACAAAGAAAGGAAACAATACATTCAACTGCTACAACTAGAATCCTTTCATCAATGTTCCATGACTTTTACATTAGATTTTGATCGAGCTCAAATTACATACAACAAACATTCTCCACACTATTTGGCCAACCAATCTAGTTTACATTGAAAACTTGAAATTTACATGCGAAGGCGTCGCTTGGGTTTCCCTGCTCTCTAGTTACTATCCCTAGAATCTAGGAGACAGATCTTCTTTTCTTCCGACGTCCGTTGTGCTTCGCGCAGCTACACGATTGTATCATGCGATTCCCGGAGATGTATTTTGAGCCATGTCATGTTCCCTTCATGGCCTTGTAATGATGACACCTCAAGGGTCTTTTCCTCCAACTGTCGTCTTAATTCTATGTTTTCCTAATAGATTTTGGCAAGGGTGAGGTGTGTTTGTTTCAGTTGTTGAGTCGGCTCTCGAACGTTAGCGCCCATGGCATCTATCCTCCTCATTTTGATCCCTCTTTCCCAAATGTGTTCCTTTTAAAGGCTCTAGATGAATAATGCACATAAGCAATTCCTCAGCGACCGATCTTGCACGCGGCTCGCTTAAGAATTGGGCTTCCCCAACTTCCTTGTTCTTCCTTGGCCTGCCCCTTCTCTAGGGTATCCAATGTTGGGGAGACATGTATTGCAACATCCTTCCTTTCGGTGTGACTTATTTCACTTCAACCTTCACGAGGTGTGATATCATTGTTTCTATGCACAGATGGAAATCCCCCTTTGAAATCTCAGGGTTGCCTGCTAAGAGTAAGAACGAAGCCCAGTCTCTTTGGGGCTCAGGCATGGAAATTTTGCTTCTTCGCATGCTCCTTCTTATGTTTTGAGAGGTTCTCATGGTGCAACACGTATATGTCTTATACACGAGGGATTTGACGAGGGCCTGAGGGGAAAAACTTGATTAATCTGGGCTCGCGAGACGAACTACCAATAGTGCATAAGCTCGGATGGTGAGTAGAATGCATGCAAACCATCCAAAATTTATAATTGAGCATGCATTAGGTGGAAATGTGCCAGGGAACACTGAATTCATGGAGACTAGATGTTTTGAAGAGAACTGAATATTTTCTATAGCACATCCATGTGACGAGTACGTTCTGGGGCATGCGAGGTACAATTGTTAACAGTTGTAGGGCGTATGTGATACAAGCGTCGTGATTTTTTTATCCTTCCAGCCTTCATGATGAGCTGATGTTGGTTGTTTCACTTACCCACATGACTTTTTTTTAGACAAATTGCCTCGACCTGAAGCATAACGAATTCCCTTATGACATGACCTGACTCATTTGGAACATACTCGTACTCTTAACACATGTTTGACTCTGACATCCTTTCCCGACTCCAAGGGCCAACCGACCACTGGCGTGACTTCGACTCAGATAATAATTCTATACCTGATCTTTCATGTTGTGGCACATGGATGTAACCCGACTAATACCTACCCTAATGAGAGAAAAAATGATGGCGCAAAAAGGAGCGAAGAAAGCAATTCAAAAGCTGCAGAGATCTCGTAAGTATCAACTGACCAGGTTTAGCCAGCTTTCTAGGTATGTACCAGTATGGATTTTTCATTCTTACACTTCGTACATATATTTTACCCAAAATTTCTCTATACACGGTCTCTAAAGGATTTTATGTTTTGATTGTAGGAAATATGCCTCCGAGTATTGGGAAAACATGGCGCAGGAGTCTCATCGAGATTTTTAGGAAAAATGGGCTTAGTATGAAGAGAGTCGAGTCAAAATAAACAATGCAATGAAGGATATCAGACTCCTCAAGTTTGGTACACCCGACAACTTTTTTGACTTGCACCACATAGTCGAATCGCACATCAAACAAGATTCACCATGGGTCTAAGAACTAGAAAAGGTGGCAGACATAGTGCCAGGTCAGGTGCGATAGTTTATGGAACACCCGATCAAATCTCGGGCTATGTTGCAATAGTTAAGTGCCAGTATAGTCAAGTATCGGGCACATGTGGTAGAGACAAGATAAATTTGCGTGGCTCTGATGGAACAACATAGATTCTCATACGCCAACACCTGCGAGGAGTTGTTCATCAAGTGGGCAGAGTACGAGAAGAGTCACCCTTTTAAGTGATATCTTGAGATGATTCGTAGAAAAATTGATAGGAGAGAATGCCACGTGGTGAATTTTGTTTTACTTATCTGCACTTTAGCTATTATTTTTAGTTAATTTTATGTTATAAATAAGAGCATCAAACGATTAGTTAAAGGTCGATGGTTGTTGCAAGAAACTCTCATTTCTAGTTTTGTTAAGAATTATTTTGGAGCTACCTTTAATTGAGAAGTCCTTCTGGACCAAAGAAAAGTTTATGTTTTCATCAAATGCGTGTATGATTGGATGTGAAGAAGAACTATTTCTTATTTTGTCTCATGGATGGATGCAGTAACGAGTAAGAGCTATTAAATCTACTGATAAGTTATCTGATGCAATGTTTTATAGTTCTTTCTTTAATGATGAAAATGAATCTGTGTTATTATGTGATTGATGATTAGAGTTGAGTGAATAATTTTACTTGCCATAATTTATCACATGCATGTTTTCTTATGATAATTTGTTTCTCAGTTAGTAATTGGACTATTCAGACGGTTAACTTATTAGTACTAGGCATGTGATAGACGATCATTTCCTGTATGCTAGGGTGTAAGGGTTAGCCCATGCCCAACCTCTTCTCCAATAGTTAAAGTTTGTTCCCATTTGTTGCCTAGTTGGTTTATATCGGCTTTCCATATTATATCAGTCCTACCTAAGAGAAAATACAAAAAGAGAACGTCTCAACCGAAGGAGAGGCCTTCACAAGAAAATGTAAAGCCCATCGATTAATTGTTTGGATCGCAAAATTTGGAGAACCATTCCACTATTAAATGCTACAGAGTCTAATTGGGCCTTGGTGGTGGGTTTGGTTCCTGCTATTGAGTTAAAGGGATTTAAGACCCATCAACAAAATTGGTGCTAGGAGGGCCTAAGGAATGAATGGTTGAATACATATTCCATATAATATTTCAGACAACCTGTAGATTCAAAACATCCCACATGCATGGCTAGTCATTCCCAAGACAACCCACACACACTAAGTACTCCTGAAATGAGTGACTCACCCCAGCCCGAGGAAGAATGCTTGTTCCCTAATATACCTTATGCTCTTCCTCATGAGGAATTAAATCAATTCAGAAGAATCACAAGAGCATACGCTCGAAATATCAGTGCATTTTCCTTAGCTCTGATACTTCCTCGAAGACAAAAAATAAGAAGACTAGTGGACAACACCCCCAACCAAGTTTGTGTGCACACAGTATAAGACTTAATAGATTTCACAATCATCGAAATTGAACACCCTCTTAATCTAATCCCCAAAACTCCAGTCGGTGACGTCTCTGAGCCAGACGATTTTTTGAAAGAAGAAGAATTTAACTCAGTATCCGAAGATATGGAAGATGAAAACGACCATGATGAAGAAAGGGGGAAACCCACCTCAGAACAATCAACCTTGGTTGGCCAAATATGCTTTGGCCATCCCAGGACAAGTACATAATCTTCCCCGACATCTAGAGAAGTGACTCCCTAAGTTCGACCCCAAGACCTCAGGATTTCCTAAAGATCATATCAAGAAATTCATACTAGCGATCAGATTTATGAAAGTCCAACATGAAGACATATTATGTAGGCTATACCCCTATACTTTTGAGAATTCAACTTCCACGTGGTATTTTAGTCTGCCTGTAGGATCTATAACTAGTTGGAAGAAGTTCCAAAAGGTTTTTTTAGATAAATTTGCAGAAGAACCTACTATGGGAGCGATGATGGCTGATTTGTTGGCCACCACCATGAGTTCAAAGGAAAGGGTCAAACTTTAATAAAATATTCACCGCCATCTTAAAAAAATTCCAACCTAAATCTAAACCTACTCAAGAGTTGCAAATCGAAGTATACGCTAATTCCCTCCCAACTTCTATTTCCATGTTTGTGAAGAGGGCTGCCAAACTAACCCTAGATGAGAATTTTGAAGAAGCCAAAATGATAGAGTTCCAAATGAAAGGATGTAAAGAGGTCCAGGTCTCTTTAGTTAAGAAATAAGTTCAGCCTCCTCCCAGGAGAGGGCTCTTGTTAACTAGACCCACAGGGAAATAAATAGAGAAAGGTCCTGAAAAGGGTAATGGAGACATAGAATACCTACAATGCATGGTTAAGAAGTTATCAAATGAAATCATAGACATGAAAAGAAGTGTAGGGGAGGGAAAACAAGGACAAAGGCCCTATAAGCCTTTCTTTAAAAAGAACCCACCGTTCAAAACAATTGAACCTCCCCCAACTAACTTAAATATCGAACTGGGAAATGTAGCATCTGATTCGTTCTGTACTTATCACCAAGAAAACCACTCTGAAAGAGACTGTCCTCAATGGGTGCATGCCATGAATTTGATGGCCAACTGATTTCTAGACGAAGTCTCCCTGACCAAACAATCAAGCAGTTCAGTTATGAATGTTGTTGATCAAGAAGAGATTGATCCACCTGAATATACATCCATACTGGTATGGGATCTTGAACTAATCATGCCTTCTGACAATTTTTTTGAGTTTCAACAACCACCCTCTGAAGTCTTGGTTGTGAAAACATGAAATAGGGGTCAACCTGTCTCAAACAACCTTGCTACTACCTAAACTTCAGGAGGAAGCTCAACTCTTGATCACCCTAAAGCACCTTTTGCTCCTTGTAAGAACCCTATAAACGTCCATACCCGAGAATATTTCAAGCTATATTACAATGTAGTTGAAGATTTGAAGAAGTTGGAGGCTAATATATCAGTTATGGACATATGCAGAATCCCTTAGCAAAAGGACTTCCTACTACAAGATTTGAAATTAGTAGAAAATCATACGACAAGCACTGGCCCAAGAAGGAATATATCTCCCACAGATCTAGTGAATAAACCAATTGTGAATGCTTGCTCTGAATATAAGAAGGGAAAACCTTTTGTTCCACCATTCCTTTTAACGTTTGAAGTTTTTAACAGGAACCTCCACAATTGTTTGGTCGATTTAGGAGCATCTTCCAATGTTATGCCACTATCTATTTTCAATAAACTAAATGCAGTACCTATCAAAAGTGACAAACATGTAATACAACTAGACATAACCCAAGTCAAGGTCATGGGAGAAATCAAAGATATAATGATCAGAATAGAGACACATCCTAAATTTGTGCAAGTGATTGACTTCATTGTAGTAGATATCCCAAAATCTTACAGGTTATTATTAAGTCAAGATTGGTCTGAAATGTTGAACGGATACTTTAGTACAGAATGGTATCACCTATGGTTTCCATTAAAGGGGCACCAAATTATGATTAGAATTGATAGGGAAAGATATCTAAAACATACTGTCATTGATATAGAAACCCTAAACGAGCCCTCATCAGAAGATTTCCCTGTGCTAGGAAATTATTCTTGTGATTCCTACTTCGGGAACTTCTCCCCTCTCTCGTCTGATGTCTATCTCACTAAGAACTCCGAAATGATTTTTCGAGAGGAGTTTCCGACCGCGGAGGAAGAAACCCTCTTCTGCCAAGAACCTGCATTAGAAATCACGAAACTAATAGGAGTAAAAGAGGAAACTGATACATTTTTCCCATAAGTTTGGACCCTATATTTTGATGGATCTAAATCGCAAGAAGGGTCAGGAGCAGGGTGTATCCTCATTAATCCGAAGGGCAAACAATATTTCATGTCTTGTAGACTAGAATTCGAATGCACAAATAACACTGTCAAGTATGAAGCTCTAGTACAAGGGCTAAAGATGGCCATAGACCTGAACGTTCAAGAATTGAAGGTTTTCGGAGATTCTAAAATCATTTTTAGATAGATAAGGAATACTATACATTGCAATTCTCCACACCTGGATAATTACCAACAGGAAGTGCACACTCTAATAGAGCATTTTGAAGCTTTCAATATTACAGTGATTCCAAGGGAGAAGAACATTCTTGTTGATTCTCTGGCCACCATTGCCTCAAGGATACACCTCTACAGGATTATGAAGCTTCTCAGTTCACTATAGAACTATCATATAAACCCTCAGTGCCCAACAATATTTCTAATTGGAAGTTTTTTGAGAGAGACGAATAGATTATAAACTTTTTGACAAATCACGACAATTTTAAAGATTTGTCCATTGACGATGAAGCATTCTAGGAACAGTTGATGGAAATCAACCTTCATGTAAATCAGTCAATCGACAAATCAAAGTATCACACGATACCAAAGGGGATAGCCAACTTAGAAAACCTTTTTGATTTAAAGGAACGATTTAAGGGGTCTAAAAATGCGAAGGTCTGTAGTTCTTGTCCCATGCATGAAACTATAAATCTCGGAACCCTGGAAAATCAAAAAAATTTAAACCTCGGTAAGATGATATCCAAAGAGGAAAATAAGGCCTATATCAAACTCTTTAGACAATATCAATATGTCTTTGCGTGGTCCTACCGATATCTAAAAACTTATGATATATGTATCATTAAACACACTATCATGTTAAAACCTGAAGTGAAACCCTTCCAACAAAAGCTATGAAAGTATCACCCATCCCTAGAGCCTCTCATGTGTCAAGAGTTAAAGAAACTTTTAGATGCCAAAATTATCTTCCAAGTTAGACACTCTGCATGGGTAGCTAATTTAGTTCCTGTAAGGAAAAAATTTAGGGAGATTCGCTTATGCGTAGATTTCAGAAACCTCAACAGAGCTTCAGAAAAGGACAACTACCCAGTCCCACCAATGGAACAACTCCTGTAGATCGTATTTGGATCTGATATTTTCTCTTTACTGGAAAGTTTCTCAAATTACAACCAGGTTCTAGTTTCAGAGGAAAACCGCTTAAAAACTACCTTCTGAACCAAGTGGGGAACTTTTTCTTATAAATGCATGCCCTTTGGGCTAATCAATGCAGGAGCAACCTTCTAGAGGGATATGGATGTAGCATTTTGGGGACTAATCAACAAGTGTATAGTAGTGTACTTAGATGACGTGGATGTGTATTCAATTAACAGAAAAGATCACATCCAACACTTAACCCAGATTTTCGAAAGGTGTAGGAAATATGGAATATCCTTAAACCCTAAGAAAACTATTTTCGATGTCGAGGAAGGAAAATTGTTAGGCCATATCATATCTCAAGCAGGCATTCTCATGGACCTAGAAATAATTAAGGCTATAGCTTAGCTTCCATTACCTCACAACAAGAAGGATATGCATTTGTTCTTCGGGAAAATCAATTTTGTGAGGAAGTTTACTCCCAATTTCACCGAAACTATCAAACCCCTACAAAAAATGATTCGTAAGTATGTTGAGTTTAAGTGGGATGATGAATGAAAGAAGTCTTTCAACAATATTAAAACGACAATATCTCAAGCCCCAGTCCTACAAAGTCATGATTTCAACAAAGATTTCTTCCTCTATACTTTTGCTTCCGACCAATCATTAGCCACAGTATTAACTCAAATGGATGATGAAAAAAATGAATCCTCGGTATCGTTCATGAGCACTAACATCCAAGGTGTTGAACTTAACTATCCAGCTAGAGATAAACAAGATTATGTGGTTTATAAGGAAGTGAAACATTTCAGATCTTACATCCTCAAGAACCACACCAAAGTAATCGTGCCTCACCCTGCAGTATGATCCCTATTTAATCAACATGAGATGGGGGAAAGAAGAGGAAATTGGATGGCAGTAGTTCAAGAATTTGATCTAGATATAAAACTTGCTAAACTAGTTAAAGGACAAGGGTTATGCAAACTGGCAGTTGAATCTCAAGACCGAGTAAAAGAAGACCCCAGATGGGATAATGAAATGGCATTATGGTGTGGTGAAGCTTCATATATTTCTCCAAGACAAGAGTCTTGGTATGAGAAACTGACTTATCTTCTACACCATGGGACTTGTCCATAAAACCTCAAACTTGGGGAAAGGAGGGCTCTTAGGTTAAAATCTACACAATATCACCTCATAAATTCGGTACTCTTTCAAGTTAATTATGATGGGGTGCTTTTGATATGCCTTGAACGTGAAGATGTAGATAAGGTTCTGAAGGAGCTCCATGATGGCCCTACTGTTGGAAATTTTGCAAGAGACACCACCACTCATGAGATATTGAGAGTTGGCTATTATTGGCCCACTTTGTTCAAGGACTCTCAAACATACACTATAAAATGTAAAACTTGTCAAGTAAGCATTGGGAGAGAGAAGAGAGTAGCGGTCCCACTCCAACCAGTGATCGTTTCTAGGCCTTTTGAGCAATGGGGGTTAGATATGATAGGAGAAATTACACCGAGTTCTTCTAAAAAACACAAGTACATACTCGCTACCACTGATTATTTCACAAAATAGGCAAAATCCATTCCTCTAACTCATGTAAACGAGAAGGTGGTAATCCAATTTATAAAACAATAACTAATCACAAGGTTCAGTGTCCCTTATGTTCTTGTTTTTGATAATGCAACTTATTTTCCTTCCACCTTATTAAAAAAAATTTCCCTGGACAAAGGAATCATAATTAGATACTCTGCAAATTATTATCCATGGGGAAACAAAGTGGCAAAATAAACTAATAAGAACCTAGTGAGGATATTAAATAAAATGGTTGCAGACAACTAGAGGAATTGGAATAATCTACTCCATAATGCTTTATGGGCAGATAGAGTTACACCCAAGGAAGTTATAGGGAATTCCCCATACTTTTTGGTATACGGACAATAAGCCATTCTCCCAAATGGGTTATATCTCCCATCTCTTCAACTTTCTCAGGAGTCCAGAGGGCATCCCTCATCAACCTTACAACAAAGAATTGACACCCTGCTCATGTTAGAAGAATAAAGGGAGAAAGATAAATCAAAATTCATATCCCACCAGCAGATAGTTAAAATATGGTTTGACAAGCATAACGCTAAAGAGAAGAATTTTGAAGTAGGAGACTTAGTCTTGAAATGGGACAGGCCAGACGAGCCTAAAGGCAAACATTATAAGTTTCATAATCTATGGCTTGAGCCTTTCCAGGTGGCCGAGACGATTGGGGTAGGCACTTACCAGTTACAGAATATAAGGGGGGGACCTGACGACTCTCTCAATGAATGGCCAAGCGCTAAAACAATACTTGCATTAAATAAATAAATAAATAAATAAATATATATATATATATATATATATATATATGTTTTGCGTCCGTATTTTCATGATATTGTTTTTAGCTAGGTCAATTGCGAAATGCATTTTTGTTTTCTTTTTCTATTTGGAATTTTCAACTTTTGAATATTGTGTTTATCAAGACAATGGTTGACATCAAATCATGTGACACAACGAACTCTCTTCCTAACTCGTCGCTCACATACAAACATGAGAAGCATTGGGGAACCTGCAGTTATTTCAAGGGGCTCTCTATCTAACCTGAGCAAATGAACAACTTTGGAGAAATGTCAAAAGTGTATGCTTGGTGGTCTAGTAAAACCTTAAGGGAAAGATAGCAAACTGGAAGGGACTACATGCACCTCAAAGACGGAGCTGGTAAGTTTCACCTTAACCATCTCATATTGCAAATAACTGACATCCTCCTCTCCTACTTGCTCGGGGAGTTCTATCGAAATAAAAGTCAACTATATCAAATGACCACACAGTAGGAGAGGGTATGCAGATATCCCTGTCATGGCTATGGACTCTCACTAGAAGCGGAGCAAGGTCTGTGACATCGGGGTGACTCCATCGTGGCTATGGACGCTTGCTAGAAATGGAGCAACACCACAACAAATGAATGAAGATAACAAAAGGGCCTAGTGCTGGTGAATGATTTACTAAGACTCTTGTCAAAAGGGGGCGTGGGTCAAGGTCACAGGAAAACAAGGTGGAATTAAAGTTGAAAACCCAACAGGCAGACCTAGAGGCATCAACCGGAGAATTCAAATGCAAGGGAAAAAGAGGCTCTGATTTAAAATCAGTTAAGTTCTTCACCAACTTTTGCATCAACCAAGCCCAAAGGATGAACAGAGATTATGCTTTCACCCAGTTAATCGTCATTTTTTGAGCACTCAAAGCACCCTAAAAATCCTATGTCAAATTTTACTTTTTGGGTACCACTTGATCCTTTGCAATGTCTAATTCGACTTCATTGTAAAAAATGATGCCTTTGCTTATCATTTTTTACTCTCATTAATTCTTTCAAAGTTTGCTTGAATCTATGAAAACTCATGAATTAAAAATAATTAAACAATTAAATAAGGAATCAACAGCCAAAACACTTTCCCCCGGTGTGCTCAAAGATTCAACATTGGAAGGAATTAAAAGATAAAAGAAAATCATTCGAAAAACCGCAGTCGTCGAGTGTCGATCTTCACCGGCATCAGCAAAAGAAAGTTTTCTTTCATGACAAGCATCACACAAGGATATTTCCGATAACTTATCCCCTTTAGTATCAGCAAGAGGCAAAGAGAGTAAACGTTAATGAAGAAAGAAATTGTATCGCCGAAAGCCAATACCCGATGCACTTATCAAAATTGGGGAAGACCAAATCGCTACAAACATTCGGACCATGCTAAAGTTTTTTCTCTAATTGCTGACTTCCAAAACATTTCAACATCGAGAGTTTTTTAGGATGCTAACCCAAAGGAAACTACACAATAGGATTATCCCCGAACGTCGATCCCCAATACCTTTTCGACATCGACAATCCCAGGTTTAGCTTAGAGTGCACAACTTAAATAAAGTCTTGAGTCCAACCAACACCCACGAGATAAGTCACCAATCTTCGATGTCACGTGTCCCAAGCTAGTTGTGCCACCTCAACACCATACGATGAAATCGATCGGTGTCGGAGGTTTTCGCAGAAGGATGTCAACGAAAAAACACACAAAGAAACTCAGAGCACCATTGAGTATGAATTCGAGGCTAACTTGGAGGAAATATGGTTTGTCTGAATGATGCAAACAAGGGGCACTGTGTAGTGAATACCAGGCTCAAACGTACATTCTGAATTAGACAGGAAAAGATATGGACAAAGCACAAAGGAAATACATACACAAAGAAAGGAAACAATACATTCAACTACTACAACTAGAATCCTTTTATCAATGTTTCATGACTTTTACATTAGATTTGGATCGATATCAAATTACATACAACAGATGTTGTCGACACTATTTGGCCAACCAATTTGGTTTACATTGAAAACTTGAAATTTACAGGCAAAGGCATCGCTTGGGTTGCCCCTCTCTCTAGTTACTATCCCTAGAATCCAAGAGATAGATCTTCTTTTCTTTCAACATCCGTTATGCTTCACGCAACTACATGATTGTATCCTGCACTTCCCAGATCTGTCTTTTGAGCCACATCACGTTCCCTTCGAAGCCTTGTGATGTTGACATCTCAAGGGTATTTGTCACCAACTGTCATCTTAATTATCTGTTTTCCTAATAGAGTTCGGCAAGGTCGAGGTGTGCTTGTTCCAGCTACTGAGTCGACTCTCGAACATTAGCGTCTGTGGCATCTATCCTCTTCATTCTTCTCTCTCTTTTCTGACATGTGCCTTTGATAGGCTCTATCTAAATAGAGCACATAAGTAATTCCTTGGAAACCAATCTTGCACGCGGCTCACTTAAGACTTGGGTTTCCCCAACTTCCTTGTTCTTCCTTGGCCTGCCCCTTCTCCAGGGTATCCTCTGTTGGGGAGACATGTCTTCCAACGTCCTTCCTTCCGGTGTGACTTCTTTCACTTTGGACTTTGCGAGGTGTGATATCATCGTTTTCGCGTGTAGATGGGAATCCCCCTTTGAAACCTTAGGGATGCCTGTTGCAAGTAAGAATGAATCCCAGTTTTTTTGGGGCTCAGGCCTGGCACTTTTGCATCTCCGCATGCCCCTTATTATGTTTTGAGAGGTTCCCATGGTGAAACATGTATCTATCCTATATGCAGGGGATTTGAAGAGGGCCTGAGGTGAAAAACTTGATCAATATGGGCTCGCAATATGAACTACCAACAATGCATAAGCTCAGCTGGTGAGTAGAATGCATGCAGAAAATCCAGATTTATAACTGAGCGTGCAATAGGTAGAAACGTGCCAGAGAAAAATGAATTCATGGCGATTGGATGTTTTGAAGAAAACTAAAGATTTTTTTTGGCACATCCGTGTGACGAGTATGTTCTAGGGAATGCAAGGTACAACCGTTAAGAGTTTCAGGGTGTATGTGATACGAGTGTCGTGATTATTTTATTTTTCCATCTTTCATGATGAGTTGATGATGGTTGTTGCACTTGCCGACGTGACTTATGTTTAGACAACTTTCCTCAACCTGACACATAAAGACTTCCCTTATGATAGGACCCAACACGTTTGGAACATACTCGTACTCTTAACACATGTTTGACTCTAATATCCTTTCCCGACTCCAAGGGCCAACTGGCCACTAGCGTGACTTCGATTCTCATAATTATTCCGTACCCGATATTTCATGTTGTGGCACACGAACGTAACCCAAGTGAGACCTATCCTAACAATAGAAAAAATGATGATGCAAATAGGAGCTAAGCAAGCAATTCAAAAGCTACAGAGATCCCATAAGTAACAAATGACCAAGTTTATCTAGCTTTACAGGTATGTACCAGTCTAGATTTTTCATGCTTAAACTTCGTACATATATTTTACTCAGTGTTTCTCTATACGCAGTCTCTAAAGGATTTTATGTTTTGATTATAGGAAAGATGCCTCCGGGTATTGGGCAAACATGGCACGAGAGTCTCATCGAGAGTTTCAGGAAAAATGGGCCCAGTGCGAAGAGAGTCAGTTCAAAATCAACAAGGCAGTGAAGGATATTAGACTCCCCGAGTTTGGCACACCCGATGAATTTGTTGACTTGTGCGACATAGGCGAATCACACATCGAGAAAGATTCATCATGGGTCGAAGAACTAGCAAAGGTGACAGACACAACACCAGGTCAGGTGTGACGGTTTATGATCAAATCTTGGGCTATGCTGCAACAACTAAGTGATAGTCTAGTTAAGTATCAGGCACATGCAGTAGAGATAAGATAAATTTACACGGACCAGATGGAACAACATAGATTCCCATACACCAACACCTGCGAGGAGTTTTTCATCAAATGGGCAGTGTACAAGAAGAGTCACCCTTTTAAGTGATATCTTGAGATGATTCCTAGACAAACTGATACGAGAGAATGCCACGTGGAGAATTTTGTTTTACTTGTCTGCACTTTAGCCGTTATTTTTAGTTAATTTTTTGTTATAAATAAGAGCATCGACCGATTAGTTAAAGGTCGATGGTTGTTGCAAGAAACTCTCATTTCTAGTTTTGTTAAGAATTATTTTGGAGCTATCTTTAATTGAGAAGTCCTTATGGACCAGAAACAAGTTTATGTTTTCATAAAATGTGTGTATGATTGGATGTGAAGAAAAACTATTTCCTATTTCATCTCATGAATGGATGTAGTAACGAGTAAGAGTTATTAAATCTATTGATAAGTTATCCGATGCAATGTTTTACGGTTCTTTCTTTAATGATGAAAATGAATCTTTGTGTTATTATGTGATTGATGATTAGAGTTGAGTGGATTATTTTACTTGCCATCGTTTCTCACATGCATGTTTTCTTATGATAATTTTTATCTTAGTCAGTAATTGGACTATTCACACAGTTAATGTATTAGTACTAGGCATGTGATAGACAATCATTGCCTGCATGCTAGGGCGTAAGGGTTATCCCAATCCCCACCTCTTCTCCAGTATTTAAAGTTTGTTCCCATTTGTTTCCTAGTTGGTTTATACCATTTTTCCATATTATATGAGTCCTACTTAAGAGAAAATACAAAAAGAGAATGTTTGAACCGAAGGAGAGGCCTTCACAAGAAAACGTAAATCCCATTGATTAATTGGCCGGATCGCAAGATTTGGAGAACCATTCCACTATTAAATGTTGCAGAGTCTAATTGGGCCTCGATGGCAAGTTTGGTTCCTATTGTTGAGTTAAATGGATTTAGGATCCATCAACATACTCCTAGGAGCACATTGAGAGAAAGAAAACCTCTGAAGAAGATTACAAACTATATGGAATTGATGAGCAACATTCTAAATTTTGAGCCTTCCTATTTTTAGGAGGTAGCAGACCAATAGGTATGGCATGATTCCATGGTGGAGTACACCTCCATCATGAAGAATGATGTTTGGTATATAGTGTGGGGATCAAAGGGGAAGTCGATTGTGAGTTTCAAGTGAATCTACAAGATCAAGCATGTTGTAGATAGCAACATTGAGAAGTTCAAAGCAAGGTTTGTGGTGAGAGGGTTCTCCTAGAGAGAGGGAGTGGAATATAAAGAGACATATGCTCCAGTCACCAGGTATACTTCCATTAGATCAGTTATGTCCTTGGTTTCATTTAAAGGATGGAAGATACATTAGATGGATGTGAAGACAACTTTCCTTAATGGGATCATTTAGGAAGAAGTGTACATAGAGAAACCTGAGGGCTTTGAGGTAAATGGGAAGGATTTCCATGTGTGAAGGATTGACAAATCCTTAACTAAACTCAAGAAAGAGACAATATCATGTTATTCCAAGATTGATAGATATTTATAGAGTATGGGCTTCATCAATAGTGAAGAAAATATTAACTTATATTATATATTTGTTGGAACCAAACTGCCTTTTTTGATGTCATATGTAGATGACTTGTTTCTGACAAGAATATAGAATCTCATTATAGGGTGAAAAGTATACATGGTAGCTAAGTTTGAGATGGAGGAAATCGGCATGATATATTACTTCTTGGGTTTGGAGGTTTGGGAGTGACCAGGGGAGATTTTCCTTGGGCAGGGTAAGTATGCAGTTCAAATCTTGAAGAGGTTTTGGATGGAACTACAAACCTATGGCCAGACTCATGATCACTAATCTAAATAAGGTGACAAATTTTGATTTAGAGTGGGGGGATCCCATGTTGTACATAACCCTAATAGGTTCTTTGATGTATTCGGTCAACACCAAGCCAAGTATATGTTTTTTGATGAACACCTTGAGTCGGTTCCTGGTGGAGCCAACATAGGAGCATTAGGTAACAACAAATATTCTCAAGTATTTGAGGGGCATAGTGAAGTATGGTCAAAGATATCTTGGATGTGGTGAAGTGAATTTGCAAGGATATATAGACTCATATTTGGCAATCGGTGCAACAAATAGGAAGAGCACCTCAAGCTATTGCTTTAGCTTGGGATTAGCAATGATATCCTAGTTCAGTAAGAAGTAGACTTATATAGCACTTATCTTAGCAAAGGTAGAGTACATGGAAACCAATACTACTAGTTGTGAGGCCATGTGGATTCCCAAGTCACTTGTAGGTTTTCTTGATCAAGAATTGAAACCTATAGGCATTTACTATGATAATCTGAGTTGTAGCAAACTCTTTGAGAATTCAGTGTTTCGTGATAGGTCCAAGCATATAGAGATTGGATATCACTTCATACGAGACAAGGTTCAAAAGGAAGCAATAAAGCTCTAGTATATTCCCATGGATCAATATGTAGATGATATTCTCACCAAGCCCTTCGCAAAAGAGAAGTTAGAGGAATTCAGTGATAGACTTGGATTGGTGTCGAATTCCTTCCTCGCTAAGAGGGAGTGTTGAAAATTATAGTTCGAATAGGAACCTTCACAAGGGTTTTGTGTGAACGTGCGAGAAGTATTTCGAGATATTTTTGAAAAGTAATTCTATTTTTGAAAAAGTGGTTCTATTTTGTAGTTCTCTTTAGTAAAAAAAAGTGAAAGTCTTATATTTAGGTGTATCTTATGCATGCATGACTTAGACTAGGAGTAAACTCAAAAAACTACTTTGGGTTTTGGTCGCAGCTAAAAGTATAAAGATAGGACAAGATAGAGAGTTCACACACATGAATAGTTCAATAGCTTGAGTCACTAAGAGAGAGAGATAGAGAGTAGGGATTCAGGTAGAGGTGAATCCATCCAATGAGAAGAAGTCCATACAGGTATTGTACAGTTCCATACAAACATACAGAACAACTCCATACAATCATACAAACATGTTTGTATAGTCGTAATGATATGCCATACAAAAGTTTTCTATTGTTTTCTAGTTTTTCCAACAAGTTGTACCTCTCAAGCAGGTCGTAGAAGCTCGCTCCAAGGTGATTTTGGTAAGCATGTAGGATCTAGTTATAAGTAGCTTGTGGAGGTTTCCTTATAAGTTTTACGAAGAAATGAAAAACTGAGTTTGAAAGAGTAATTATTTGTGTAGGTGTGAAATTGATTTTATGCTTCCACTATTTAATTTCCAAATATGGTGTGATTGATATTATGGTTCAAATGTAATTGAAGCGTTAATTAAATTCAACAATTACTTTTTTAATTGAGATCATAAGGATGTTAGTCACCTAGGCTTGGAATTTTCACACATAGGTCATAGGTTCAAATTAGGTTGAGTCCCTTGAGGTTACCAACAACTATTGTATTTGGCCATTAAGTCTCCCTCCATTTTAATATTCCAAGGAAGAGTGGTGGATCCTCTGATGTTTTCCTTGGAAAAAAATATATATAAACACACATTCAAAAGGTATCCACATTAAAGTGATGTGAATTTTTGTCATGAGTGAACTTAATAATATTATCATTAAAGTGTATTATTTAATAAACTAAATTTTATAGTATGATCTATCCTAAGTAAATTTAATAATATGAATTCAATTATAGATTAACTTTAGTCTAAGTAATATCCATTTTTTGTATATTAAGATGCATTACTCAATGCAACAAAATTGATGTTTATAATAGATGGTTGGTTTGATCTAGAAGTTGTTGTAACTTGTTATATCCTTACCCTCTTACCAAACAAGAAAGTATAGGATTCCTTCAATGTATTAGAAACTTCAATATTCTTCATAAACTAAGATAAGATTAGATAATTTTATTAATGTCTGACTAATGACCACAAAAGTAGGTCAAAGGGACTGTTGAGTACAATGATGTCAATACAATGCAGGAGTACCAAAAGGTATCCTATAAAAGGTAAGATGCATAAAGTAAAGTGAAATAAGGTAGAGTAGTAGAGAGTGAGATCTACTCCAAGGCATGAAGAACCCTTGACCTCAAGCTCAGACACCTACTCTGATGATGATATTTACTGTAGCAGGAGATCTAGGGACAAGAGGAGCCAGAATAAAGGAAATAGGACTATCCTGGAATGGACCCATCTCTCCTACCATCCGAGGCCAAATGAAGAAAATTAAGTATAGAAGGGTGTCCCGAGAGAGAATTAGGGGGGTTCCTGGATCATTTGTTGCATTGTTGATTGGTAGAGGTAGTGCAACGACAAGGTCTGAGAGATCTCATCCATCTCCTGGTAAGGGATCTGATCTGGTCATGTCATTGAAATATCATGGGATGAGGGAAGGTCTGATAGGTCCACACTGATATAGAGTCCAGGGTTGTGTTGGTGTTAGTCTATCTCTTACTACCTCAAGGTATAACCATGAAGAATAAGGTGATCTGTCGAATAGGGTTTGGTCTCATAGGAGGATGAAGACTATCGGCTCATAGCCTAAGGGCCTCCTATATGTATAAGGATAAACATTGCTAATTCAAATACATGAAGAAGTCTGTGAGAGTTTGGGTGCCCCTGAATAAGCAATGAAATCACCCCCTGATCTCATAATAAATGGGACAATGAAAGATGAAGTGCTCCTTAGTCTCAAGCTCCTATATTTGGCATAACTGAAAAATCATATATGATTGATCAATATGGTGGTATATTTCTACCCAAATTCTATGAGAACACACTATGAACTGGCCTAGAGGAATGCGAAGAGAATGTACCCAGTGAAAGAATGTATATTGTGGTTGAACAATTAATCCATCCCTAAGCTCCAATAAACGATTAGTATAAAAGGCCATCTTTGGGCATAACCCTTCAGTAGGGTTAACCCAAGTGATCTAGATAATCTTCCAATAAATTTCATCTTTGATGATCTTGTTCCACACATGTCTAGTCGATAAGAGATGGATAGGTGCATCTAAGGAATATTGAAATGGACGAAGGTGATCAATATGAATACCCATGGACTCCAAAATATCTAACACCCCTCTGAACCAACCTTGAGGCCACCCAATGGGATAGAGAGAGAAATGGTCTCTAAAGAGAAATAAGCCAAGTATAGGTATCTGTCTCAGCCCTTCATTAAGTCATCTAAGCCCCAGATGCGATACAAAAAAGATACCAGTATGAACATTATCTCAAGATGGAAGGATCGAGTCCCAAACTCTACTAGGATTATATGATGCAGAACTATTTTCTTCCATCTAATGATGCATTAGAGGAGAAGGGTCTAGACTCTCTCAATTAAGTCCCAATCAGACTCTAGTAAGGAAGGACCCTGAATCTCTGAGCCATGGAGAACAGTGGGTTAGATAAGGGAGTCCATGAGAGACATCATGGATGATATGTCTTGAAAATGGTAGTGGAAATACTATCTCTCAATAAGGGATAAAGACCCCTAGCCCTTGGCAATCTTGGGATGGAGGGCCACTCATAAACTGAAATGTGGTCTTGAAAATTGTACTCCCAAGTATGTGCAGGTGTTGGTGATCTTGATATCCTCCCATATAAATAAGAAATGAAGTTCAATGGGCTTCTTCGACACATTGAAGATCATAACCTTGGTTTTACCCAGGTTTATCGACAACTTCTGAAAGTCACAGAAGAGAGATAGGGAATCCAATTGTCTTTGTAATACCTTTGGAGATGAGGATAGGAGGACCATAGCATCAACAAAAATAAATATGGATATCAAAACTTGGTGGAGTACACACCCGCCACTATCCTGGATATGATCATGGAAAAAGGCCTCAAGTTCATCAATATAAATCCCAAACAATGTGAGGGACAGGGGAAACCATGTTGAACTCTGGTGGTAATCCTAATGAAATATGACATCTCATGAACTATGTGGAAATGAACAAGAATCGACTCATTAAGGTGCATTATGGAAACCAGTAGGGTATGGGAGATTCCAATGTCTCTGAGCCTCTAGAATAAGGCTTCTCTCAGGATGGATTCAAAATCCTTCCAAAAATCTACAAATCAATAGGATACTTTCGAATATCAATGTCATGCCTACTTAATGATGGCCTAGAGGGTAAATATGTGATCAATGTTCTGATGATCAGGTCACAATGTTTCATGTCCCCTAGATTTGAGGTGTCTACACTCAATCTCATTAGAGAGCTTCATATGGAGAGTTGTAGCATAGATCTTCAAGAATGTATGGCCCACCATGATCATCATGTAATTGTTGGTATCAGATCTGGGGCCTTATTTTTTAATCAGTTGAAAGAGGTGGTGTGACCAATTTGAAGGAAACCTTATACTAACCACATGGTTGGAAATATTATCCAAGTGAGAGACCAAAGCATGAAGATCATGCTTAAGGAAATCTACCTGAAAGCCTTGCTCATATGTTGCTTTGTTTTTTTTCATCACCCAAATGGCCTCTCTAATGTCCCTGTCTGAGAATAAGGAGCATGAGGATGGTGGATAGGTGACCTAAATCCGAGACTATCCACAAATATCATAGAGAGTGGATATGTGGGAAACATGGAGGGGGGGTGTCAGCTCAAAGAGAGAAGTAAATAAGAGCATGGTCTACGAGGGGGATGGGAGAGAAAAATAAGTGATGAATAAATGGGAGTAAGTTATGGCTAGATAGGACATAATCCACAACACTCACACCCCCCCATGGATCCAACACGTGTGTCTCATTATGAAAGGAATATGTTGAAGATGTTGGAGGGAAGTAACATATTGTAATGTAAATGCTTCTTGGGAGAGGGGAAACACCATGAACTTGAACCTAGAAAAACCTGGAAAACTCATTTGTGGCCACTAAAGAGACCCTACTTTAGAGGGATTATCTAATGAAGAAAGCAACTCCACCTAAACCTTTGATACCCCCTGAACTCCTCGTCTCTTTTCTACATGTTGAAAATTGATGGCATCCTGCAATGTTCGAGAGAGGCTTAAAAAAGATCTTGTGCATCTTGGTAATGAATAGGATGTCTAATGAACCAAGAGAATCATAGAATGGATTCCCTAATGATGACTAGAAATACCCATTATCGTTTCAACAATTGATGGAAATGCATGTGCCCTGTTGCCTCTCCTAGCAGGCCCGTCATTTGGAAGCCCTTGATCGTGGTACCCACCCAAGTGGAAACGAGTCTCTTATAACTACTCTAAGGTTCCTAATGACTGCCCATTTCCTTTCCTTGCATGTTATTGTAACTTTCTCCCTGGAGCGTTTGAGCTCTACAACCTATGATCTGGTGAGATCTTCACCGCGGAAGATCTTACTAGAAAGTGAAAACAACTTATTCCTAGCTCTTAGATCCTGAATTCGATCAACTACAGATTTGAATAGGAGAAATATAGTGGAATCAGACCATATCCAATCTCTATCAAGGGTCACATCCTAGAGATTCGTATTATCTTGAAGAAATGAGGTTCCAACCAAAATGGGGTCTACGAATGGGAGAGGTAGATGGATTCCTCTCAATTTGAGATTTAGTTATTGTTCCCATATAGTCCACTCCTCCATGATTTTATCTTGCACTACCTCCTCTACTTCCACTAGAGGGGGGTTAGGGACTTTATCCTTGCCTCTAATGGCCTGTGTTATTGAATTTATGTGTTTTTCTATTTCATGATTGAAAGTATCTTGTTGAGACCTATTACAAGGAAAAACTCTCTATGGATAGGGTAAAAACACAACAGACGAAACGACACCCAGAAATCAACTCTATTCTCAGGTATGCTATATAGATGAAAATGATAACAAGAGAAGTCTAGAAGCCTACCTCATCCAAACGTCCAAAAAACACCATCGTTGAGCACACGACCCAAAGCCTTATACTTGCAAATTATCCTCAACAACCAAGATACAGAAGCATGTAGAAATGATATATAATGTTAGCATATAAACTAGTATAATCCATTAACATACATAACAAATACACCCATGGAAAGTAATACAAATATTTGCAATATATCAATTGGATGAGAAAAGAGTATTTCAATTAATGTAATCAACATAAGTACATAGGTGACAAACTTTTGTAACGACACATATCAAAACCAAGAAACTAAGTCCCTCGAGTTGGGCCTCCACCACTTCAATCCTTCACAAGGGAAATCTCACAAGTAGTAGGATTCAATGAAGTTCTCCTTATCAAGATAGGAAGAGCTTGGGCACTAAAGACAAGTAGTTCAGACTTTCAAGGACAAAGGGATATAGACTCAATATGAAGTGAAATTTCTCCAGAGTGTCTTTGCTCTCAATGTGATGAATTGTCCTCAAGGCTTGTATATGGATCAATTTATAGCCTCCAAATGGAATTGAAAGGTTGAGTTGGAGCATTTTCAGTATATGGAAGGTCAAGGATCATGGATCTCATGACATGGCATGGAAACCCGACATATTTTTTAATTTTTTATCACATAACCCGATGTACATGGGTTGTAATGGAGCAACCTATGTATACGTGAGTTGTGTAACTGTAGGTTGCGTGTATGGAAAAAAATATGTAATTTTGTCTTTGGAGTGAGAAAAAGGGGGAATTGAATTATGCAAAGGGAAATGGAAGGCCATCAAATCAAGATGCATGGAGTGTGGAAAAAATTGCTATAAAAGATGCCCCCTAATATGTGAGGTCAGAGGAGTATCAACGATGGCCAAAATACATTATAATTCCCAGAAGTGTAGTAATGAAGACTCAGTTGGAAGTACTAGTTACTAATGAGAATATTACAATTCATATTGACTATGCACACATGGCTGCCAATCTGAATTACACTTCAGATCCATGTGGATATATATCAAAAAGTTGTAATGGCCTTGGATAGGTAATACAAAGTGGACATATGTTGTCATAGTCACAAATAAGACATAGTGCAGTCCAGTCTCAAAATCAACCAAAGATATATGTATACAATGGAGTACAATATGATCTCCCATAATCATTGAAGTCATAGAGGTACTGGTCTGATGAAAGATAGCAGTAGATATGGGGTGTTGCTACTGTAAACTAGAGGTCTTCTACACTACCCGCCAAAGGTGCAAGTCAACACTATGTGAATAAAGTTGTTGAAGTCAAACACAATGAGACTTGATTTGATTGTCAGTCATTAAGGTATATCGTTAACAAACATGTGGCAATGCACCAATAATAAAAGTAGGGGTCAAGACACTGCTTACATTCAACAAGTGTGAATAAGGGTGTTGAGGTCAAACACTTGAAGAATCCATCGATCAAGAGACATTTATGTATTCCCAACTATCGAAGGCGAGAGAACCTGCCACTAATGACTGCAAGCCTCTAGTTATTCAGAGGACTCTAGATCTGAATTCAAAAATATATGAGTTGAAGTTGATGGAAGGAGACTCATTGAAAGGAGATCATTAAGGCATCTCTCATCATCCAGTGCGAGGTACAAATAAATAGCTTGATGATTAGGATGAACTCAAACGAATAGGATGTTCACGAACCAATGACCTTGTGTGTCTCTCACATGCACTAGATGCATGTAGTACACAAAAGAGACCCTCTGAATAGCATCCAATGAAATAAATTACTGACAAAGTCGAGGAAACCATCAATAGGGTTAATGGAATCCAAGCCACTAGACGAATCCCAATGTGTGAATATATTTATTTCCATCGAATACAAGGGAAACCCCCCAGTCAATGACCAATGAGGAGATGTCATATGTTGGTTTCAAGGTTCCCTACTGACGATGAAAGTAGGCCCAGGGTGCGAGGTAGGAAAACAACTTCATGTGACTCTAAGATTCACTAAGGGTATGGCCTACATGAAAAGTCGAGTTATGAGGAATGGTCGACACAGGCTTATACTTCCTTTGAACAAGAGCATGAGAAATGTGGATAACTCAAGCAGCATAGACTTAACATTGATCATTGACAAAAGTTTGCAACATAGGAGCCATCAACAGACTCTCCATAGGGACTGGAAGAGTAACCAGTCGAAGGAGTAGACTCTAAGTAACAAGTTCATCTTCCTAAGACCATGCTGAACCGAAACCTTGTATGAAATGGACTCAAGCGTTTATTCTATGTTCAAAGGCGACATGACTGCTACCAATAGGAGATAATATTATTTTCTCGCCTGCCCTTTTTTTTTTCATAGTAAAAGAAACGTTATGATACAAGAGGGGAAATGAGTGTTGTAGATAATCAATTGGTTCCAAGCAATGGAACATATCTATGCTCAATGCAAGGGAATGCATGCAGGGCATGGACACTTGGGGGGTGTTTCCTTTGTGGGCAAAGGGTTTGAAGCTGCAAAGGATATATGAAAGGCATTGCTTGGATAATGCTAAGAATATCTGGGGCAAGAGGCTTATAACGAGAAAGTGGGAGCTGACATTAGGCTCAACACTACAAGAAAGATAATGGGATGTGATTACAACTTAACACAACTAGTGTCATTTTTTGTAGATGTTAGTCCCCTAGGCCTGAAAAAGTATAAAATAATACCCAAGAGAATTCTTCTACCAATGGTGACCAGAGTATTCTTTTTTTGTAAGTAGTATACTTGGTCTGGAAAAGGGTTAAACTTATACAAAAATAAATGTCCTTTCAAATCCATTTAATGAGTGTGAAAGAGACAAGTTCACTCAACAATATTTTCATTTTTTGGGGAGTCAAAAAGAGCTTAACCAAGACTCGGTGGGAGTCCCATATGTAGTGGTCTGAATGATATTGAGTAAGAAATGGGGTTCAAATGAAAATTCATAATGGGACTATAAGGAACTCCCATTCCTATGTAGTAACATTTTCATGGGCACCAAATGACAAAATTGTTCTAACTAGGGTACCCATATTTGGTAAGTCTCTGTAACTTAATAATGACACTTCTAGTAGCAGTGAGAAGGTTTTGTGTCACTAAGAAATGGGTTTACCTAGGGCATGCGAATCACGGTCATAGGATGATGCATAAATGCAAAGTGGGGTGAGAACCTATCCTATATGTCAGTGATGGAATATACCTGTTGAAGGCACAAACGGGTGATACTATGCTAGAAATCTATTAAAACCCTGGATAAAACCACTTCAAACCAGGTATTTCACTGCGTTATTAGTCCATAAGGTCAAAAATAGAAAAGATAGGGTAAAACTATATAAAGTGGGTAAAAATTATCTATTAATAGTAAAAATAAGAAATGTTTTCCATAACCTTTGCGTTTTTCACCCACATAGTGCTTTTGAGGCCATTTTACCCACTATATTCCATTGACAATTTCGGGAGCTACAAGCGACAGAATCAAAAACCGTCTAGACCAAGTAAGTGCCTATCCCATTCTCTTCCATTTCAATGGTTTAATTTTTAGTTTTAGTGCCCAAGTTTTTAGTATTAGAGGTCATAATTTAGAAACTAGGGTGTACGCGGATTGTAGTTCATCGGGTCACATAAACGACCTCATGTACGAGGAAAAATTGAAGCCTACCTGCATATATGAATACCTATACATGACTGTCATAAGGGTAACCCACGTACAACTCCGTAAACAAGATTTTAAAGAGAATTAACTCAAAAATCAGTGTTTCCTTTACAAGATGGTGATTGAATGGAGGGAAAGGGAGCATGAGGAGGTTGATGCAGTAGTATAAAGAGATGTGAGGGATTAGAAAACTTTTCAAAGATGTGGGATCTATAAATTTTGGGCCATAAAAGTAATGAAGGATCAAGTGAGGCTTCTCCAGATACTGATAAACTATTTGGATCTGGAGACTGAGGCCTTCAATATCAATGGGAAACCATTGAGAATTCAAGTGGATGATATACACTTTATCATGGGATTGTCTCATCGAGGTGAGATGGTGAATATAAAGGCCCTAGGGGCTAGGGGTGGGAGGACCATGGAGGATTACATCACCACCCACTGGGTTGCAGGCACAGAGAAAGTCGAGAGTCAACTGCCTATCAGGGTGATTGAGAACCTGAGTATAAATATCATTGTCTTAGTACTCACATGGATATCAGGGCACCAAGCTTCGAGGCCACTCATTTTATATGCAGTGGAGTGTTTGAGACCCATGGTTTATTATCGGTGCACCTCACTATTGACCAACATGAAGAGCTAGTTGATGGATTACAAACTCGGGAGAATGAGGAACTTCGGGTTCGCATCCATACTATGTAGTTTTTTCTTTGAGAGGGTTCTAGGTCTGATCCCTAGAGTAGAGATTACTCCACATGTACTTTGTGATCCATCCATGTCACAATGGATTGAGGTTATAAGGCAGTTGGGAGGTGGTAGGGTTCCAATGCCCTATAATGATGAGTTTTTTCAATGGTGGCACCAACAGGTCATAGCCATCGATGAATACCCCTATGGAGGGATTGACTACCAAGGGGATCATGATATGCCATTTCCACTAGGATTCGCCTTTGGAGAGATCGATAAGAATTGATTTTTATATATTTCATTTTTTTGTGTTTTTAAATTTGATAAATGCAAACAAAAACACAAATATTTGTGTATGGTATCACGTACTACCATTTATTTTCCTATGCATACGTAGGTCTGCGATGAACAGAAGGGTTCCCATGACATCGACGTAGGGGATGAGGAGATGAGCTATTAGGCAGGGATGCAGAGAGAGTTCTCCAGAATTTGTAGGGAAACCTATCTCATTTGACACACGAGATTCTATTAACATCTACCAACCAAGGAAAAACTCAATAAAAAATCCAATGATGCAAAAGAGAAAAGAAAAGAAGTATATACACTAAGATACACTTAATATACAAAGGTTGCGCATGAGCTTGAAGTCTCAACCGTAATACCTATTAAGGTAGAGCCCATTTCTGGGATCCTCCAACACATTTCCCTCATATTCTTCTAATTCATAGGCTCCTTTCTCTAGGACATGTCGCACGATATAAGGATCGTTCCACATGGGGTTGAACTTACCTGCCCCTAGTGGTTCTTTATCTTCATCATAAAGAAGGACCAAGTAACCCTCAACATACTATTAAGGACAAACAGAGTTATTGTATTGGAACTTAATACATCATTTATTCACTTCGATAGCTATAGAGGCGTCTCGATGTTGCTCATTGAGGTGCTCTAGGTGTACGAGGCATTCTTCGAGATCGGTCATGTTAGGTAGGAGCTCGATTTCCAACTTAAGGGAAGGGATTTTTCATTCAATAGGAAGAATCGACTCCACACCATGTACTGACTAAAACGGTGAGAATCGATGGAAGTGTTTACCGTAGTTCAGTATGCCCAAAGTGTAGGGTAAAGCATCACATGCCAGTTAGATTTACTATGCCTGATAGTTTTTTGCAAAATGGTCTTTAGAGATTTATTCATGGCCTCTACTTGTCCATTTTCTTGGGGATAATAGGGGTGAGACTGATTGTGTATTAACCCTATTTTTGATGTTAACTTCGACATCATCTCTTTCTGGAAGTGAATGCCATGATCAGTGACAATCTGTTTTGGGATTCTGAACCGAGATATAATCTAATTGAATGCGAAAAATGATGCAGTATTACCATCAAATTTAACGGTAGGCATGGCCTCAACCCATTTAGTAAAATAATCAACATCCATGATAATATGATGGTGCCCCCCAGTCAAGGTTGGGTTGAAATCCATGAAATCCACCCCCCACTTAGTGAAGGGACCGACGGTAACGAATCGGTGAAGAGGGGTTGGGTGTGAGGGAATTTTCCAAGTGAACACCTAACAAGGGTGACACTTCTTGACCGCTTCAATGCAATCTTTAAAAATTGACGGCCAAAAATAATCAGCTCACAATATCTTTTGGGTTGTTGTAAGACTAGATAAATGACCACCACATGCCCCATTGTGATAGTCATTGAGAATGGACTCGGCCTCCTTGTGATTCAAGCAACAAAAAAAAATACTATCTACCCCTTGACGATACAAAGTGTCGTCGATAATAAGGTAGTTCTTAGCCTGATGGTGTATACGTCATCGATTGTCTCTCGACAAATGTTGGGGAATCTTTAGGGTTTGAAGGTAGATTAAAATATCTCCATACCAGGGTTCCAAAGATGATATAAGGAATATATGTTCATCCACTAATTAATCTTCATGAAAAATATCCTCATCCAATCTAGGGAAGTCTAACATTAGTTCCACAAAAACTAGCGATTTCTTGGATTTCGCAGAGGTAAAATAGATATCAAATTCTTGCAAAATAACAATCCACTTATTTTATTTGGCCCCTATGATATGCCTGGTAAGGATATATTGAAATTGATTGATATCTCCAACCACGGTAGTCTTGCAGAGTAAGATATAGTGACGTAATATTTGAACTCTGTGTATAGCAGCCAAGGCTATCTTCTCTAAATGTGAGTATTTAAGTTCAGAAAAAAACTAGATTTCAGCTAAGGTAGTAGATAACATTCTCATGGATCTCATCATCCTCCTGAACAAGAACCATACCAACCATCCCTTCGGATGTGGCGATGTAAAGAAAAAATTCTCTATTGTAGTCCCGGGGCTTCAACAAAAGCGTCGATACCAAGGCTTTCTTAAGAGATTTGAAGGATTCCTAGGCTCGCTCATCCCATATGAATGGAGTGTCCTTCAAAACACGCATGAAACCTTTATTTATATTGGCATAGTTGGCTATGAAATGATGCAGAAAGTTATCCCTCCCCTATAAACCATGAAGTTGTTGAATGGTGCACTGGGCAGGCAACTGAAGTATTGCCTCAACCTTCATAGGATCCACCATGATCCCATGCTTATAAACTATGAATCCTAAAAGGTGACCAGACCTAATGCGAAAGATGCATTTGTGAGGGTTCAATCGAATGTGATAATAATAGAATCTCTCAAATACTAGTCGAAGGTGAGTCAAATGATCTACCCTCTTGTGAGAGTGAGTAGAGAGATCATCTAGGTAAGCTTCAACGATATGTTTAATATTGTGAAGCGCAAAGGTCATGGCACGTTAAAAGTTCACTCCAACATTTTTAAGACCGAAAGGAATTTTATGGTATGCAAAGGTACCGCAAGGAAAAATAAATGATGTCTTGTGTTGATCCTCGGGTTTGAATTGAATTTGATTATAACCTAAAAATCCATCTATAAAATAAAATACTTCACTTCTCGCACACTCGTCAATAATCCGGTCATTAAAGGAATGGAGAAGTTATCTTTAGGATAGGATTTGTTCAAGTCCCTAAAATTCATACAGACGTGGATGGTTCCTTGCTTTTAATCTACGGGAATGGGGTTGTACACCCATTCGGTCAAGGGAACTGGGTAGATGAAGCCAACATTGAGAAACTTCTCCACCTTTTCCTTAATGGCGGGGGCCTTCCTAGGATTTACATCTTTAAGACGTTTCCGAATAGGTTTAGCATTCAAATAAGTTTTAATTTCATGTTCGACAATGTTGGGGTCTATCCCTGGTATCTCTTCGTATGACCAAGCAAATATGTCTCAGAATTCTTTGAAGAGATCGGTGTAGATTTGAATTTCCTAAGGTGAACAATTTTCACCGATATGTACATTTTCAATTTGACCAGGGGTTCGAGAGATGTTGATCCTGATGGTAGGGGAAATGTTCACCATGTTTCCTTCGACATAAATACCAGGTGTATCTAACAGAACCATGGCATGACCACCCATCTCACTCATTGTGGACCTAAACTCATCATGTTCAATCCTAACAAGCTCTGGGAGAAAATAGGATCGATGATGCATATCATCCCAAGGCTTATCAGGACCAGACATGGCCTCTAAGATGGCTTCATCCTAGGGTAAAGTATTGTCAAGTTAATAATGTGAACAAGAATATTGGACAACCCATATGGGCTCTAAGACGGGATCCACCTCGTCTGTCCACGAGGAGGAAGGATCTGAGCCAAAAGTATCTTCTTGGATAGCCTGATATGAAACTTCAACTGTAGACAAAGGCATCACCATAACAATGTGGGAAAGACCTTCGTATGACATAATCGGGGAAGGTAGGGTCCAAGATTCATTGAAATACGAAGTATGGAAAGGAACAGACGTCATCGATGACAAAGACTCACCGGAGACAACATTAATGTATGAAATTGGTGCCATGAAATTAAAAGTAACCATCAAGGAGGAATACATCCTAACACCAACATTCTCAGTTGCTTCTTGAGAATTATCAACAACAGGGACCATAGGCCTCACTGATGCAGTAGGACTAGGATACGCAAAGGACAATTGCTCGATCGTCACAATATTTCCTTCATGAGGAAAAAATAGAACATGAAGAACCGATGACACAATGGTTGACATAGCATAAGTCCAATTACACCCTAGCAAAATATTGTAGTTGAGAAGTGCATCAACCACCTCGAACTCAACCTCCATAGTTTTTCCGCCTAACTGGACCAGGAAAGCGGGAAGGATATCATGGGGTCTAAAAGAACGTCCATAGAATGTAGTTAACATAGTCATGGATTGAGACAAGGGTGGAGAGCCAATGGCTTTCCAACAAGAAGAAGACATCATGGATGTTGAAGCACCTTCATCAATTACACCACATTTGATGGTAACACTCATATACTCCACATGGATTTGAAAGGCCACATGGTAAGGTAAGAAAGGCTTAATGTCCATCACATCAAACTTGATAACCTTTGAGCCACACAAGTTTAGAGCTCCTAACACAGATAGAAAGTCATTCCTCTTTGAAGGACATGTCTGGACCACCTCCAAAGACGACATCACGCATGGGGTTTGGCCCAAATCCTTGACAATCGAGTAATTTTGGGCGACTCTAGAATTAGGATTGTGGGGAGACCACTTAAGGACTTCTTTCGGAATACAAGGTAGAGGTTCTAGTTTATAAATATGAAAAGGTGTTTCTGAAGGAAGAGGAGGATCTAGACCTAAAACAATGTGTGAAGAACCATAATTGCGAGATCGAGTGGCTACATCAATCTGATATTTAACCATATTGATGCATAGATGGCCACCATCATGTGTTGAGGGGTTTTGACTCCAACTCGATGCATTTCCGTTGTTGGAGGTCCTCGAGGCCATATTTTGGTTAGGTGGAAATGGGTTAGTCATCACAGTGGGATGCTACGCTATGAGCCTCGAGGCTTCCTTAATTTTGGGGCACAATTGGGTAAGGTGATCATCTTTACAAAGTTTACAGAGAAACTTCACCTTCCTCTTTTCTTTCTTTCCCTCACCGACATTATTATTAGATTTATCATTATTATTGTCATCCTTGGCTTTATTCTTATTATTCTTCCCACCCTTACAATTATTACCTCTTCCTTTCTTATTGTTCCCTCTGGGTTGTTGGCTACTGTTTGGGTTCTATGACGAATGTACAGAATGCACATCCATTGAATGGGTGGTGGAGGATGAAGTCAAAGATTTTCCTGCTATAGATTTGTTAATAAACAAATCTTTCAGCTAGTTCATCAACAGGTCTATAGTCTTAGAACTTCGGGAGTCTATTATGTTATCAGCATGAGGCTCGGGCTTTGTCTAGGATCTTAATTTGACCGCGGCGCATCAAGGATAATTTCGTAAAGCATCCTATATTTAGCATATATAAGGTCCAACTGTTGGGATTCTAATATGGCTTCTTCCTCATATGTCACTGTGGATGTAGAAACATCCTTTGAAATGTAAGGAAATAAACACTTGAGGAACCACTCTATAAGAAACTCTGGAAGAATGTAGGCTTTAATAAACCTCTTTCATCTATGCCACTTTGGATATGATCAAAAATATGGGTGGCTATATCTTGACGAAGAGCCGATAAAATTTCTATGTTGGCATCGTAATGAACCAACAATTTGAAGTGATTGAAAAAAACCAAGACCATATGACTGAAATTTCTATAGATTCCCCCAGGTAGCTCAATGCACCATTTCATGGTGACCCCTGTGAGGGTGCATTGAAATAGAAATAAATAAAATCGTCATTAACGAAGTTAGGTGAGCACCATAGGTGAAAGGTAGTCACATGATCACCTGCGTCCTCACCATTCTTTCCTTCAAACTTTGGAATGTCCGAAGGAATCTTAGTGGGGATGGGGGGACATGATAGATCATGACGCACTGGGCCATTCATTAATTTTGACAAGCTTGTTAGATTTAACATGGCTAGAAAAGGGAGTTGAGGTTGCGGCGTTGGATCCCATGCTCCTGAGAAAGACTAGTTCCAAGAAGGGTTTTGGTATATACCATGGCCCTCTACAACATGATAGTATCCTCCTCCTAATTGATTCATAAAAGGTTGTAGGGGTATCATCACTGATGAAGTCACTTTCAAGGAGAAAGCAACATGATGTGGGGTACTCATGTGAGGATATATGTTGCCCACATATGAAGGAAATTTGTGTAGGGGGTTACCCATACTATAAAACTGACTCCCTCTAGATGAAACACTAGAGTTTAGAGGGGGCAGTTCCATAATAAAATAATTCATAGGAATAGGCATTGTGGAAGAAGGAATGATGGACAAAATGTATGAGGTAGAAGGTCTGCCTGTTTGTGGATTCCATCCTAGAAAATTGTGTCTAGGATGGAAAGATTGGTTCCAATAAGGGTTCTGGTATATACCATGGCCATGTCCATTAGGATAGTATCCTCCTTCCAATTGATTCATAAAATTTTGTGGGGGTATCATCACCGAGGAAGTCGCTTGCGAGGAGAAAGCAACGTGATGCGGGGTACTCATGTGAAGATATATATTGCCCCCATATGAAGTAAATTTGTGTAGGGGGTTACCCAACCTTTGTATGAAACACTAGAGGTTAGAGGGGGCAGCGCTATAATAAAAGCGTTCGTAGGAATCGATGTTGTGGAAGAAGGAATGGTGAATGCAATATATGAGGTAGAAGGTTTGCATGTTTGTGGATTCCATCCTAGAAAATTGTGGCTAGGATTGGGTCCAGAAGAAGTAGGATTCTAGCCTCCTATTGTAGGAGTTGATTGAGGGACATGACCCCCACCAAATGAGAAAGGAATGTAAGGAGGCATCATGCCCCCAAACCCAAAACTAGGATTCACATGAGACGTCTAAACGGATGATGAGAAATGTGAAGTCATGTCTGGCATACCATATGAAAAAGGATTAGTGGTCAAAGGTATTAAATGAGTACCATGATTCAACATACCATACATGAATACAAAGAGATTTGTTTCCATGGCTTGACCATAGACCATGGGCTGGGTAGCATTAGATGAGGGAGCCTCTGGAATACAAACCATTGATGACAATGGAGTCAAGGGGACCCCACTAATCACAACATATATAGGATTCGAAGGGCTTCCTGAGACATTCATATCTGACTTAGTAGTCATAGTAGAACGATCTTGAGCTTGGGAGGTGGAGATATATGTACCATAATTATTAACTCTACGCCTTTTAAGAGGCATCTTCGGTAAAGGATCAAGTTGTGGTAGTGTAGTCAAAAGGTGAAGAGACTAGTGAGGAGGTTTTTCATGCTCCATCATGACTCAGAACCCGAGATACAATATAAAATCCTAAGACCAACTAATAATCGAATATCACACTCCTAAATAAAGCTAAAGGCCAATGCACACAAATAGGATATGATTCTTGAAAGGGACATCTAGAAATAAATTAGGTATGCCTTACCCAGGAGGGGCCTTAGACTCTACAACAATAGAGTGGAGGTGTCATAATCAGTTATAAGGACCCAAGTAGGCTTCACAACATAGTCAGTCAAATCCCTCGAGAGAGGAAATCCTCCATAAATTCCATGTGTTGTTTGATCCCTATCTAACTCAGGGTACCTACAGAATAACCCATACAAGTAACATATGTGGCTACCTATGTCAAGCAACTAAATTCACCACGATATAACCAATGCACAGGCAAGTGTTACACATCAAAATTTAACATTTTTGTTTCGCACCCTAAGTGTCGCAAAGTGATGTATGCACCTCGGTAAGTGTCACATGCACTGTCGCAAGTGTCTTATGCACCTTCTCGAGTGTCACATTCACTTTGTGAGGTATATCCACCATTTGATACCATGAAAATAGTTGTCCATGAACCCTAGGTAATATTGAAGGAAGAAACCCATCATTTCAAGGTCAAAACACACCTTTTTCTTGGAAAATCAACCTTTTTTGGGGCATTTCTGAAGGGTGGTGCCCTCTTGGCCATGATGGGGGAGTGACACTTCATGGAATGGTGCCCCCCTTTCCATTTTATGAGAGTGACACTCTATAGGATGGTTCCATGTGTCTAGTTCTGGGGGAGCATTTGTCTTGTTAGAGGGAAAAGGGGGATCCTCCACCTTATTTTATGGGCTAGCACTCTTCGGATGAGTTTGGTTATGTTCAAACCCTATGCTATAGATTAACCTTAGGATCTGATCCAAACCTTAAGGAGCCATATACTCAACCATATCCTTCATTTTTTCATGGTGGTTGTGCCTCTCAAGCCTATATATTGAAGGCATTTCCAAGGTGAAGGAGGAGGAGGTAATCAGTCAGAGTATCATCATTTTGATCTTGATAGATTAGTGTAAGGGGTTGGAAAAGGAGATTTTGGAGAGGCTGCTAAAACATAAATCATGGTCTATAAGTATTCTCTTTTTGGGTACTCATTGAATATACTTGGCCTATTTCCTTCAAGCTTGTGGATTCTTGCATATGCTTGTCTATTGTTGCTTTAATCTTCGTAGATGAATTTGTTTTACCTAATCAACTAGAGTAGGAGATCGTTGTTTCTCTTTGTTGTCCATTGCAGGTATCAAGTTGTTCCAAGGAGTTTGAATATGAATTTCACATATTGGAAACAACAAGGACAAACTTCGTAAAATGGTACATCATGCCATTTCTCCCTCTCTCTTTCTGATTGGTTAAAATGAGTTTAAAGGAATGTTAGTGTCCATTTGTAGTTTTTATGTCTTGGTATAGGGGTCTAGTAATCGAAGGGAAATTTCACCTATTCGCATGAGAAATATTTCGTAATAGAAATCCCTTTGATTACTAGACCCTTGAACCAAGATAGTAACACTACAAGTGGACACTAACATCCCTTTGAATTCATTTTAACCAATCAGAAAGAGAGAGGGAGAAAGGGCATGATGTACCTTGTTTCAAAGTTTTTCCTCGATGCTTCCAATCTGTGAGATTGATCTTCAAAATCCTTGGTGCAACTTTATACCTGTAGTGGAAAGAAAAGAGAAACAACTATTTCCTACTCTAGTTGATTAGGTAAAACAAATTCATCTATGAAGATTAAAGCAATAGTAGACAAGCATATACAAGAATACACAAGCGTGAAGGAAATAGGAAAAGTATATTCAATGAGAACCCAAAAAGAGAATACTTACAGACCATGATTGATTTTGTAGTAGCCTCTCCAAGCTCTCCTCGTCCAACCCCTTGCACAAATATATCAAGATCAAAATGATGATACTCTGATTGATTACCTCCTCCTCCTTCACCTTGGAAAGGCATTTAATAGATAGGCTTGAGAGCCACAACCACCATGAGAAAATGAAGCATATGGTTGAGGATATGGATTATTAAGGTTTGGATCATATCCTAAGGTGAATCCATATAATAGGGGTCAAACATAACCAACCTCATCCCAAGAGAGTTGTCCCATAGAATAAGGTGGAGGATCCCCCTTTTCCCTCTAACAATACTGGCGCTCCCCCAGAACTGGACACATGGAACCATCCTATAGAGTGTCTCTCCCCTAACATGGAAAGGGGGACATCATTCCATGAATTAGCACTCCCCCAGCATGGCCAGGGGGGCGCCACCCTTCATAAATGCCCAAAAAAGTCATTTTTTCCAAGAAAAAGGTGTGTTTTGACCTTCAAATGATGGGTTTCTTCCTCCAATGTGACTTAGGGGTCATGAAAAATTATTTTCATGGTGTAAAGGGAAGGTGAAACCTCACAAAGTGAATGTGACACTTGATAAGGTGCATACGACACTTGTGACGGTGCATGCGACACTTACCAAGGTGCATACGTCACTTGCGACACTGAGGGTGAGAAACAAAAATGTGACATTTTGATGTGTAACAGATTCCCCCTAAAAGTGTGATGTCAAAAGAGAAACTAATGGAAGAAACACTTTACAAATTCTTTAATTCAAGGGTGTTGGATTAGGAGAACCTGGAAAAAGCTGCAAACAATCACTAGACAATATTAATATATGTTCCATTTCTGAGGCAAGCATACCTATTCTTGGAATACGAGATGACTCAAAGCATGGTTGTTGACCAATACACTATGGATACATGAGAATACTGAATAATTATATGACCACCAGAGATACAATATGGATCCATACCTCCATGACATGAACTAATCGTAGCCATGAAAAATACACAATGGAGCTATGAGATGACAAAACATAGCCTCGGATAAATACAATGTGGATCTATGTGATAGTATATGTATCAGTAATATTTCTAGCATGGTGATTGTACTAAAATATTTTACATGTCCAAATGATCTCCATCACAGCCTAGGAAAATCACATAACAGAGTGAAATTCCAACCTAGGGTATTTGTCCTGATCCTAATGTTAGACGAATCCAGCCATGTGAATAGATTATTTGATTTCGAACATGGTATAAACCAATTGATTATCGGTCATTGGTGTAAACCGTTCACAAGTGTGAGGGAAATCACCAATGATGTCAATGAATCCCAATGTACCTTATTACATTCCAGTGAATTTGAATAAATGAGATGAGGTCAAACATTCATGGAATCATCTGATCAGAGGCCAATGATGTAAACCTATTGTCGGAAGTGAGGAGGCCTACCATTGAGGCATGCAAGTCCCAAGGTACTAACTGGTTTCTAATTATAATTCCCATACGATGTGTTGATGTCGACAGGAAAATACTAGTTGAAGGAGAGCCTTGATGTATCCCCCATCATCAACATGGAACTGACATAGGAAAGTGATGTAAGATGGTGGATCGAATGAATATGGAATGACATAGGAAAACTGGTAATACTGCATATGGATGGTTTGAAGTGAAAATTCACTTGAACATTATGAAGCATGACAATTGACTTGGAAAAATTGACTCAACGAGTACCAAAAACATAATGTGACGACAAGTAAGAGCACTCTTCAGCTGGATGAAAAATATGATGACACATAGAATTGGTATGACTCAAAGACAAGTAGATTACCTAATTGTAATATGAGACACAAACAAGTGCCATGTTCAAGGGAAACAATAGCTTCCATAACAAATTCCAAAAAACTTGACCCACTTTCTTCAATTTTCCCCCATCCAGATAGATGAGTACCTATTTATTTTTGAATGATCTTGAGGAGGATAACATATTCTTAGTGTAGCTCATCCTTTGGATGACTCCCTCTACATATGTTTAATGAATCGAAGGAAGGAGGGGTTCGGTCTTGTATGGGTCCTGGAGATTGGACTCACATAGGTCCTTCAATTCATAATTTTATGAGCCCGATCAAGGTAAAATCAGTGGTTTTTCACGTTTAGAGAGTCTGAAAAGAACTTAAAGATGACTCCATGGATGAATTTTTTGTAAATTTAGTCTTGGAAGCCCAAAAAAAGTGTAAAAAAGTATAGAGGAGAACTCTTCTAATCATGCTTGATTAGAGTGTTCCTTTTTTGTAATTAGTCTCACGAGGCTGAAAAAGAGACAAACTTCCACTTGAAAGATGCCCTTTTAAACCTTTTAACGAGTGTGAAAGGAAGCAAGCTCACTCGACAATCTTTTCATGTTTAGGGAGTCTTAAAAGAGCTTAAAGGAGTCTCGATAACCTATTCTCATGTATTAACGAGCACAAGAAAGAACAAATACTGAGATCAAAACTTCCCAACGTAATGTCCAAAGGTTTCGAACGAGACCCATGGATAGTTGGTAATTTTCCCTTAGATGCATGATAGAAGCTAGTGGCTTCACTCCAACATGTTGTATAGAGGTTGGAGACTTGCCCCCCCAAGATTCGCTTCATCCATTGACACGGTTTGTAAGAGTTCATAGCTTGTATTGTATTACAAATCTATTATAATATATACCAGTAACGAGATAGTAAATTGATGACTGGCTCCTCTTCTTTCCCAGTTCCTAGTTTCGATCCATGATAGTGAAAGAAGCGTAAAAGGTATTCCATTCCCACACAGTATATTCGAGGTGTCCACGTATCTAGTCGATAAACATTCATACATCATAACTCCAAGATTTCACAGAGAGCCAAAGTTGTCACTGATTTATGTACCAGATGGATAAAAATGGTCAATAGAGAAAGGCGGATGAAAGGAAGGTTAGTTACGAGATCTAGTGAAAGACTTGACTCAATAGAAGAGGCGGTTGTTTCATTTTTTAACGAGATTAACACAAGAAACGAACTTTTCTCACGACCTCTGGGTTTGATTCCTATACCTATGTTTCATTTTTTAATGAGCTTGTCATAGAGAATAAAACTATGATCGCAAGGTGGGTTTCATTTTTACACAAGCTTGAAACTAGAAACTATGCTTGAGGCCTTATGTTTCATTTTTTAACGATCTTGACACAGAAATGGGAACTCTACTCAAAACTGGTTTCATTTTTTAACGAGATTGAAATCAGCAAATCAATTATTATCAAATACCTCTACTTGATCATGGCTTCCAAGAGGACAATGCTCTGGAAGGAATGCATGTCAAGGGACAAACCTCAATCATGGCTTCCAACAGACCTTCACTAGATGGAAGAAACACACTCTGGAAGCAATATATGTTGAGGGTCATGATAGGGGTAGGGATATCATGGTCTAATATCCCTATCGAAGAGATCACCATGTCAACAACCAGATCTAAATCAAAAGAAGCGAGAGATTCCTTCTCATTCAGAGTTGAACGCATGGGACAAGTTGCCACATAATTGACCTGCAATGGGGTAGATGTTGCTGGAATGTAATGACTGTTTAGGGAAGTTGGATGGTTGACCATCGTATGAGGGCCAATGAATGAAAGTTGGTCTATGTTCACCATGTTTCCATTATGAGGGAAACACATCAATCGAAATACCATGGACACAAGAGCCTTCATAACATAAACATAGTCTTTCCCGAGGAGCATATTAAAATCCAATGGGTCATGGACTACCATCACATCAATATGGATAGTTTTCCCTCCTAAAATAATAGGAAACTAAGGAAGGATCCCTAAATATTAACTAGCCCTTATGTTAAAATCCAATAAATTATGAGTCACCGGCACAAGTTGAAGAGAACCTAAAGCTTTCCAAGAAATGGAGGATAAAATACTAACTGATGCACCCTCATTGACAATAGTCAGAGGAATGTCCCTACCACAAACCTAAATAGTGATTTGGAAAGGTATATAGGAAGGGAGTCAAGATTATGGCAGTGAACCCCAATCTAAAAGAATGGACTCATTACTTGAAGGGGATTTTTTTGGAATGGGTGAAGTGCCCCCTAGTCCAAAATAATCTATAGAAACAGGAAATACCTTAGCGACATCCTCACTCTTCTTAAGAGGAGTGGGATAATCCAAGGGTGGTATTGGATCGACCACTTTAACTTCACTCTCCAAGGGGAGAGTGGGATCAATCGAAGTTGAAATCAGACTGATCACTTGATCAACCAAATTAATCGAGGATGGAACCAGATTGACCACATGATCAACCAGATTAATCAATCATGGAAACAGATTGACGAATTCATCAACCAATGGCGGGTTGGGAGAGAGTTTATGGTAATATGTGGAAATTTGAAGTTGGGTGTCAGCAATATTTTCCAACATATGTGAAGCTTCATCCATGTGAGAAAAAAGGTAGGTGTGGTGCATCTCCTTACATGAAAAGAAATTTGACATTACCCTTCTTACTTCCAATCTGATTATCACTAGTTGATGGTTTATCACAAGCATAAGCTGCAACGGATAATGACGTGGGTTGAGAACCCTTAGACCACACTTCTACAACCTTGGTAATACCAGGGCAATCCTTAAGAAGGTGGTCACCCTCACAAATTTTGCAAGGGAACTTGGGTTTGTGATGTTTCTTGATAGACTTGTCGACATTATCAACACTCCCAACATGATGAACAGTAGCTACTTGATCGCTTCCAACATGTCCTGTAGTGGTTGGAAGTTTTCCCCCTAACTTATTTTTCTTCTTCTTAATATTCATTTTCTTCTTCTTCTTATCTACCTTGTTACTAGTTGCAGAACTTTTACTAGGGGAAGAGGAAGAATGAGAAGAATACCCTATGGGCGAAGAAGGTAGAGGATCAACATGAGTTTAATGGTCATGGGGTGGAATGCTTACGGACGAAGCACTAGGAGAATTTATGTTCACCGGAGTGGAAAACAACCAGATCGGTAACCCATTAGTGAGTCCAGGAAGAGTCAAAATGGAGATATAAGAAGGACTAACGTGTCCCACAAAAGGAGAAACAAATGGTATCCCGAGAAAAAGGGTCCCTTCTGTTAGCACTCTGTAAAAAAATTCAGTTGATAAACAAATAATAGAGGTAACTGTTTCAACCAACTTTAGGTTGGATTTTGACCCTTCCAACCAGAGAGGGATCTGTCCAACATGTAGAGACTGAAACTACTCAAAAAGATTTGGCAATGGGCACACAGAGGTCAGATTCTGTGATAGAATAGTTTTTAAAAGGTTGGTAGGACAAACAAGAGAACAGGGCCATTGGGCAATGGGGTCAACTCCTGAAATTATATGAATATTTACAAGCTATGTACTCCTAATGGAATAGAGGCAAAATAGGCATTGTGTTTAGTCAAATAAGTAATATGAGATGGCAGTTGGAAAGAAAGGAAAGACCACTATGACAAGAGGAATATAACATAGGATGAATCTCTTGGTATAGCTTTATAAGAAGGAACATAAAGGCTGGCTACCGAAAACAGAGCACCAATCAAGGGTGAATTCTGAATCAAAAACCAATAAACACATAACAAGCATAATCAATGTGAGAAGGAGCACTAGCGAGATGAATTCCTTATTTTATTTAAATATTATTACTAGCAGCAAAACATATTCATGAATATGAAATATAGGAAAACATACTGCACATCAACACCATGATGAATCTCGGCTATCTAAGAAAACCTTCTTTGCTTGTATTAAAATTTATAAGAAGTCACAAATATTTCCTCCTACAAAGGCAGGCCCCTCTTCGACAAGTCGAACCATTGTTTTATCTTTTTAACCATATATATAGATAAATTACATATGAGGCCAAGAAAAGCAGGTCATTCTTTCCAAGATTTCAAAAATAGACATCGGTTACATAGAGAGTAACTCATCAAAACCGAATTCCTACTTTCTAGGGAAAATTTACAAACAAAAATCCGAAATATCTAGGATCTTACCACTACATTCCACATGTCTACATTATCACAAGATTCCCTAAAATATAGTTGATTTAGCTTGTTATTTTATTTTAAGTTTTCAATCTCTTCCTTTAACATGTCAAGCCAGCTAAGCTGATTTCCTTCAACGCTTTTGGATGTTCCAGCTTTAGCCTCGTCCTTTAGTTTTTTTTTCCTTTTTCTTACACCAGCTTGTGTGTTGGATCCTCCCGCATATCCATTACTAATCAAATCCTTCATAATAGGATTCAGCATGATCTCTTCTCTTAATATTGGCTCATCGATGGATTTTGCATGAGATTTTGTTGTTAGGATTTGTGCAACATGCCTTTCTCTCTTTTTATTTGATGATTCTGTCATATTCTTCGAACTTCCTGATTTTCTGAAAACCATTGAATATTTCTCCTTCGCTTCCTCTAGTTTGTTAGGAAACATGGGCCTATTTCCCTTAAATTGTACATGAGTTGGACAAGCGATTTGATTTGTGGATATCTTATTCTAGAATAAGTCGTTAATTTCCCAAAATAGATTAATATCACCTGTGTTTTGAGTAATGGTCACAATCAATTACAATCATTGGCTACTAAAGAAAATCCTTATGTGGATAACGGTCTCTCACGTTTGGCTATCAATTTTCAATGAGTATCAAATCGGTTATTTGGCGGCGCTTATTTGGCACTGTGTAGATGAATGGTACACAAGCACGGTTCTCGGGATGATTTGACTCGCCATCAAGTTTCATTGTCATGTGTAGCCTTCGGATTAGACCCAATTAATGATATTTAACATGTGATTTTGGGGGTGTTTTAGGGTGGTTTTGATTCTAACCTCTTTTCGCCTTGAAATTCACATGAATATGCCACGTACCTTTGCGAGGAAACCATAGTTAAAATTTTGGGACCGCTTAGATATTTTAACCTCCGCGTTGTTTCAAAATCCGAAATATCTCCCAACCGTTGATCTCGAAAAATGGCGATCTACATCCTTTCGAGCCCGATTTTCTTAATGCCTCCACAAAATTTAATCTCTTTTTCCATTTTCTGGCACTTCCCCAAATTATTTGACTTCCAAATCGGTTTAGCACCTCACTAAACCATGAAATCTCGATTTCACACTAAAAATTTAAATGGTGATAACATGGGCTCCAACTGAGGATGTTATCCTCCCAGTGAGGTAGAAAAGAACTTGTATACCCTGTGCATGATCCATTGGGATGCTCCCAAAACAGGTGTGTACCCTACTCTGACTTGTCACCAGTCCGCTGAAAACCAAAGTATGGACATTGCTCTCACTTGGAGACTGAACGTTGGATACACCGCTAAAATATAACTGTACACATTACTAAAAATCCAAACTAAAAAATTCTTGATCATCAATCTTATTCACACCTACCTACCCGAACTATTTAAATGAGCTTCCAATCAAGTGAAATCATAATGCCAATGCAACCATGCAAGAATTATATCTATTGTTTGTATTCTTTGCACATGCTTGATCCAAATCTTGTTAACTGATAATTCATTCAAGAATTTACCTATGAATTCAAATCTCAAAAATTTAAAAACATTGGGATTGTTTACTGCCTCCAACAAAAATGCAAATGGATCCTCTAAAACATGCACAAAACAACAATCATTTTTCACCCTTTCCACTGCATTCTTGTTTTCATGTGATTTAACCTGTTGATTTCCACCCAGAGGCAAAAAAATATGTTGAGACTGCTATAAATAACAATCTTTTGAATCAGAAGACAGTGTTGGCTGAAATGAAACCCCTGGTGGAAAGCAATTCATATCTAACATTGACGTTGATTGACCATCATCTTTATTTTCAAGCTGGTAGTTGAGCACAGGCTGCAAATTTGAACTGAAATAACCTTCCATGTAATCAGTAACACGGTCATCAAATGCATGAGAAGGTTGTTGTTTTTCCTCACTTATAAAAATTTGCTCATGTAAAACAATGTCACTGTGAATGCAGTCAGACTTCCCTGCTTCCTCTCTTATCTCATGATTTTCTTTCAACAATTCAAAGGAAGAAAAACATAATGGAAGATAGTTTTCATTTGCAAGTCCACTGCTTTCTTCATATTCAACATCATGCCTAAAGAATTTATGATTTGAAACATTATAAACATTTGTCTTCAACAATTTGAAAGAAGAAAAACACAATGGCAAGGTTCTTTCACCTGATTCAAAACCTTCTTCATTTTCTTCACTGTTGTCATATGCATATTTTTCAATTTCTTTGGATTGTTGAACACACTTATTTTCAAATTTATCTTCGACCAATCACTGCAATTTTGAACTGACAAGACCTTCTACATAACAAGTAACAGGTTCGTCGAACACATGAGAGTATTGTTGCAATTTCTTGTCAATATTCTCCAGTGAATTAGTGTGATTTGGCATCAACACACATTCCTTTGCTTCAGTGATGATCTTAGAATTTTCTTTCAACAATTTAAATGAAGAAAAGCATAAAGGTAAATAATTTTCTTCAGCTGATTCAGTACTTTCTTCTTTATAATTGTGATATGTAGGTTGATTTTTCTCATTACACAACTAAAAAGGAACATTTTCTGATAGAGAACATGCAACCGGTTGTTCTAGGAAGTCAACATCATAATCATCATCATATTTATCATATATAGGCAAATTAACAACATTTTCAATGTCATCTAATGAGGAAAAGCTTGGAACATCAACCTTCTCTTCAACAAGTTAATTTACAAATTCATCTTCTTCATTGTCTACAAATGAATACATAAAACAATCAACCCCATGCTTATCATGGGATGGATCAAAAGCTAAGTTAACGCCTTCTCTTTCAATAAGTGGAATATAATCCTTTGCAAAATCATTAGCATTTAAAACTTCAAGAAGGCCTATGATATTATTAACTCTCTGCTCAAGATTCAAATCAATTGTTTTCTGTTCATATTCACTGTCATGTTATTTAGCATCCAGCTCCTCATTTCAAATCTATTTACGTACCCAGATATTGTGTTGAATCTCCTTAGCGTCATTAAACATTTTTTTTAAGGATTTAGGTCTTCTTTCCATCAGGAGGAAAGACAAACATGGATGAAGAGTTGTTATATAATGTAGCATGGCAGCAACTTCAGTGGGTTGAATTTTTTTGTGCAAATTGTAATAAATACTGGAAAACCTTCTACTAAATGTAGAAATAGTTTCATTTCTCTTCCCTTTTAAGACATAAAACTTTGTAAGTTGTATATCCAAAGATTTCTTCTTGCTCCAAAACTTCAAAAAGACATTCATCAATTCCTTCCATGAGCTAATTGTCTCTGGCTGCAAATTTCCAAACCATTGTTTGGTATCCCCTTTCAAGGATTGAGAGAAGGCCCTTATAGAAACATCATCGTGATCAATCTCAAACAAATCTATAAAACGTTCAAAATCTTTGATGTGTTTTTCAATTGTGATGGCATCAAGTTCTCCATCAAACACATGTAGGTACTTATAGTTCTTTGGAGGAAAATCATGAAGGATGTGAGATAATTTTAAGGGTATATAACTATGCTAAATCTTGGAGGATGTTGGATCAAGTACAGGAGGTGAAATATCAGCCTTGGTTTCATAAGGCTCATCAACTTGGTTATGGTCATCACATGGCTCAGATGGAAAACTTTGATCAAAATCAGTGATACAGTGACAAGATGTATGTACAAATTTAAGAGGAGGATATACAATTGCAATATTCTCATGATCATCATTTGAATGCAGCAGGTAAAGAAAAATTTATTTAGCATGTTCAGGAACGGACAAAAGGTAATTAATAACAAAAAATATTATGTCTTGGAAAAAACTCAACTTTAGGTACTTGTTTTCTCCCATGATGTCCTTTCATACCTCTGTCAAGGGATCTCATCTTCCAGTGGAGTCTCTGAATCGCATTTGAAGCTTGAGTGGAGTCACCAATAAAATCTTCAGGCTACTGAATCTTTAGACAATGGAGTCACCATGAAAATTTTGAATTCTAGGTTCTTGAAAATGGAGTCGTCAGGTGAATGATGTACAACCTTTCTATGTCTAAATACTTTTCACCATCAGTACTCAGATATGAACTTCGTCGTTTCTCCCAGGGAATATTTCACCTTCGCTCCTTGGCAACGGTGCCAAAATGTTAGCACTCTGTAAATTTGTTTGACTAATAAACAAACGACAAAGGTAACTATTTCAACCAACTTTAGGTTAGATTCCAACTCTTCCAACCAGAGAGGGATCTCTCGAACATGTAGAGACTAAAACTACTCAAAAATATTTGGCAATGGGCACACAGAGGTCAGATTCTGCGATGGGATAGTTTTTAAAAGGTTGGTAGAACAAACAAGTGAACGGGGCCATTGGGAAATGGGGTCAACTCCTGAAATTATATGAATATTTACAAGCTATGTACTCCTCAGGTAATAGAGGCAAAATAGGCACTGTGTTCAGCCAAATAAGTAATATGAGATGGCAGTTGGAAAGAAAGGAAATACCACTATGACAAGAGGCGTCTAACAAAGGATGAATCTGTTGGTATAGATTTATAAGAAGGAACATAAATGTTGTCTACCGAAAATAGAGCACCAATCAAGGGTGAATTCTAAACCAGAAACCAAGAAACACATAACAAGTATAATCAATGTGAGAAGGAGCACCAACAAGATGAATTCCTTCTTTTATTTAAATATTATTACTAGCAACAAAACATATTCACAAATATGAAATACAGGAAAACATATTGAACATCAACACCATGATGAATCTCGGCTATATAAAAAAACCTTCTCTGCTTGTATTAAAATTCATCAGAAGTCACAAAGTTTTCCTTCTACAAAGGCAGGCCCCTCTTCAGCCAGTCGAACCATTCTTTTATCTTTTTAACCATATATATAGATAAATTACATATGAGGCAAAGAAAAACGGGTCATTCTTTCCAAGATTTCAAAAATAGACATCGGTTACAAAGGGAGTAACTCATCAAAACTGAACTCCTAATTTCTAGGGAACAGTTACAAATAGAAACTGAAATATCTGGGATATTACCACTAAATGCCACATGTCTACATTATCACAAGATTCACTGAAATATACTCGATTTAGCTTGTTATTTTATTTTAATTTTTCAATATCTTCCTTTAACGTGTCAAGCTAGCTAACTTGATTTTCTTCAACGCTTTTGATTGTTCCAGCTTTATCCTCCTCATTTCGTTGTTTTTTCATTTTGCTTATGATAGATTGTGTGTTGCATCCATCCACATATCCATTAATAATCAAATCCTTCATAATAGGATTCAATCTAATCTCTTCGCTTAATCTTGGCTCATCGGTAGATTTTGCATGAGATTTTGTTGTTAGGATTTGTGTAGCATGCCTTTCTCTCTTTGTATTTGATGATTCTATCATGTTCTTCGAAATTCCTAATTTGTTGAAAACTATTGAATATTTCTCCTCTGCTTCCTCTGGTTTGTCAAGAAACATGGGCTTATTTCCCTCAAAATGTACATGAGTTGGACGAGTGATTTGATTTGCAGATATCTCGTTCTGGAATAAGTCATTAATTCCCCAAAATAGAGTAATATCACATGGGTTTTGAGTAACGCTCACAATCAATTACAATCATTGGCTACTGACGAAAATCCTTATGAGGATAACGACCTCTCACATCCGGCTATCAATTTTTAATGATGAGTATCAAATCGGTTATTTGGCCACGTGATTTTGGATTAGACCCAATTAATGACATTTAACACGTGATTTCAGGGGTGTGATGGGGTGGTTTTGAGTCTACCCACTTTTCGCCCCAAAATGCACTTGAAAATGCCACATACCTTTGCGGGGAAACCATGGTTAAAATTTCGGGACCGCTTAGATATTTTAACCTCCATGATGTTTCAAACTCCGAAATCTCTCCCAACCATTGATCTCAGTGAATGATGATCTACGTCCTTTCAAGCCTGTTTTTCTTAACGCCTCCACCAAATTTAATCTCTTTTTCCATTTTTTGCCCCTTCCCCAAATTATCTGACTTCCAAATCAGTTTAGCACCTCGCTAAACCCTGAAATCTTGATTTCACACCAAAAATTTAAGTGGTGATAACACATTCGTTGGTAGTTCTAGGAAATAACTCCATAGGCACGGACTCAACCCTAAGGAATTTTACGTAAAACAAACAGCACGTGCTCAAAAATATAGGAAACAAACCAAACAAACAAACCTTTTCACAGTGAACATGCTAGTTGGTGATGAAATCCAACATCACAAGATCAAAGTGAGAAGGGGTTGGGATAGAGCGGGTGGATCAATTATGTTGGTGACCTGCTTAATGGACTTACACCATGGTGCAAGTTCCCTCGTGGTCTATTTGTGGGTTACCCTCCAAGGAGCTCAAGTGAGTTTGACCAATGTCTCACCCATGTACAACAAAGATTCCCCTTCATCGTCACCTTGTATGAACCCTAAATAAAAAGGCCAAAAAGGTTACCAACTCACAGTTATCCTCCGGGTGGGTACAATCGATAGTCGAGATAGAATGTATGGGTAGAATATCAAAGCCTGAAGCTCTTCAAGAGAACTGAAAATAAGAGGACTGGTAAACTCCAGAGGACCTGGAACGGGTTTGAGATTCATGAAGCTCTGAGACCAAATGAATATAGTTGATTCTTAGGAAGAACCCCCCCATATACAATCATTCCTCTATGATTGGTCAAGCTTTAGAGGGGTAATATTTGTTTCTCTCCTGCACGTGACCTTGTGTTTAACCCCTATGTGAGAGCGGGATCCCATCTATGCTTATATGAAAATTCGATTTTATCTCCCAATCACACGATTCTATTTTTGTTTGTGGATTTGGAAAGTTATTCTTAGCACCTATTCCAAATCCCTACACTTAAGCTAATGTAGGTTTGCAAATGCCTAGAAAGAAAAAATTTCTAGATAGATTTTAATTAGCATTTTGATTATTAGGTTGTTGTTTACTCAAGGGTATGGAAGTGAAACTGATGACATTCATGAATTTGACTCCAAAAGAGTGCAATAGAATGATATGAAAATCTTTATGTTCAATTAACTCTATCTATGGAAAGTAGAAGAGTATTTTTCCATTCCCAAATGCATAAACCCAATGTAGTTTACCACCCAAAACTTTGAATGCAATCATTTTTTGTTTGTTTGATTATAAATCCAATAAACCTAAATCAAATGCAAGTTCTTTATATTTATTACTTTCAATGCAAGAATAATATTTACAAAGGAATACAAAGTAAAAATATCAAACAAGAAATGCAGTCAAAACAGTATCAAGACTCAAAGAATGCAAACAATGAAAAAGAGGAAGAGGAAATCACTCAACAATCCTTAAAGGTGAACAAGAAGAAAGAAGTATTCAATGTAGGTTGTGGTAAGAAAAAAAATATCAATCATTCAAAAGAGTGAGATGTTCTAAAGAATATTGAATAGAAAATCAAGACCAAACAAACCTTTTCAGGCTCTTTCATCAATCAGATAATCGGAAGATCATGAGATAAAAACCAAACTAGTGAAAATAAAGGTGAACCAATATCGCAATGTAGAAGAGGTTTTCAATCTCAACAAAGGTAAAAAAGAGAGATAAGAATCAAATCCTCAATCCAAACAAATTCAAATACAATCAAGAGTCTCTGGGAAAAAAGCTCCTCAAAATCATACTGAGAAAGAGCAGGCAGAAGAAGGCAAGAGGGACAAAACAGGAGGATTGACGCCCTTGTTCTCAAGGAGACAAAGCACCAGTTAAGGGAATGTAACCCTGTAGGAGGATCTGGGGGAGTGAAAATAAGCTAATGGTTCTCTCTATCAGGCCTTTTTGGAGCGCCAATCAGGTAAGTGGCGCCCTGGTGTGAGCTGTAGGGGAGTGCCACCCTTCTGAAAAGTTCAAGAAAATGGCTTTCAAAGACTTAGAATCAGTAGAGACTCAGTCAATGGATTTGTGATATATTCAATGAAGAAGAGGGAAAGAGAAATAGATTAGAATCAAGAACCAAACAAGATTTAAGGATAGGAAAAGGCTTTAGATGATCCAAGGAAAGACTAGTCAAAGTCCCTCCCTAGTGGAGTCACCAATTTCTATTACAGAATATTTCCCCTGCAGACAAGTGAAACTTCCCTTGGATTACTAGACCCCTATACCAATATAGAAACACTAAAAATGGACACTAACATCCCTTTAAACTCATTTAACCAATCAAATAGAGAGAGGGAGAAAGGGCATGATGTACCTTTTTACAAAGTTTGTCCTGACTGCTTCCAATATGTGAGCTTGTTCTTCAAAATCCATGGTGCAACTTGAGACTTGCAATGGCCAGCAAAGAGACACAACTATATCCTAATCTATTTGATTAGGTAAAACAAATTCATCTATGAAGATTAAAGCAATAGTAGATGAGCATATGCAAGAATACACAATCTTGAAGGAAATAGGCCAAGGATATTCAATGAGAACGCAAAAAGAGAATACTTATAGACCATGATTGATGTTGTAGCAGCCTCTCCAAGCTCTCCTCATCCAACCCCTTGCAATATTCTATCAATATCAAAATGACGATACTTTGATTGATTACCTCTTCCTCCTTCACCTTGGAAATACCTTCAATATATAGGCTTGAGAGGCACAATCTGTTAGAAAAAAAAGATTGTAGAGCAATAAAATAAAACAAATGTAGAAATAAAACACAGAAGATACAAAATACAATAGAGACACAGATATACACGGTTCACCCAGTGTGGGCTACGTCTACCAGAGAAATTGCCACGTCCTTCCTTTATTATTATCCAACAAATGAAGGGATGCAACCTACAACACACCTGTTGTAACTTCCTCTTATTTCTCTCACAGTATCCTCACTCAGAATACAATATTCACAATGATACATAGCCGCAATACATTTCCATCATAAAAGAGGGTTTCCTTCTAGGGAAAAAAACCATAACATAACTTCTACCTTCATATCTGCAACCTTATAATGAACAATCTAGATTTACTATGAAATTACAATATACATTTACAAGGAAATTTTTCCTTAAGGGGATTCGCCCCCACACCCCCATCAAGGAACATTGTCCCCTAAACCCCTGCTTTCCCCTGGACCCTGAAAAGGGGGTAACCCCCCCTGCACTCCTCCGCGTGGAGGAGTGTGCATTCTTATAGGGTGTAAAGTCTTCATGGGGTATAAACACGGCTGAAAACAAAGACCTTTGAATCAAGAACATAATCATGCTCCACAACCAACAATGTCCCACTTGGAGATTGATCTCAACAACTCCACTGATGTTGTATCTATTGGATTATGATCCTTCTTGGACTTGGAAAATTTCTCACATTCACCTTCATGATTGAAGACCAATTAAAACTGAGAAGGAACTCAGTTTATCCCCGGTTACTCCCTTTGTTAACATGTCTGTGGGATTCTGGCTAGTGTGTATCCTTTCCAACTTCAAATGTCCATCTTCCAAGATGGATCATATGAAATGGTACCTGAGTTGTATATACTTAGTCTTCAAATGGAAAGCTAAGTTATTTGCAAGATGAATGGCACTCTCATTGTCACAGTACAACCTGTTATTCTCATGCTTCTTTCATAGTTCCTCCATAAACCTCTGTAACCAAATCATTTATCTACTAGTCTCTATAGAAACAACATACTCTGCTTCTGTTGTTGAAAGTGAAACAACCTTTTATAGTTTCAAAATCCAACTTATTGTTGTTCCACCTATAGTAAAAGCATACCCTATGGTGCTCCTCCTGCTATCTTTATCACCTGCCATATCTGAATCAACATATCCTTGTAGAACAATATCTGAACCTCCAAAACATAATGCATCAATAGTAGTACCTCTCAAATACCTAAGAATCCACTTTACTTCCTCCCAATGTTCTTTACCTGGATTGTTCATATACCTTCTCACAACTCCCACTGCGTGTGCAATATCTAGTCTTGTGCAAACCATCGCATACATTAAGTTACCAACTGCTGATGAATCATGGACCCTAGACATGTATTATATCTCCTCCTGTTTCTTGGGACATATTTCCTTAGTTAATTTAAAATGGCTGGCCAAAGGTGTACTAATTGGTTTTGCATTCTGCATTCTAAACCTCTCCAACACCTTCTCTATGTACTCACCCTGAGACAATGTCAATTTGCGATTTTTCTTGTCTCTTGTTATTCTCATACGAAGGATTTTCTTTGTAGAACCCAACTCCTTCATCGCAAATGAATTAGCTAATTTCTTCTTGCACATTTATATCCTGCATATTGGACCCTGCAACAAGCATGTCATTTACATAAAATACAAAGATAGTATAGCTTCCATTCTCTATCCTTTTAAAATAAACATAGTGATCAAAATGACATCTACTTTAATCTTGTTCTATCATAAACCTGTCAAACTTCAAATACCATTGCCTTAAAGCTTTCTTTAGGCCATACAAGCTCTTCTTCAACTTGCATACCAAATTCTCCTTCCCTTTGACCTCATACCCCTATGGTTCCTGCATGTAAATCTCTTCCTCCAAATCCCCATGGAGAAATGTTGTTTTTACATATAACTGTTAAAGATACAAGTCTTCTACTTCCACAAGACTTAAAATAGTCCTAATTGAAGTCATTTTAAAAACACAAGAAAACATTTCATCAAAATCTATACCTTTCTTTTGTGAAAACCCCTTTACAACAAGTCTAGCCTTGTACCGCTTTTTGCCTCCATATTCTTCCTTCAACTTGTAAACCCATTTATTCTGCAATGTTCTTTTTCATGTAGGCAACTGAATGAAATCCAACGTTAGATTATTTACCAGGGAATCTATTTCCTCTTTCATGCCTTGGTCCCACTTGTTTTTAATGTCTACCTGCATTGCCTCTTCATAACATTCTGGTTCACCATAATTAGTCAACAATAAATAATACAATGAAGGAGAGTATCGTTCAGGGGGTCTACTTAACATGGTACATCTTCTAACAACACTTGTAGGAGTTTGAGGTACATGTTGTTATTTTTGTTGTACATTTTGATTTCCTGATTCTTTTGGAATTTCTTTTTCAGTGATCTCATCAAGCACTGTGTATTCTGGTTTTTCTTTTTCTTGTATCTTTCCCTCCAACTTATCTTTGTGCATGACCTTCTCATTGAATATGACATCTCTACTCCTAATGGTTTTGTGATTTTCATAATCCTGTAAGTGATAACCAAAATCATTAACACCATATCGAATAAAGGTACACTTCTTGGATTTTTCCTCGAGCTTTATTTTATTTTCTTTATCAATATGGACAAAATATTCACAACCAAAAGTCTTCAAAAAAAAATAGTTTACCTTTTTACCTATCCATGCCTCCTATGGAATTCCACCATACAAAGAGCTTGAAGGTCCTCTATTTATTAAATAAACGACATTATCTACAACATCTGCCCAGAACTGTAAAGGCAGACCAGTATACAATCTCATACTCCTTGCACGCTCCATGATTGTCTTGTTCATCCTTTCTAACACACCATTTTCTTGTAGTGTTCCTAGAATTGTCTTCTCTCTATGAATCACGTGGTATAAACAATAATCATAAAACTCCTTGCTGCAATATTCACCTCCATTGTTTGATCTGAGACACTTCAACCTTTTTCATGTCTCATTCTCAACCAAAGCTTTCCATTTCTTAAAAGTATCAAAAACATCATATTTTTGTCGAATGCAATAAACCCAAGTTTTTCTAGTTGCATCATAAATAAAAGTAACATAATAATGAGAGCCACCAAGAGATGATACCTAAGCTGGTCCCCATACATATGTATGCACAAGCTCTAACCTTTCACACTTATTTTCTTTTCCTACTCTGAGAAATCTTACTATCTTCTTTTTTCCATAAACACAATGCTCATAGAAATCCAAATCAATTTGTTTAAGATCTGGCAACAAATTTATTTTTTGAAGTATCTGCATCCCCTTATCACTCATGTGTCCAATCCTATGATGCCATAGTTTTGTATCCACTCCTGTAAAAGCTAAAGAGATAGAAGAGTCAATATTACCAGTACATAAATATATTGTACTTACCTTCTCTCGTTTTGCTATCACCAGTGATCCTTTGGTGACCGTCCACATCTTATCTGTAAATATGGATTTACAACCTTCACTTACCAGCTGCCATGTTGAAATTAGATTTTTCCTCAAATCGGGAACATGTATTACTTATTTCAACAACCATTGGTTACCATTCCTTTTCTTTATTTTTACCTTTCCCATTCCAACAATTTTACATGGTGCATCATCACCCAAATGAGGCTATCCAAAATCACCTTGAACATTATCTAGAAAATGTTTTCTATGGGGTGTGGCATGAAATGAAGCCCCTGAATCTACTACCCAAGACTCATAAATGTTAGTTACAAAAAATAATCAAAGCATCTTGTAACACATCACATGTTACATTTGCTTCCTGATTTTTCTCCTACTTTCCATCTCTTTGTTTCTTTGGAGATCTGAAGTCTTTCTTCAGATGTCCTTTCTTTTGACAATTACAACATTCTATCTTTCTGGTTCTGGATTTGGATCTTCCCTTCCTAGAATTATCGCAGTTCCCTAAGCCCTTTCCTCTATCCTTTTGTCTGCCCCTGTTCTCCATGTTCAACGCATTACCTGATGTCTCACCTGTGCTTTTCTGTCGCATTTCCTTGCTAAGGATAACACCAAGAACATCATCAAATTTTAAGGTGTTTGAACCAGAGATAGAGTTACTTACAGCCATGACCAAGCCATTCCGGTTTTCTGGCAATGAGCACAAGATTAGAAGATGTTGGGTATGCGTTATATTCTTTTCCTTGTAAAATATGTCACATTTTTGCCTCGTTTTTTGTGTTGGCTCGATTTTTGTGTCCATTATTGGATGGTTTTTCTACACTTGGGTTTTTGCCAATGGTTTTCTATTTTTGGTTAAGGAATTAGGGTTGTTGAATAATCCAATTCATTGGATTAGGGTTTTGGATTTCGTTGGCCCCTATATGTATATTGTATTGTAAACAATGTATCACAATGAATGAATATAGAATATGTTGGTTTTCCCAGTTTGGGTTTCGAGGGGAAAAATCTCTGCATAACGTTTGTATTTTCCATTGTATCTTTTATGTTTTTTTACTGAAAATCTATTTGCAGTAAATATTGTACAAGGTTAAAATATACATTTGGTTTCAAAGCTTTGTTTGCTTCAGGGGGATGCCTTTGTCATCAAGGGTTTGGCTCCGGAAAGTGATAAGCCTTGTTACAGTGGGAGATCTTTGGTATTGATTTTTTAGGTGAAAAGAAATGTCGAGCAATTTGAAAATGGAGATCGAGAAGTTTAATTGGAAAATTTTTGAGTTGTTGAAGCTCAAGATGAAATATCTATTGGTGGACAGAGATCAATGGATCACAGTAGATCCAGGTACTGCACCTATAGGAACTTCAAAAAATGACTGGAAAAATTTGGATTGGAAGGCGAAGAGCAAAATCTGACTGTGTCCCTCAGATTCAGTATTACTGAATGTGTCAGAGGAACCTACAACCAAGGATTTATGGGATAAGTTGGGGAAGTTGTATCAGTCTAAGTCCCTAGTAAATAAACTATTCTTGAGAAATAAGTTGTATAACCTGAGGATGAGAGATGGAGAGTCGATGGTAGAGCATTTGAATGCATAAAATATTGTGGTAAGTCAGTTAGTATCTATTGAGATTAAAATTTCATATGAAGATAAGTGTATCAGTTTACTATGTTCTTTACCAGACTCGTGGGATATTATGATTGTGGCCATAGGTAGTAATACAAATTCCTTGAAGTTTGATGAAGTGGTCTCATCTTTGTTGTAGGAGGAGATGAGACAGAAGAATATGGAAGGACATAGCACATATGCATTATTTGCAAGAGGATGCTCCCAGGAAAGAAATAGATCGAAGTTCTCAAGTGGGAGATCTAAGTCTAAGGGTAGATCTAAATCTCTCAGAAAGTTTGTAAAGGTATGTTGGATATGTGGAAAAGAAGGGCACTACAAGAAGCAATGTAGATCCAAAGTTGAAAAAAATAAGGGATCTAAAGAATCTCCTTCTACAGAAGAAAATACCTCCAAGGAAGAAGGAGGGGATGTGTACTTGGATTATTCAAGCACACATGCAGATCATGAGGCATGGTTTCTTGACTCAGGTACATCCTTTCATATGACTCCCCAACTGGAGTGGTTTTGTGAATATGAAAGGTAAGATGGAGGTAATGTTTTCCTAGGTGATGACTCAACAACTGAATTCATAGGTCAAGGAAAATTCAAATTGAGGTTCATAGATGGAAGGATTAGAACACTACCTGGTGTTCTGAACATCCTAGGATTGGCCATAAATTTGATTTATGTGAGAAAAATGAACAATGCAAGGGTAAAAACAATATTTGAAAAGGAAACCAACAGGATGCTTCGAGGACCAATGGTGTTAATGAAGAGAGTTAGGTTTGGAACTATGTATAAGATGCAAGGAAGAACTATTAGTGATGGGTGTAATAGTTCCATTGTTCTTGATATTGGAGTCGAAGAAGAAAGAACTCCTACAGTCTCTGGAGAAAAGGTTATGTTGTGGAATCAAAGACTTGGGCATATCAGAGAGAAGGGTCTTCGATTACTACATGATAAAGGTATGGTTGAAGGTATGTCTAACTACTCTTTGGATTTTGATTTATGTGAACATTGTGTATATGGGAAGAAGAATCGGGTAAGATTCCCCTCTGGTGCAACAAGGGCAGAAGGAATTTTACAGCTAGTTCACAATGATGTTTTTGGACTTATGTCAGTCCCATCATTGGGAAAATATGTGTACTATGTCTCATTTATAGAAGAATTATCGAGGAATACTTGGATATATTTCCTTGGGAAGAAATATGAATTATTTGACAGGTTTAAAGAGTTTAAGGCTCTTGTTGAGAATCAGACAGAGAAAAGATTTAACATGTTGAGGACAGATAATGGTTGAGAGTTATGCAGAAATGAATTTGAATAATTATGTAACAAGTGTGGTTTATAAAGTCAGAAGACTACTCCATATACACCTTAGCAGAATGGAGTTGCAGAAAGGATGAACATGACGTTGATGGAAAAAGAAAGGTGCATGCTCAGTGGTGTCAGGTTAGGGAAAGAATTCTGGGCAGAGGCAATGGGTACTGCATGTTACATGGTCAACAGATCACCCTCATCAGAACTAGATGAAAAGAATCCACAAGAGGTATGGACCGATAAGAAACCTTCTCTCACACATCTCAAGGCATTTGGTTTTGAGGCATATGTTCACATTCCAAAGGAAAACAAGAGTAAGCTAGATAAGAAGGCTGAAAAGTGTATATTTATTGGGTATAAAGATGGTCTCAAAGGTTATAAGATTTGGAACCCATAAACCAATAAGGTTTGAGGGGGGGGCGCATGTGCAGGAGGGTTTGAGGGGGGTGTAGGGGAAACACCCCCAAGAAAAAAAAATTGCCTCGAGAAATGTGTCATAATTTTGCCTCATTTTTTATGTTGCCTCAATTTTCTTGTCCCTTGTTGGGCGGTTTTTTGGCACATGGTTTTTTGCCGATGGTTTTCTATTTCTGGTTAAGGAATTAGGGTTTTTGACTAATCCAAGTCATTGGGTTAGGGTTTTGGATGATGTTGGCTCCTATATGTATATTGTATTGTAAACAATGTATCACAATTAATGAATATAGAATATGTTGGTTTTCCCGGTTTGGGTTTCCAGGGGAAAAATATATGTGTAATGCTTGTATTTGCCATTGTATCTTTTCTGTTCTTTTATTGAAAAATTGTTTGCAGAAAATATTGTACAAGGTTAAAATCTACAGAAGATCCTTGACCTCATCATCAAAGTCCACTTTTACAGAACTTATTTCATTAGTAACCGTATTAAATTCGTTTAAATGATTTGCAACAGACCCATCTTCTGACATATTCATATTAAATAATCTCTTCATTAGAAATACCTTATTGGACGTCGAGGGTTTTTCATACAGTTTAGCTAGTGCATCCATCGTCTCCTTCATTGTATTTTCTTTCGAAACATTGAAAGCCACCAATGTTGCCAGGCTCAGTTGTATCGTTCCTAGTGCCTTATGTCAAGAACCTCCCATTCTTCATCCTTCATGGTCGTCAGCTTATTTTCTATTCCACCCAATGGTAGGAATAGATCCTTCTAATATAAATAATATCCAATATGCATCTTCCATAACTTGTAGTTTTGGTCATTAAATTTCTCAACCCTAAACTTTCCATCTTCCTTCATTGCTCCCACTTAAACCAGGAACCCTCTTTTCCTGCGAGTTACATTTTGCTGTGATACGAGTTGTTAGAAAAATGGGATCGTGGAGAAATAAAATAAATAAAATGCAGAAATAAAACATAGAAGATACACAATACAATAGAGACACATATATATGTGGTTCACCCAGTGTGGGCTACATCCATTAGAGAAATTGCCAGGTCCTTCCTTTATTATTATCCAGTAAATGAAGGGATACAACCTACAACACACCCGTTGTAACTTCCTTGTCTTTATCTCATAGTGTCCTCACTCATAATACAATATTCGTAATGATACATAGCTGCAATACATTTCCATCGTAAAAGAGGGTTGCCTTATAGGGAAAAAAAAATCCCTAACATAACTTCTACTGCCGGATCTACAACCTTATAATGAACGGTCCAGATTTACTATGAAATTACAATATACATTTACAAGGCAATTTTTTCTTTGGGGGCTTCACCCCTGAACCCTCATCAGTGAACATTGTCCCCTAAACCCCCGTCGAGGGCCCGCTTTCCCTTGGACCCCGTAGGGGGGGTAACCCCCCCTGCACTCCCCCACGTGGAGTAGTATACATTCTTCTAGGGTGTAAAGTCTTCATGGAGTATAAACATGGTTGAAAACAAAGACCTCTAAATCAAGAACATAATCAAGCTCCACAACTAAAACAACCACCATGAGAAAATTAAGGATATGGTTGAGAATATGGGTCCTTAAGGTTTAGATCAGATCCTAAGGTGAAGCCATAACATAGGGGTCGAGCATAACCAACCTCATCCCAAGAGATTTGGCCCATAGAATAAGGTGTAGGATCCCCCTTTTCCCTCTAACAAGACTGACGCTCCCCTAGAACTGGACACAGGGAGCCATCCTATAGAGTGGTGCTCCCCCTAGAATGACAAGGTGGGAATCATTCCATGAAGTGTCACTCCCCCAACATGGCTAGAGGGGTGCCACCCTTCATAAATGTCCAAAAAAAGGTCGATGTTTCCAAGAAAAAGGTGTGCTTTGACCTTCAAATGATGGGTTTCTTCCTCCAATGTTACTTAGGGGTCATGGAAAAATTCATTGCTTCAAGGGGTGGAGAAACCTAACAAAAGTGAATTTGACACTTTATAAGGTGCATATGACACTTGTAACAGTGCATGTGACACTTACGTAGGTGCATACGTCAATTTGCAACACTTGCGACACTTAGGGTGCGAAATGCAAATGTGACATTTTGATGTGTAACAGTGAGAAGTCATAAGTCCGGTCCATTGTATGGGTAGGGTAGCAAATCTTGAAATCTCGAAAGCACTTCCTCTCAAGGAGGTAAGGGAACTAGTGAGACCCCTGGATATGAATAGAACCCCAAAAATATCTTTGACGTTAGGAAGATATTAGAGGTTACCTATGCAACCAACTTTGCGCGACCTCATTCTTAAATCTGGTGTGAGCGGAGCCTCCTAACGTCACCAATTACACAATGGGTTTCACCACTTCCTGGTCAAACACATACGTTGATTTTTATAGCCTTGGAGAAGTTTACTCACAAAATATTATTCCAAGGCTCTAGGTCCTACTTGTTTGTGTACCTTGAAAAATAAAATCATTTCTAATCAATTTTAATTATTCAACGTTAATTTTAATGGATTCTATTTACTCAAGAGGTGTGATCATGAAATTGATGGTATTACGACTCAACATATATAAAAAGAAGCAAATGTAAAAAAATTGTTGAGTACTAGTAATGATTTTCAAAGAGACAACATGCTTCTAAATGTTGTTTCCAAGATGCAATCTCTATAATTTCAATGAAGTGCAATCTTTCCTACTATGAAAAAACTAATGCAAAGTAGCAAAAAGTGAAAATGATAAAAGTAAAATGCAAAAAAGAAATAATTTTTTTGTACTTTCCATATAATGAAAAGAAAATTCAAGGATTGAATAACAACCTCACAGACAGACACTACTGCAAGCAAAAGGAGACAATCCAAGCAAGATAACAGGAACAAACTACCCAGACCAATATGCAAGGACAACAAATGAGAAAAATGACAAGAAAGAAGTTCACCCAAAAGATTCACCAATAAAAATGCTTCCTATCACTCTATAAGCACTTAACAGTCATAATAGGGACCCAAGAAGTCTCAACAACTAACAAAACTCACCCAACAAACACCAAACTCAGCCAAAAAGACTCAAGAGATGGTGTACATGATTGTTCATGGAATAGAAGAATATATATATGCACCCTAAAGACAGACAACTCGTGTATGTATGCGACTATCAAGGGAAAACCCATGTATGCCAAAGAAGACACCGCCTGGGCAATGGTTAGGCTAAGAAACTTAGATACAAGACAAAATACAAGTTTTCAAGAAACATGAGACATAGAAACTCATGCAAACAGAGAGAAAATCAAGGACACAAAACACCCAATACCCCAAAAGGGAGATCTCCCCAGTGGAGTTGTCAATTCTGTTACGAGGAAAATCTCTCTACGGCTAGGGGAAAACCACAACAGACAAAATGACACCTAGAAATCAACTCTAATCTCAAGTATGATATATAAATTAAAATGCTAACAAGAGAAGTCTATAAGCATACCCCAGTCGAACATCAGAAGAAGACAATCGTTAAGCATACAACCCAAAGCTTTATACCTACAACTTGTCCTCAACAATAAAGATACGTAAGCATGTGGAAATGATATATAATGTTAGCATATAAAATTGCATAATCCATTAACATACATAACAAATACACCCATGGAAAGTAATACAAATATTTGCATTGTATCAATTGGACGAGAAAAGAGTATTTCTATTAATGTAATAAACAAAAATACATAGGTGACAAACTTATGTAATGGCACATATCAAAACCGAGAAAATAAATCCCTTCAGTTGGGCCTCCACCACTTGAATCCTCCACAAGGGCAAGCTCACAAGTAATAGGATTCAATGAAGTTCCCCTTCTCAAGATAGGAAGAGCTTGGGAGTTGAACACAAGTAGTTCATTCTTTGAAGAACAAAGGGATGCAAACTCAATATGAAGTGAAATTTCTCCAAAGTGTCTTTGCTCTCAATGTGATGAATTGTCCCCAAGGCTTGTATATGGCTCATTGTTTAGCCTCCAAATGGAATTGAAGGGTTGAGTTGGAACATTTCCAGTATATGGAAGGTCAAGGATCCTAGATCCTGTGACGTGTAATGGAAACCAGACATATTTTTAATTTTTTAGCACAAAACCCAATGTATGTGGGTTGTAATGGAGAAACATGTGTATATGCAATTTGTCTAATTGTAGGTCACGTATATGGACAAAAATATGTAATTTTGGCTCTGGAGTGAACAAAAGGGGGAATTGAAGTCTATAGAGGGAAATGGAAGGCCATCAAAGCAAGATGCATGGAGTGTGGAAAAATTTGCTATAACAAGACATGATCTCCTCCTGCTTGTTTTTAAGGTCAATAATCTTTGCATGTAGGGAATCGCTAGGGGGGTGGTGTAGGGCCTATTTCTCCTTGTTGTCATTTAAATTCTTCTTAAATGACTGATTCTCCTTCTCCATTTTTGTGATCATATTTGTGAGTTCCCCGACCTCTATCTGTAATGTCAGGCTTGATCATTTCAGTTGCTCTAGTATCATAATTAGATCTTGAATGATCATGTTGTTGTACCCCTCTCTAGAATCTTGTGTATCTTCCTTTAGATCGGTTGTAGATGAATTTAAACCCTTTATTAGGGGGGAGGGATAGATGCTTTGTATGGGTTCCATTATAATCGACTGGAATGGTGAGTCACCTAGAGGAATTGGGTGTACAATAATGGTTGCAAGCTATATGATAAGAATGGAAGATTAACGGTGGGGTTGGAGAATGCAAGGGGTAGTGATGGAAAGGTATGCGCAAAGATGATGGGGAGTTGTGAGAAGAGTAGTGATAGGGGATCATGGGGTCAGTTGTAAGAGAACAAGGCCTCATGGGGTCAGGAAGGGGAAAGTTACGAGCACTTGATATGGGGTCTCATAGGGTTAGGGATCCTGATGAGTTGTGAGCATTGTTACGGAGGATGCATAAAGATAATGATGGGGGCTTTGGGGCTCACTGTAATAAGGGTTGCATAGAGGTCACGGGGTCGGGGATAACTACAACAAGGGTTGCGTAGAGGTCATGGGGTCGAGGCTAACTGCATAGAGGTTTTTGGGGCCTCACGGGGTCGGGACGAGGAAGTTGCAAGCACTTTTGATGAGGGTTCACGGGGTCAGGGATCGTAAGCACTATTGCAAAGGCTACGCAGAGGTCACGATGGGGGCATCAGGGCTCATTGCGATGAGGGATACATATAGGTCAAACTATTTGTGTGACCACTAAGTTTATTATAAGGTTGCAAGCACTTGTGAGAAAGGATGTCAAGGCCTGCTAGATTAAAGTGGCTTCTCATTTCATTCCCTTGCAAAGCACCTTCAAATTCTTGTACCTTTGTTCCAAAAAAAATTGTTTTTCTTTGATAATACCTAACTTTGAACACTTTCCTCTATGCAACATTTTCATATCTATAAGCTTCTATTGCAAGCCTCTATTTTTCTCATACAACAAATAACAATAATCTATAAATGGTTTCTCTCTACAAGTAACTTGAAAATCTTGATAGTGAGATTATATTATTTAATGAAAAATTGGGTTATGTACATGAATTATTTTACTCATACTATGTACATGAATTATTTTACTCATACATAGTAGAGTGTTAATTAATTTCCATGTTTCTTGGTTTTATACTCTCCTACTACATGCATAATAGCAAATCCATTTATAGTTACCACAATTAGTTGCAAATTCATTAACTAGTAATAGCATTCCCTTAATCAACAATGGCTTGTTGGGTCGATGAAAGTAGGTAGCTAATATAGAGCCCACTTAAGTTATAACTCTATCCAATAACATGTTTATTCTTGTGACCAAACTTGTGGATATGCACCTACACACACAACAATGGTTGGGGCCAAGTTGGAATCCTTGGAAACATTGGCAGAATAGATAACCCCACTTGCAAGTACTTGGACAAAAATAAAAAAACATTTTGAATGATGCTAATGGTTCCCCCGTAATGTTAAATATCAGTGCCTTACATCCCAATTATTTTTCACTTTCTTTGTTGAATTTTTTTTCAATGTCTCCCAGTTCCTTGGATCAATGTTTTCTACCAATTACTTTCCAACTATATAGCTTTTCCACAAGGACCACAATCATATGATTGGAACTTTGAAATGACTTGACAAATCCAAAGAATAATATTATGCAGTAGACAGAAAATGAGTGGGTAGTGCTCATTTCCAGTGCTAACTACAAACTCTACTCTCTTATGTAGCACTAGAATTGTGCTCATAAATAGGAACCAAAAGCCATTATCCCTACATCTAAAGATTTTATTGCTTATTGTATGGTCAATGGGGCTTATTATTCCCAAATTTTTGGTCCTTTGTTTCAAACAAATTTGAAAACCGCATCTCTATGAGCTTAAGAGTAAAAATTTAACTTGGACTCAACAACACCATGGATGATGGACCATGAATGGAAAAAATATTGATCAAATGTAACTATCTGAACAAAATCAGTTGCAAGTTCTTGTAGCAAGTGCTAATTGCTAACCCTGGTCTCTTGGATATCCCTACAACTATTCTTATGAGTGGGAACCGCAACTAATTGTTGATGCATTTAAAGATCATATTAACTTAGTGTCTAGCCAATTGATCTTTTTATTTTCAAATTTTTGGTGGTTTATTTCAAGCAATATTGAAAATATGAGTAGGGATGAAGTGTAAGAATCCAACTCAAACTTGACAAAAGCTCGACAAAAACTCAAGTTTACTTATGGTTGATTGTGTTTAACTATGATTGATTATAATTAGTCATGGTTAACTAGGGTTGACCATTGTTGACTATATTTGATAGTGGTTGACTATGCTACAATAAAATAACTTATTGTAGGCACATGGAAGGCTACATCAATCGAGACTTTATTCATAAATTCAAAAGTAGCAATGTATCATTTTCTAATGTATATTTTTAGGTATTATAACTTTTTTATATAAAGTTGAATACAAAAGTTCATGTTTTGCAATTCATTTAAATAAATCACCACCTACTAACAAGGACGAAGTCGTGCATCATGACAATATGTTATTGAGGATGATGATGATGACTATAATGATTTACATTATATATGATTTGTTTTCACATACATGGTTGACTATGATTCACTATATAACTTTCAAATATACTATATACATTTATGGGTACACAACACCTAAAAAGGACTCCTTTCTAAAAACCAAAAATTTCAAAATTTCTAGAAGGGTACATGAATTCAGAACACCACCTGCTAAGGTGAATTCATTCCCACTTCATTGAGAAGAGATAAAAAATTATTTTTCTTATGTGCATTCCCACTTCATTGAGAAGAAATGGAAAGATGATTGCTTAAGTGGATTCTTGATTCAGTGAGCAGAGATGGAAAGATGAATGGTGGATGTTATTAAAATGATGGTATAATCTTCACTTTGTAATCATTATTGTGTATTAGTGTGTTTCTAGGGTTTGGGTTAAAGCCAACATAGTCAACACAATGTGATCTACTACTCAAAGATTTTCTCTCGAGTGTGTAGCACTCTAGTATTCTTGGATGATTTCTCTGAAATGGTGCATTTGTTGGTTTCTTTAATTGCACACTAATATCAATTTTTCTTTTCTTGATTTATTTCAAGGATTTTTCAATAACAAATATAACACTTTGGTCATGGAATCATTTTTGTTTAGTGATTGTGGAACCAAGGTTTCAAGCCATCTTCTTTACTTATTTTTCAGTGGTTGATCCAAGATTATTGGTTGGTGGCATCATTGAGTTTTTGTGACTATGGAACCAAGATTTATGATCACCTTTATATTGAAATTCAATGATGCTAATAAACATTCAATGACTCTAAATCAACGCATCCAACACCATTTTTCATTAAATCATCTTTACAAATCAACAACAAATTCACCCAAAAATCAAATCTACAACACAATTTGAGAGAACAAACGCATCTCTTTCTATTTCACATGAAATATGATTATATTATAACAAATCATTGCATCTTAGATTCCCAATATGGAAACAAAAAATCCTTTCAGTTCATCCCAAGAAAATCTTTACCTTATATCATTCAGCTCATGCAAAGCAAATCTTTATATCACAACAATTTAGCACATCCTAAGCTGAAAATAAACCCTTACGACTTATTCCAAGCAAATCTTCTTACATGCATAGGAAAACTTATGCTTGTGAGAATCTTTGCTTGGGATAAGCTTCTCATAATTAGAATTTTTCCTTGGAATAAGATTCTCACAAGCATAACAAACCCTATAGTTTATTATACTTGTGAGAAGCCTTGTGAAATTGAAAGAGATATCTTCTCTACCCCAATTTATGTTGCAGATATTATTTTAGGTGAATTTTTTGTTAAGTTATTATGATGATGTAATGAACAACTACATTGAATGCTACGCTGGTTTGGTATGCTTAATGTGTACTTTCATATCTAATTTCATTGTTGGTTAGTTGTTGATAGTTAATGTAATTTCCATATTTAATTTGTGGGTTAGATCTTGACCCAATCATTGCTAAAATGATCTGGCAATTATGTATTTACAATGCTTACACTTTATATCTTGCCTTTGATGATTTATTGTCTTATATTTAGACGTTTGAATAAGGAATCCAAAGAAATCAAATTCAATGTAGGGATAAAAATATTTCGACTGCAAATCGGTGGCCTTATTTGAGGGCTGAGTTTTGTCTTTGGTTGCAAGGCCCTGTTGAAATTACTAAGACAACTAAGAGGGGGGGGGGGTGAA